>CM053792.1:384650893-385185893 GCA_028749045.1 Cupressus sempervirens
ATGCTTGGAATAGAGAGGAAACATACCATACTTACAACCAATAAATGTGCGGAACCCTTGAATATATATGGTAGATTAAGGGAGATAAATAAGAATTTGATCAAGGTATATGGGACAAAAAGATGTAAGAAAGTTCATAGTAAGTTATGTGAAAAGAGAATGGGCATCAAACAATAAAAAGGAATAACAATATATATCAGCATATTATGTGGAAAGTGAGAGAAATCAACCAAATTCTTGGGAATTTCACATGGAAAGTAAGGAATATGAAAACAAAAGAGCTGAACGTGGAACAGCATGCATCATTTGAATAAAATCACGTGCAGCAAAATATACATCAAAATTAAAAAAGCAAATAAGGTAATGACGTTTCATATCTCTTGGGAAGGAAGTAATCAAAAACCCATTTGTTAAATGCTTGAATCATCAAAGAGTAACTTAAGGTATGAATCACACACCCTTTCCATTTTAGTGAAGTTGCCAATGTGAATATAGTATATTATTTGAGAAGACCATTATATTGTTTGAGACAATATAATGAGACTTAGAGGAAGGTGATCCATGTAGGCATAAAAGCATTCAAAAAAAACATGCATAGAAAAAGCAACAATGTGCTATTTGTCTTTTTAGTCAAAGATATTAATATATATTTATATGGAATGAGATATTATCATGAATATATTATATAATTATGCATGAAATAACTTTATTATACTAGTGGTTAAGAAATCAATATATAATTGATTTTAAAATTAATATGTGTATTCTCTAAATTATATAGAGAGAGTTATGAAATCTTATGAGTATAAATATGAGATCATTTAACAAAATACTTTTATGATTATTAGTTATTGTTTACGTGAGCAATGAATGCATTAAAAAATTTGGAATGATATATGTATAGACATGAGAGCTCAATTCTTGCCTATTGCTAAGTTATATTACGGTAGGGAGTTTGTGAAGGGAGAGGGGAGTAATTTGGCCATGTTGAGGCAAAAATTCCCAAAACGGGCTTTGTTCATGAGGGAGCCTCACATAGACTATTTCCATGCTCGAGCACAATAATTGTGCCTTCTTAAGAATAATCTTAGTACTAAGGAAAGTGATGAAATTTCATGGAAATTATATAAAAAGATCTCTTGTAACATTACAAATAATGATTCATCAGTACGAATCAAACTCTGAAAGAGAATTCTAAAAAAGAAGAAGGTAAGGTCGAAAAAGGGACCATTACAAGTGGCATTCATAAGTTGATTTAAATATGATTAATTATATCAAGATTTGACTTTTAGAGAATCTCTTATTCTTCCTAAGTTGAATATTCAACCACCGTGTGTAAAGGTCTACCCAAGTCTTATAGTGAATAGGGAGTTTGTGAAAGGGAGAGTAATCCGGTCATAGTGAGGAGAAGATTCCAAAAATGGGCATTGTTCATGAGGGAGCCTCTTGGAGACTATTTCTACCTGAGCATAGTAATTATACCATTCACTATAGGAATAGGACAATGTAAGAGAGCAATACATACATTATTGTTTCCAAGTATCTCTCTACCTCAAAGTCTTATAGTGAATGTAGATCTTGTAAAGGGAAACGATAGTAATTCGGTCACGTTGAGGTGAGATTCCCAAGACGGGCTTTGTTCATGAGGGAGCCTCAAGTAGACTGTTTCCATGCCCAAGAACAATAATTTGACCACTCACTGTAAGAACGTGCTTCTGTAAGCATATCACTTTGAAGATTATACCTCATTTTATGTCTTCATGTGTATACTTTGTGTTTGCTTTGTATCTTCTCGCATCAATGTGTGTACTTTGTGTCTGCTTAGTATCTTCTTACATCAATGTGTATACTTTGTGTCTACCTTGTGTCTTCATGCATTAATGTTTATACATTGTATATATTTATACTTCATAATTTTGTGAGCATGATCATTATTTAATAATCCTTGATTATATGATTATAAGGTGTTGATTGAAAAATAGAAATTGCTTGAGGGCAAGCAATTCGAGGAAGGGCGGACTTGTCATGAGTCCAAATTAATAGGATTTATAAATATTCAAATAATATATTATTATAATAATATAATAATAATAATTAAGAATAATAATAATATTAAAGTAAAATAAATCTATTATATACTATGATATATTTATAACACTTTATAAAGATATAAATTTAACATAATTAGATATTAAATATTAAATATACTTGATCTTAAAATATGATAATATCATAGTATACAAATATAATAGTACTGTATTTGATAATATAATAATATAAATATATAGTAATTAGATTAATAATATAATAAAACAAAGGAGTTGAAAGACATCCTTTCATATGTAAGAATATAAATGAAGAATCATATCATGAAAAAAAGGCATTCAGAAATGACTATATATCAGAAAATGGAACAAAATAAGAAGATGATAGAAAGGGGTCATCACAGTACAAACTTCCATCTCTAAATCCGATGGATATAGCATTCTTAATATTGGAATTCTTTGGCCAGGATAGTACTTTATCTTCTTGGAATGTGATACGATACCCTAGGTCTGAAAGGCCCGAGATGGAGACCAAATTTCGTTTATACCAGGTACAAACAAAACATTCTTTAGTTGAATTGTGATACTTGAATTTAGTTGAATTGAACACGATCCAATACCTTTTATCGAGTGTGTAGAATTATCCCCGATAGTTACTTCTTTAGAGGAGTATCCTTCAAAGCTTTCAAATTTATCTCTAAAGCCTGTGATATGGTGCGATCCTCCATTGTCTATAATTCATGTGTTTTTGGAGTTTAGTTCACTTGAGAGTGCTAAGTAGAATACAAAGTTTTCATCTTTTTCATTTTTGACTTCTCCTAGAGCTGCTTGAATTTTATTCCGTTCTGGACAGAAGTTGAGTATGGCCAAATTTGTCACATTTGAAGCATTGTACTTTTGACCAATCTCGTTTCTTGTATGTTTTGTTGAATTCCTTTCTTTTTCATTTGAATTTACCTTTTTTTTCCTTTATTGTTGGTATTGACTTGGAGAGCTTGAATGTCTCCCTCTTGATTCAAACTGATTCCTCTAGAAATTAATCTTGATTCTTCTTGAGTACACTCACTTTTAAGTTGTTCAAATTTTGGAAGGTCAAGTCGAGAGCTTAGTCCACGAATAAACGTTTCCCAAGATAGAGGTAGTCCTTTTAGTGCTATATTGCCAAGTTCTTTGTCATCTGCTTGATTTCCAATAGTTGCAAGTTGATCTTTCAACTTTGAGATTCTTAAAAAATAAGATGTAAACGATTCTCCATAGTTCATTTTGATGTATAGTAGATTTTGCTTCAATATTAGCAATCTACTAGTGTTATTAATTTTGAAAGTATTCTTAATAGTGGAAAACATCTCATAAGTTGTCTTAAGGCTTGACAAAGATGAGAGGATGTGATCTTTATAATGATCTTCATAGCTTTATTGTTGTGTCTTCTCTAGGTTTTTTTGTTTGGATCATTCTTTGGCATAGATTTAGTTTCCTCTATATATCCTTCTAATTCCATTCTTGTAGAATAATCATTACTCGTATTTTCCATGATGCAAAGTTGGAGGCCCCTTAAAGTCTGTCCTCTAGTCTTACGTGATTCACCATTGTTTTAGATTGAAGATATTTTAATAGATTTAAATCTGATGCAAGACTGACTGAATTTCTCTATCAGTGTGGCTCTGATACAATGTAAATTGGTTAGGATCTCTGATAGATAATATTTCAATGTATTTGAATCACTAATGAGTCAGATCTAAAACATGTATGATTCAGTTCAGATTGAATATATAATGATAGATCTATATATATCAGACTGAATATGAATATATACCTACATTATATTTGATACGTATTCTGAAATGTTTCTTTTAACAAATATGACAGAGAGCAAGTTTTAATCGCTGCTGAAGATCAGTATATTGCCAGTGTGATTGATATGCTATCCTAGTCAGTGATCATGGTATTTATATGAAGAAGGGAGGTCATGTCCTCATAGGGTCATGACTCTATGTGGCCAATGGCCACGTAGGTTCATTAAGATAGCCGTCGGTCCATTAAGAGACCTGATAAGTAATATCAACAACATTTACATATTGTTCTTATAATATACATGTGTGTGTGTGTGTGTGAATATATATATATATATATATATATATATATATATGTATATATATAGAAGAGTCGTAAGATAAAAAATGTGTACTTCAAACGAAGCTATACCTTAATATAGAGAAGGTCTCAAAAAGATTTCCTAACTTTCACATTGTTCTGCTATGAGGGCAAGGGTTCCGTAGAAGAGATAGGTACTGTTGAAACGTTCACTTTTAAGATGAGAATGGTGGGTACAAAAACTATAGAAAAAAATCCACATCGCTGTCCAATGTAGACAAGAAAGGCTCATTTGGGATAAATGATTCTTTGGCTTTTGGGCATTGTGGAGGTGAAACAATGACCACTTCTTCTTCCTCTAAATCTTGCATTTTTTGAGAGGCCAGAGAAGGATGAGATGTTTGAAAAATACCCTTTCCTTGTTTGATTTTCAGTTTTGACACCTTTTCTGGATTCAAGGTAAAGGAACCATCTTTCTTTTCACCTTAAACCTGTGATTTTTAGCCCATAGGACCAAAATGGTTGCAATCAATGCTGACTTTCAACTTTATCCTTTTTTAGACCCTTGCTTTTCAGCCATGTGTTTGTGTTCATCAAAATGGCTTGAAATCTGTCAAATATAGAGGCCAACTCCTTTTGTTGCCATTGGATAGGTGTAGGAGGAAGCTTTGCAACTTGATTGTTATGGTATTTCGGATTAAAAATCATATCATCATCCTCAACCCCTTCTGGAATAGGTGCTAAGCATAGATTTATGACCTGCTGCAATGTGAGCTGATAGTACTCGATTATGATCACTTATGTTTCACTCTGAAGATCAATCTAGACATCTTCCATGCGATGAAGATGGGTGAATGTTCTCTTCATCTTGGAGTTCATGTTTCTATAGTCAGAATCTGCCCGAGATTTGAACTTCTTCAATGTGATTAGTTGAAGTTCATTCTCCATACATTTGGCCTTAGGAACTGTGTTCTAGCCAATTCTATAAGGATAATCCTATGTGTAGGATACCTTGGTAGAGTATAGGTTTCTCCTTCAAAGTAACCAACTCTTATGTGAAAGTTGGGAATTGTAGAAAGTTAGAAACAAGCACCCATATTGAAACTAAGGCCCTGCCTCCCTTGGTAGAGAGTCTAGAAAAAGTCCCCATTGTTACAGCAATGTAAACAAGATAGGAATTCATGATGAAAGAGAGAGAGAGTTCTTCACCTGAATCAATTGCTTGCATATTGCTGTACTTATGATATTTCCCCAATAGATGTGTTCTTTCCTTTCAAGAATCCGGTAAATGAACTAGTACATTCATGGTTCAAAATGATTAGACTCCTTAAGGCCACAGATCCGACTGAGTAGAGTAATGAGATTATTGACCTCCTGGCAAAAATCAGTCTTATGACCTTTGGCCATCTAGAGAAATTGATTCTCTTGTTGATCAACCAATTCTCATTGGAAAACTTGAAGTAGTCAAGTTTGTTCTTTAGCAGAGATCGAGATAGAGACTCACTTTATTTTCCGTTGCCCAATCTTCTATGAGATCAGAGGGAGATTACATTGTTTGTTTTGTGACTGTTTTTGTCTTTTAGCTTTCTTCAATTACATTGACTAGTGGCGTCTCACACTTTATCTTCAGGAGGCCACCCTACTCTGCTATAGTACTTTTTAGTCACTACTTCCTTGCCGACATACCTTTGATCAACTCATGACTGGCTTTCTCTCACCCTTATCTCCATCACGGGGTGTGAAAAGGCCGTCCAGTACCACCGGTCACTCCAGGTCTGTTGGACCCTGTAATAGTTTCTCTTGACAATGACACTCCTCGAGGAGCTCACATAGACAGATCAGGGCTCATGTTTACCCGCAGTCATATCCTTCTGTGACTGATTTCCTTTTGCCAACGAAGGACTCCTAGTCTTTGCTTTGGCACTTCTCTGCTTCTCTTCTCTTCTTGTTTCTTGTTTCGTGTTTGCTTTTGTTGGACACCGTTTGGTGCTCCTACTTTTGTTAGCTATCTTGTTGTAAACTCTCAGTCCCATAGACCTTTTGTGGTCTTTTGTTGGACATTAATATTATTATCTTATCTTATCTTGTTCCACATTTGCTGAGAATTCTCCTTTGTTAAGTTTACACATTCCAGAGTCTCTAGCACTTTGAAAACATTTTCTACAATGTCCGAGTGTAAATTGAGGACGACTTTCCCATCAACATCCTTGATTGATTTTGTTCTTGTGTCAAAATGCTTGGCACATTCCCACACAAATTCAAGTTCCAGGTGTAATGTCCCCATTTCCAAGATCAATTTTTATAATAACAATAATAAAGTTAATATAAGATAAATAAATCAATAAATATAATTTATAATTATGATTGCATTTGATAAAGTAAAATAAACAAATATTAAATATATATCATTTATTGTTATCCTATATCAAATGGATATAACATTATATTATATCAATTGATAAAACATTAAATAAAGAAAGAAAGTAATAATAATAATGTATATAGTTATAATCATAATTATAATTATAATAATAATCAGAATAAGATATTAATATTAATAAATAAATAATATAATTATAGTTAGTATGAGATTTGATAATAAACAAACATTATTACTAATAATAAATAAATATAAATATAAATATAAGACCTTAACAATAATAATTAAAATTTAATAAATAAAGTCACTATGAAAAGACAACCATTGAATATTGAAATATAAATAGAAGAATAAAGGGAGATATCTCGGGGGGAATGAGTGGAATACATAGGTTACTAAATCTGATGGCAGTTATACCAATTCATTTCGATTGAGACTGTAGAAGACATATCCATTCAAGCATTGACAATAACTGAGCCATAGTAGAGTCAACGTATAGGAGGGATTCATGGAATTGTTAGCAGAATCATCGTATTTGAGAAGAGCATTATTTTTGGGCAGATTACAGTCATCTTAACACCCACATTTAGAGTCCAAGAACAGCAAACACCCGACCACTTTCAGTGATATGTAATCACATCTCAAGATTCAAAAGAATATTCTGAGGGAAGATATATAGGAACAGTGATCACATAGAGTCAGTGTGCCACTTTTCTACTAACATAGCATTCAAATACAAGTGGTAAGTGATAGGTATAATGGGAATTGTTTGGCTCCAGTTCATCAACGATCACTTTAGTGAAGAGTCAAAAGCTCTAGAAGAAGGGATAAGGCATGGATGGGTTGAGAGAAGTGTAACGAGGCTCGGACTCGGCAAGGGTAACTTGACTCGTGACCCGGCTTTGACTCGTGACCCGGCTTGGCGGTGACTCGACAAAGTGAAAAAACCTCGAAATTTTAAGATTTTTAAGGATTTAAAGAACATTCCATGCACCCATTATTGAATAAGGTGTAAAGACACAATAACATCATTAAATAGAAGATAATTTGATCATAATGCACATACTTAAAGTTAAAACTTAAAAGTCAAACATCGATTACATAAGTACAATATTACAAAGGCAATTTGCTAAAAGTAAATACTATATTACTAGTAATTAAAGTTTAAAGTTTAACTTTAAAGTTTAGACATACTTTAAAGTTAAACAGTAGTTGAAGCCTAAAGGAAACATTATAAAAGTAAAAGTGTAAAACATAGAATCATATATAAAATGATAAATCCATGCAAACCATCAAAATGTATATGTATTATGTATTATGAAATCCAACACATCAAGATTCAATAGTCATCATCAAATTCAAATGTTCCAAATGCTGATCATATATTAAGTTAAACTGTTAAACAAAAAGTTAAAACAAGACTATAAGTCTACAGCTATGGCTCCTAGTCGGAGTCCTCATCATCATCCTCATCCTCAGGCTCATCCTCATTGTCATCGTCATCCTCATCCTCATCCCCAACCTCAGCCTCAACCTCAGGTTCAGTATAATCTATAAAATGCCTCTTAGTAAGGCGTCTAAAGTAGGTCTTGGATGTCTCAGTAGCCATAGCATCAGCCTGTGAGGTGCCTCTAGGATCAACTGTACTCTCTTGCCTCTGGCTCTGCCAATGTCTGTGAGGTTCCACTAGGAACAACTGGAGCTCTCTGGTCCTCTGTTGCCATAGCCACAGCCTTAGCCTGGCCCTCTCTATCTACCTGGTCAAGCCACTGTAGGTCCTCATCATCAAAGACAGGATCAGTAGCCTCAATGATCCAATCAGACTTTGGATCAACCTCCTCGAGAGTAATCGGAGAGGTGTCACTATCCAAAATCTCTCTGATCCTAATGCGCAAGTTGTAGTGCATAAAGACTAGCCTATTCATTTTCTGCATAGACAACCTGTTACACCTCTTCGAGTGGATGTGCTCGAACATGCTCCAGTTGCACTCACATCCAGAAGTGCTACTTGGCTGGCTCAATATGCGGATGGCGATTTGTTGAAGGTTTTTGGTTGAAGGCCCAAACATTTGCCACCATCTATCTGAATTTTGAAAAAAGGAAAACAAAAAAATATTAGTCTCATTTCAAAATTTGAACTTTAAGTTTAAAGTTAGAAATTTAGAAACTAGATTGTATAAGGCTTAAGCTGCAATTTTTACTTGGCTGCAATTTTATACGACCTTTGCAAATTTGACTTGAAAAAATGGGCCCTGATGCATTATTATAGGCATCCATCTCAAGCAATATATCTATGGGATTAGGGGACATCTTCGATATCACTGTGTATAGGCCACTAAGAACCTCCTCATCTACCTTGAAATCATCACGGAAATGGTATGCCGGATTGAGGTAATAGGTTGCTGTGTGGATGGGCTTATGAAGCTGATTTTGCCATCTCCTATCAATTATTTCCCAAATAGGGCCATAGTTTTCCTCAACTCCTACATATTTTGCCTTAATAGCCTCCTTGACCCTATCCATGCCCTCATAAATGTAGCCCATAGAGGGCTTCTCGCCATCAGCAACTCTTAGGAGGGCTACAAGGGGCTTGGTGATCTACAAAACAATTAAACAAAAAAACAATTTAGTGAATGATGAAACTTTGCAAAGTTGCACAATGAAAATAAAACAAAAATATGTATGAGATAAATTAATTTATAAAATTTTAAGACTTAAGCTTTTAAAATTTAAAATTAGCTCCACAATCTTCGAACATGGCTCCCAAAAACCATCATCATCATAAATGCATTTTGTTGCATCTATCCCTGCAGGGCTACTGGCAAAGGAGGAGGAACTTCATTCTGGACCAAGAAACATGCACCTCAACTCTACCCTTGAAGTCAGCAAGGATTTTAGTGTGATAAAGTTAGAGGCAAATCTTGTGATACCAGGACGAGCCAACTCTTTTCCCTTCGTGTATTTCCTCATAGTGTTGAGGACCAAGGCATGATTATAGATGAACTTACAAAGATTTTTGGCCTTAATAACACATGATTTCACCCATACAAGCTTGCCAATATCCTCTAACATGAGGTCGATGCAATGGGCCGCACATGGAGTCCAAAAGTTTTTTGTGTCTCTCCATCAATAGTTTTCCTGCAGCAATTTTAAATTAGTTAGTAAACAATGAAAATTTTTGATGTATTAAAAAACTTTTAATTTTCAAAATTTAATGAAAAACTAAAACAATTTTTTTAGAAGTAGAACTTAGAAAGTTAGAAGTTAAAATTTTACCTGCAACAACATAATTAGCTGCATTATCAGTCACCACTTGGACAACATTGTCTTCCCCCACCTCCTTTATGACCTCCTCAATAGTCTCACATAAGAATTTTGCATTTTTCACACGTGAGGAAGCATCTATGAACCTCAAAAACATGGTGGATCCTGAAAGTGAAAATTAAACAAAATAATTATCATTCAAGAATCAATACTCAATAAAAAAAAAAATTCATTATTCAATAATAGTATACATTAAATTTTAGACTTCAAGAAGTAGAGCATGATGAATTACGTCTGCTAGAAACAAGAAAATTTAGGAGGGTTCTGGACCTCCTATCTGTCCATCCATCCGTCATGATGGTACACCTCTTTTGGCTCCAAATCTTTTTGTGGTCCTCCAACTCAAGTTTCATCTCCTGAACCATATCTAGCAAGAGGGGGCCACTCAACTCATCTTCAGTGGGGGCTTTGAACCCTGCACCACAGATGGAAACTGCATCAATCATCCCCTGCCAATAAGGAGTCCTGTTACATTTATAAAAATATTTTAATTAGCATATTTCAAATTTTCAACATCAAGTTAAAAGTATAAAATTGAATATAAATTTTAAAACTTAAAATGTAAAACAATCAAATATAAATGAAGTTGAAAACTTGAAGTACCTGGCTGCTATAAGTGGAATGCCACAGAAAAACCAAAACTTGCAAATTGCTTTTACTCCAGCTTCATGTATCTCTGTATTCTCGCCCATGCTCTCAAGTGAGGGTTGTGCACCAGGAGTGGTACGTGGTACAAAAAATTTGTCCAACCTACTAGATTTTTTGATTCTAGGACGAAAGGTAAAGCCAACACTACTAGAAGGGGCAGCAACTGTAGCATCACTAGAAGTGCAAGGAATAGATGTAGAAGAAGCACGAGCAACAGAAGCACTAGGATGATAGGGGGGACGGGAAGAACCTTCTCCAACACAGCCTACTGACTTAGAAACATTTGCAGATGAGCGTGGAAGGGAACTAGAACCAATCTGATCTAACTCTTCTAATTGCTTTTTTTAAAATTCTTTTTCTTGTTCATATTTTTCCAAGGCTACATAACAAAAACGTTGAGCCTCAATAGTTGTAGCTCCACAAGGCTCAGTATTATGACCACGTATGCCAGCAATATGGTATTTTAATCTATTTATCCCCCCACTATTAATGGTTTTGCAAAATAGGCATTTTGTTTGAGTTCTCTTTCTACCCGAAAATTCTATGGTGAACTTCCAACACTCATCTTTTTTGTTGCCTTTAGAGAGCTTGGGTTTTTTACCTCCAGAAGCCATTATGACTTAATTAAGGAAAAATTTAAAGGTTGCTGCAATAAGACATTTTAGACCAAATATTACCATTTCAACATTGCATTTTATGAAGATCTAAAGTAAAAAAAAAAACTCATAAACAAACAAAAAAAATTCATGCAAAAAACCCATAAGCATAGACAAAAAAATCATCAAAATCTAAACAATCAAGTGTTACCTCTTTCAAATGCTTTGGGAAGTGTTGAGAAGAGCTCCTATAAACTCCTTGATGATCTAAATGCAAGCTCCAATGTCTTAGCTGGTTGCAAAACAAGAAAACTCTATTTCTCTTCTACCTCTCTCTCTCTCTTTCTTCTTTTCACTCTAGACTATTATGGGAGCCCTTTTAGGGTTATATGAGTGAGAAATGTAAAAAAAAACATTAAAAAAACTTGTAAAAATTTATATTTTAATTGCCGGATTTCAAGCCTGCCACGACCGGGTCAAGGTGGGTTGGGTCACGCGAGTCACTTGGTGACTCGCGAGTCATGCGAGTCACTCCTCGTGACTCTCTGCTCGTGGGTCACGAGTCATTGTGACTCGGCGAGGTCAGCGTGGCTCGCTGACTCGCATGACTCGCGTGACTTGCCACGAGTCACGTTACCTTGGTTGAAAGCTCCTATTCTATATGCTATTATGCCCAATTGTGCTGCAAGATAATCTTGTGTTATGGAATGCATAATATAGAACCACGAGGATCAGAAGAAGATATAAATTAGATGCAGCAATCACAGAACAATTAGCAAATAAAATGAAGATAAACACTGGTCAGCGACAAGTAATATGAAACAAGGAAATTGGAGGATGGATTGTAATTAAGTATGAGTAGATTCTAAGGGAAGATATGGTTATAGCGCATCATGAAAATTTAGGAATAAATTCAAAGCCCATGTTTTTTTAATTTACCTACATAGTGATGCATCTTGAATATGTTTAACTTCCTAAATATCATGAAGTTGCATACGAAATACTCATTCATAATTTATATTCCTCCTACCTTTGTGAAAAGTTATTGAAATATTCTATACATTACTACATCAAGGATTCCATGATCAAATTATATATGCGATCTATGTGCACAAACTTTGAGAGGAAAGTGAAGAATTGGATAAATATCTGAAGGGATATTACACCAGGGCTGCCATGGGAAAAATGGAAACCAAGTGAATGTTGCTTCTCTTGATTCGAAACATATCCTCTTGACATGATTTTTTGAATCTTGATCCTCTGTAGAAAATCTGCCATATCAACATGACCAATTTCTCTCTCTACTTCCATCGAATGAAGATGAAACTTGAGATGTAGTACTATGTGCCAATTCTTTGCCATATTGATATTTCATTTTTCCTTTTTCTTTCGAAGGCGAGAGTTCCTCAGACATATCATGACTTGGAGAATTTACTTCAACATGAAAATTCCAGAGGGTTAAAACATCTTCTAATGGGATTGGATCCATGAGAGTCGTAGGATTTTGAACAGTAATGATAGATCTATGGAAGATACATGTTCAAAGTATGATTTAGATAGTTTTTGAACACTTAGATGGGCTGGAAATGATTCAAACAGCTTCTATTTTGTGCAAAAGAGACCAAAATTGGGTTTTTCCAGGTGGATTACATGTGAGAGAAAAATGGCTTTTGACTTTAATGGCTAAACATACAAGTAGATGTGACTTGGAAGCATGTGGATAGGAGTTTTAATGTTAAAAAATGAGTCTTTTCAGATTGGGTTTTAGGAATGCATTTGCATGTGATTAAAACTCAATATTTTGAATTTATGCAAATGTGTAATGGGGATTTAAAAGTCCGATTACCTATTTGAGAAGTATGGAGTTGGGCAAATTTGGAAATGGAATGAATATGAAGGCTGGAAATGTGAGTGGATGCTTGCATTCTTTGAGAGAAATATCATCATTTTCTTCATGATTAAACCAAAAACAAACAAAAAAAAGCAAACAAAGTATTTACAAAACAAAGGAAAGGAAAGAATAGACCTCTTGCTTTGACACAAATTGATGACTTTCAAGTTTTTAACACTTCAATCCTGTAACAATTTTGTTTTTGAGAGGAAGAACCTATTTACGTTGCAAACAATGGGAGTTTTGAACTTATTTGTGTTTTAGAACAAAAATCTAGGGCTGCAAATGAACAAATGGAAAACAAAGAGCAAAAGAGTGCATCAAATGTGCAACAAGAACAAGAGATGCAAACAAAAGCAAAGATTTACACTTATGTGGAGAACAAAGAGAAAATTTTGTAGCAAAGAAGAAGTTGTAATGAAACTCTCTTCTCCAAGTTGGGTTTTAGGAATGCATGTGAACACAATATTCAAAAGCTTTCAAATGTCTTTCACTTGGACCCAAAATCATACTTTTCTAGCTCTATTACAAATCTAAATGGTATTGAAATGAGTCCCGCTCTTTTCATTCCTCATTACACATTGCAGTTTGGTCTTTGATGCAAGTTACTGGGTCTTTGATGCAAGTCAAGGTTTTCTAGCTCTTTTACACATTAATTTTGTACACTTAAGTGCAAATTGGGCTTTTTGGTGTAATGACCCCCAAGGAACAAAGTAATAAATGTTTGATAGAATAATTATGGTCTTTTTCAAAAATGCTAAAGGTTAACTGTGGAACAAATAAATAATAAATCCATTTCTTATAATAATCATGCTTTATTTAACTTTAGATCTAGTTATTTATGCTAAAGATATAAATAGACTAAATTATCATTGTAATAAATTATACAATGAATTATATAATAAATAAATATAAGAGTTTTGTTATTTAATTATAATCAATCAAAGTAATCGTAATGATTTATTAATAATAATAAAGTGGTTATCAAGCTAACGAGAATTTTTTCTACTATCATAATTATATTAAATAAATAAAATAAACAAGACTATAGTCATGACCAAATACATTGGTTGTGACTGTTAAAATTTTGGGCTATTTATGTGCAGGGCAAACAGGGAAGAGTGGGAAAAAAGAACATGACTCAGATCAGGAATATATCTGCGAAGGCTCAAACCGATTGCCAAAGAAGTGTCTAGATCACTCACTATGTGCATTTGACGCGGCAAGGAAGGGACCTAACGCACCATACAAACGTTCAACGAAAGATCGAATATGACCAAGTAATAGTCGATTGGGGCATACAAGAACATCCATTCTTTGAAACATGTAGCATCTCCCAACACAATATCAAATTCAGAATTAAGGAAGCTATAATTGGGGGAGGGTGGGGGACAACAATGAGTATAGAGGAGATACAAAAAGAAAGAAATCACACATAACTTCATTCAACCCCAGCAATGAACTATGAGGGAGACAAACGGAAATTGAATAGACACTCCATATGTGTTAATAGTGAAGAGCAACATTCAGCCACATCCTCTTTCAATCCGACTGCTGATAGAGTCCGTTTGATAGTCAGATGTCTTAGCTTTTGCCTAATTAAAAATACATTAAAGTATACAGGGGATGATAATAAAATATTGGACTCAGTTATAGTGTTAGACTCAGCTGAGGTTATCAATTAGAAACACCAACAAAACACAGACAGTATTTTATATTTAAAAAAGAAAAGAAAAGGGAGAAGTATCAATGTCAGGCGAACAAGAACAGACTAGTCACTAGATAGAGATTGGATAAAATTTCATAAGGAAATAATAAGAAATGTCTCTTTTTATTGGAAATTAAGGCAGGGACCCTTGGGTCTCTGAAGGGCTTCGAAGGTAGCATCTCTATCAAGAGAACAAGGATCAAAGTAAGGTAGAGCTTAATAAACTTTGAAGGTCAATATATTGAAAACTTATGCATATGCTAGGATGAATATACCTATGGTTATTCATTAGGCTTAGGATGAGTAGAATCTCTCCTAAGAATGCTGGATACATCAAGATGATTATTCATAAGGTCTTATCGAGAGGTCGGATTGTGAGGGGATGACACTTAATTGGAGAGTTTCTCTAAGACTAGAGCCCAGGAAGCTTTCCCATAGGAATTAATTGTCGGATCACAGCCTCTCTTTAAGAATGGTATTCAACGGGAATTAGAATTTTTAATTAGTAATATCTTATTTCTTTATTATTGGGTACTAACATATGTATGTAGGTTTTCAAGGATTTCTGAGCTAGAACAAGGGACATTACAATGGTATTAGAGCAATCAACCTTGCCATCCCATGAGCAACAATTCATGCAAACTTACAAGAGAAGGATTAAGAAGACTACAATGAATGAAATGGCCAATGAATTAAGAACGTTCATGGAACAATCCAATTAAACCCTCATGAGTCAAAACGAAAGGTTGGATAAATCAAATCAGGCCCTTCTAAATGCTTTGCAAAATATGGGTAATTCCATTGATAACCTCAAGAATAACTCTTCCCATGGGAGAGATATAAGGTCAAATGAACTTGATATTAATGAGTCATCATCTACTCGAATTCAGAGGCCACTCTTCTTACCAAGGGATGAAATACCAATGGAAGAGGAAGGAATAGACCAACCCACCAATAGCAATAGATAATGCAAGAGCCTATGCAAGCCTTGAACCTGAAATCAGGGAATTCATAACATTTGCAGAATTTTGTGAGGGTCAAAAACACGAGGCCCCTAAAAGATCAATAAGGCATATAAAAAAAGATCTAAAGCACAAGGTGAACAAAGTGATCTTACCCAATTTTGATGGATTAAGAAAAATAACAGCCCATGCATGGCTTGAAAAATTAAACTCCTATTTTACTCGTAGCCCAATGACGGAAGAAGATGCCCTTCAATTCGCTATACTTTATTTGGAGGGAACAACACATGAATGGTGGCACAATGGGCACCTCTCTCTAGGCCATCAAAACATAACTTCTTACCAAAAATTCTCTCAAAAGCTTATCAAACAGTTTGATCAAATCAAACTTGAATGGTATTTCAAAAAACTAACCCATTTAAAATAGCATGGAATAGTGGAAGAATTTGCAAACGAGTTCCAAAACTTTTAGTCATGGTTCCTGACTTATCCCAAAGAAGGCTTACATACTTATTTGTTGAAGGCCTAAAAGATTCTATTAAGAATATAGTCAATCCTTTAGAACCTCAAGCAATGGAAGAAACCATTTAAAAAGCCAGAAAGGTGGAATCTAATGTATCTAAGGAAAGATTAAGAACTTACCCTCATAAAACTCCAAATAAGCCAGAACGATAAAAAAGGGATCATAAGACATGTTAACAATGGAATCTAGGGCATCGATGCCAAGCTAAAGAAGCAATTAAGAGTAGGGATGAATTATCTAAGAAAGGTTTATGTTTCAAATTTAAAGAACCTTGGGCTTGAGACCACCAATGTAAAAGGGGACAACTACATAGAGTGGAAGAAACAAGTGAGAATGAAACACCCAACAAAATAATAAAAATGGATGAGAAGGAATTTGGGCCATTGGCAGTAGTCACCCAAAAAAGTGGGAAAAGGCCTTTCTGTGTCAAAAGAACATTAAAAGGCCAAAGGGTGATTTCATTAATAGATTTAGGAGCTTCTCACAACTTCCTCGACAAGGACCTAGTGGCAAAGAGAAGGTTAAAAACTAAAAAATTTAAAGGCTTCAAGGTGATAATGAGCAATGGTACTATTGATCAATGCATGGAGATCATTCCCTAATTAGAAATTGTTCTAAGTAATCACACTATTAAAGCAGATTTTTTTGTTGTGAAACTACAAAATGACATCATCCTCGGATTGCCTTGGATTGATTCATTAGGGTGTTTCACAATAGATAACCCCAATCTAGAAGTGTGTTTCACACATGAAGGAAAAGATACAACAATAAAAGAATTATCTAATGGATCCCCCAAAGTAGTGTCTTGTAATAGAATAAAATGAATCCTTAGACACAATCAAGGGGAATGGATAGCCGAATGTATGGTACTAGATAAATCACCACTGATGAATGTATGAAACTTGTGGATATATGTCCCATCTTGATGAAACATAAAAAGATCTTTGAAGATATCCCTCTAGGTCTACCACCCAAAAGAGGTTTTGAGCATTCCATAGAATTAGAGGAAGAAACCAAACCAGTCATAACCACCCCTTACATGCACCCCCATAAATACAAAGAAGAAATTGTAAAAACTATTAAAGAATTATTGGAAATGGGACACATTCAACCATACAGCAGCTCCATTGCCTCCTCAGTAGTCCTTGTCAAGAAAAAAGATGGAACAATGAGAATACACATTGATTGTAGGGCCTTAAACAAGAAAACTACCAAGAACAGATATCCAATTCCTAGAATAGATGAATTGATGGACAAATTACATGGCGCTCGATGTTTTTCAAAAAATGATCTAAGATTAGGATATCACCAAATTTGAATGAGGAAGGAAGATGTACCCAAGACAACATTCAGATGCCATTATGGGCATTTCGAATTTGAAGTACTCCCTTTTGGCGTCACAAATGCTCCAACCACTTTCCAATCATGTATGAATCATACCTTTAGGCAACAATTAAGAAGGTTCCTCGTCACATTTTTGATGATATACTCATTTATAGTAAGACTTGGGAGGAACATTTGCAACATATTGAGGAAGTTCTAAATAGTTTAGAGGCAGAGTCATTTTATGCAAAAATATCAAAATGTGAGTTTGGACCAAATAAGATTCTTTACTTAGGACATAAGATTAATGCAAAAGGGGTAAGCTTAGACAAAGAAAAGATCAAAACTACTAAAGAATGGCTAAGGCCAAAAACTCTAACTCAACTTAGGGGATTTGTTGGATTATGCAGTTATTACAAATAATTTTTGAAAGGGTTATCTAAGATTGCTGCCCCCCCCCCCCCTCACAGACATAACTAAGAAAGGTGCCTTTTCATGGAACGAAAAGGCTCAACAAGCATTTGAGCAATTAAAAGAAACTTAGTTCATGTCCTGTTTTAGCCATACCTGATTTTTCAATGCCCTTCGAATTACAATGTGATGCTCTAGGGGAAGGGATTGGAGCAATCCTCATGTAAAGCAAACATCCCATAGCATTTGAGAGTCACAAACTCACAGAAGTAGAAAAGCACTAACCATATATGATAAAGAAATGTTGGCCATAATGCATGCCTTAGCTAACTTCCGACAATATTTTGTTTGTGTGAACTTCATTGTTAAGACGGATCATAACAGCCTACATTTCTTCTTGAGCCAGAGAAACCTTAATGATCGACAACAAAAGTGGGTGAGCAGAATTCAAGCATATGAATTTGACATAGAAAATGTTAAAGGGGTTGCAGATGCTCTATCTCGATGCCCCCACCTCAACATGATTACTAGTATCTCAGGAAATTGGAAAAGAGATATCATTGAGGAGTACACTAGAGATCCTGAAGCTACTGAAATATTAGAAGGAAAAATTCCAAATGAAGATTTCAAGATTTAGGATGACATTATACTTTATAAAGGAAGAGTGTTTCTAATCGCTCTATCAAAGATTAAAAACACAATCTTAAAGGAGTATCATGATAGTCCCTTGTCCGACCATCAAGGGTATTTCAAAACATATAAACTAGATAAGAGAGGAATTCTCATGGAAAGGCTTGAAGAAAGATGTCCAAAATTATGTAGAAGAATGCATGACATGCCAATGGAATAAGGCAGAACACACACATTTGAGAAGACTACTACAACTGTTACATTCCTAATCAGAAATGGGAAAGCATTTCAATGGATTTCATAACTGGCTTACCTAAAGTCCATGAGAAGAATAGTATTTATGTAGTGGTGGATAGACTCATTTCTTTCCAGTTAGCACCGAGTTGTCAATGCATCAAATATCAGAACTGTTTTTCCAAAAAGGATTCAGACTCCATGGACTTCCACAAAATATAATTATTGACAGGGACAATAAATTTATTAGCCAATTTTGGCAAGAGTTGTTCAAGCCAGTAGGAAACAATTTAACTCCTAGCACGAGTTACCATCCCCAAACAAATGGGCAAACTGAAATAGTAAAGAAATGGTTAGAAGGATACTTGAGGAGCTATGTGACCGAACAACAAAGGCATGGATCAAATGGATACATTTAGGTGAATTCTGCTATAATACAACCCATCATATGTCTATTGGAATGCCCCATTCAAAGCTTTATATGGCTATAAGGCAACAATATTTGGAAATTTGATCCTACTGGAGAGACGAGTACCAAGTGCACAAGACTTTATTGAACATACTATAGATATCTTAAAAACTCTTAAAGATAATCTACAACAAGCCCAAAACCAACAAAAGATTTATGCTGATAGAAAACGCATCGAAATGACATTTGAGGAAGGGGATTTAGTGTTCGTAAGATTACAACCATATAAACAAACTTCAATTAAAAAGAGTGGAGTAGAAAAACTTAAACCATGATTCTATGGCCCATATCAAGTACTGAGAAAAATTGGAGAAGTACCATAATAACTACTACTTCTTGAAGGAAGTAGAATCCACAATATTTTCTAAGTCTCAAAGCTTAAGAAAGTATTGGGGAATTTTAATATTAAGAATTTGATCTAGCGAATTGGAAGCCTCAAGCTCTGCATCTGCACGACCACCTTAAATGCAGTGTAGACTCCATGGCTTCTTTTCCTTCCTCTACGTGGTTGTACTTCCCCTCCTTGGCTTTTTCATGTCCTCCTGGGTTATCATTGTTTTTACATCCTTTTTTGTTTGTGTGATTTTATGTGCTTTGAAGTGTATGCGAGTGCTTGACTAGGGTTTAGGTTTAATATCTTTGGAGCCGAGTCCCCTCGGCTCCCAGCCTGGCTTGCCTATGTCTAAGGATGGAGGGTTGTCTAATGAAGGAGGGAATGATGTAGAAATGGAGTGTCCAGCTAATGATTGCCAAGAAAATGTGCAGAAAGATGATGGGGTTTCTCGGCCTTCGTATAAAGTAGTTCTCTCTGAACAATCTAAACCCGAGTGTCCACCGACGACTGTATTTAATGGGGTTTTCAGTGGGAAAGACGGTAGTTTTTGAAGATCCACAACCAATGGAGATAGATTGGAGGGGAGACTAGCTGAGGATGGAGGCCCAAACAAATGGTGGAGATGGTAAGTCTGTCCCTAATGACTTCAAAACTTTTTCTTTATCTCCTAACGAAAATATGATTTTGGCTATTAGGAAGGGAAAAAAAAAAGTTGAAGGATATTGCCATTTTGTTTGTATGTGTTAATAAAGAGTCCCTTCCCTCGAATCTTTTTTGATGACTGGATTGCTAACATATGGGGAAGAAAACTAGGGATTCAAGTAAGCTTCTATAGAGTGATTCAAAAAGGGCTTTTTGTGGTTTTTCCTAAAACTCATGGAAGCAAGAAAGAGTTTTTTGAAAAGCAATTATTGGAATGTTGGTCGGTTGCTCTTTAGGGCATATCAATGGTCGGCCACAGGTAAGTTTGAGAAGGTTGTTGCTCGTTCTCCCCCTAGATGGGTTGAAATTAAGAATCTTTAGCCACAATTTTGGCCTTTTAGCCCTTACATTGTCCAACTACTAGGCTCAGTTCTTTAGGTTGAGAATGCCAGGTATACCTTGCCTCACTTAGGTGCTAGGATTCTACTTGCTTTAGCACCCAATATTGAATTTCCAAAATTTGTTTCGATGAGTCTAGAAGAGGAAAGCTTTATTTGGGAAATCTCTCTATTAGAGAACCTAGGGTCTTGTTTTCATTGTAAAAAGAATGGCCATACAAAAAAGGAGTGCCCAGCCCTTGTTAATTTGCAAAACTCTAGGTTTGAATCTATGGCTAAATCTAACCCAAAAAGAAGGTGATAAACAAGAATTGTCTGAAGAAGATGATACTATCATTAATGATTAATCGAGGGATAATCAACCGGATGTCAGTGTCGACTCTCTTAGTAATTCTAAGGATGTGCAAGTTAATGAGGTAGTAGCAGAGACAATTAATGGTTGTAAGTTCTTCAGTTTGAATAATCCTTTGTTTGAAGCTGACTTTGAGGTTGTGCCAGCCCTGGGTCCTCATACCTTTGAAGCCCTAACTTTTTGTCAACCAATATCTCTTTTTGCTAACAATAGTGGTAATGTAGAGGTTAATGCTATTCCACTTAAGCTTAATGCTCAACAGTTAGCTCTTAATACCATTAATGCAAGAGCTGAGAATGTTAGGAGGAACACTAATGGATCCCTGAATGGAGATAAGAGCCTAACTTGTGCCCTAAAATCAATGATTATCAGAGAGGTCAGTGGTAACATAGATGATGTAATGGTAGAGGAACCATTTACAGAGGTCATTGATAAAACTGTAAAAAAAAAGGAGAAAAATGGTGGAAAGGAAGTCTATCTCTAATGAGAATAGAAGGATTGGTAAGGAGATACCAGATTGTTTTAATAGATTCTATAACAACTCTAAATCTCTTCAACCTAAATGATGCACTTACATAGTTGGAATGTACCATATCTAGAGATTTCTTATAGGAAGTATTTAGTTAGAAAATGATGTAACAATCTTAAACTAAAGGATATTATTTGTTTACGATAAATTAAGATTGTAGGCATTCAAGCTTATACCATTTTGAAATTTATCTGGGATCAATCTATAGGAATTCATTCTAACCATATTAGAGGCAAAGGTGGGTTGGCTATCATGGTTGTCCCACTTTGGGCTGACAAAATTGTTTCTAATGGTTCCTCCCCATATCATAGAGCTTTGTGGGTTATTTTTAAACATAATGAAATGCTAATTGGGGTCTGCAACATTTATGCCCCCAATGATTATCGAGACCGTGCTACTTTATGGGAGTGGTTAACCTGTAATCTACCTAAAGCAAACTGGATTTTTGTTGGAGATTTCAATATGATAGAGAATAAGGAAGACAAAAGTGGGGGTTCCACCCAATGTTGGAAAGGTAATAAATTTTACTTCTGGTCTTGTTTCAAGAGAAAATATAGAGTTGCTGATCCTTTAGCTCTACAAAACAAAAGATTCTCTGATATTTGGTTCACCTGGTGTAACAATCAATTTGGGAGCCAAAGAGTCTATTGTTGGCTGGAGAGGATTTATTTGGAAGAAACAATGTTTATTGCTGTTAATAAGGATGGTCATGCTCCAATTAGTGTTACATCTGCATCTCTTTCTGATTATCATCCTATTTATGCAAATATTTTTATGGATAGTGATCTTGGTAATAAAAAGAAAGCTAAAAGTGGTTTTAAACTCAACACATCTTTATTGAATAATGATGAGGATGATGGTGCCATTCATATGGTGACCAGTTTATGTAAGCTATGTAACTCAGAGTTCAATCCTAGGGATAGATGGAGCTTATTGGTGGATTCTTGGAAAAAAGTCTATCAAATTCAAATTATTGGTAAGAAAAGAGCTAGGGATAGGGATGAGGAGGAATAGTTCTTGCAGAGCACCTTAAACTCCATTGAGAGACATCTTCAGAGTAAGGGTAGTGATCCTATCTTAGAAGGTAGACTTATATGGACTAAATCCCAACTTAGGAAAATTCAGTAGTATAGGGTAAAAGAACAACAAACCAAAGCTAGGATGAATTGGATTAAGGAGATAAAGGCTCTAAATACTTTTAAAATATTATTAGAGCTAAACTAAGAAAGAATTGATTGAGCATGTCCAAATAAATGGAGATCTTAATGATGATCCTAGCTGTATTAAAGAAGCTTTCTATAGTTTCTATAAAGGTCTTTTTACCTCAAAGTTCAGTGATGAAAAAAAATAGGAGCTAGATAAATGTCTTAAGTTCATTCCCAAAAAGATCTGTAATGAAGATACTAAGACACTGGATAGGTCCATCACTCTGGATGAGATTAAGGAGGCAATTCTTTCGCTAGCTAATGACAAGGCTCCAGTGCCTAATGGCATCCTAGCAATGTTTACAAACATAATATTGGATGGATTGGTCCTAAATTGTTGCAGTTGTATGAGAATGCATACCAGCTTGGCTCACTTGGTGTTGACATCAATAAAGGAGTTATTAAACTTCTACCCGTAGAAGGGGATAAGTCAAAAGTGAAGAGTTGGAGACCCATAGCATTACTAAATCTGTCATACAAAATTATTGCTAAGATCTAGGCTAGGTGGATAAGGGGGCTTCTTAATGAGTTTATCTCACCTACCTAAACTGGTTTCATTAAAGGAAGGTTTATTCTAGAAAACCTCATTACTAGTTGGGAAGTAATGCATTGGGCCAAGCATGATGGTCAAAATGCAGTAATTGTCCTGTTAGACTTTGAAAAAGCCCATGACAGAACAAAGTCGCCTTTTGTGATGGTTACGTTGCATGCTTTTGGGCTCCCTCTTGGTTTGTGTAAGTTGATCAACATATTACTTAAAGATTCTTCTACAGTTATAGTTGTTAATGGGGAGTTGACTGAAAGGATAGTTCTTCAAAGATCTATAAGGCAAGGATGTCCAATTGCTCCCTTTTTGTTTGTAATTGCTGCTGATGCATTATTTTATATTCTCAAAGCTTCTCAATCAGGACCTCCTGTCAAGGGTATTACTCTGCCCAATTAGGAGATATTGCTTAATGCTCAATTTGCAGATGATACTACCCTGTTCGTAGGTTTGGATGAAGAGAATTTTGATGATATGCATCCCAGGTTGCATTTTTTTTGTTTGGTATCTGGGGCCAAAGTGGCTCCCCATAAATCATCCATTATTTGGTGGTCCTTGTCCCCTCCAGATTGGGTGGTGAGTAAAGGATGGCAATGGCTGGGACCTAATGTGATTGTTAGGTATCTTGGAATCCCATTCTCTATCAAACCATCTATTAAGGATATGCGGATGTGGCTTTTTTCAAAAGTGGAGAAGAAGAATTTGAAATGACAAACCCATCTCTTGTCTCTGGCAAGTAGAGTTCAAGTGGTTCAGAAAGTTTTATTTGCCCATCACATATATTTCTCTTTAGCATGGTTATTTGCCAACTATTAGAGTAGTAGTTTAGAAAGGATTATGAGGGACTTTTTGTGGTTTGATGGTTTAAGGAATAAGAAAAGGCATTGTGTAAAGTGGGAGTGGTGCTGTTTACCCAAAGAAAAGGGAGGATTGGGGATTATGGACTTAAAAGCTCAAGGTATGGCACTGGCTTCTAAATGGATCATTCAAGCTCAGAGCAGGAATTAACCATGGAAAGTATTAGTTAGAAACAACATTTCTAGGTCTGGTATCAAAAAGGGGAAATGTTGGACCAATGTTAGCCTATGTGACAAGGTTTTTGGGAATTTTGAGTTATCGCTGTTTGGATCCAAAGTTTTTCATTCTCTTTAGAAGGCTTAGTCTCAGGTTAGGAAGCTCATTCCATTCAGGGATGCAGTTGGTGGTCCCCCTAGATATTGTGTCATAGATTGATCTATTTGGTGGGGTGTTGAATTTAATGGTAAACCTCTTGCAATCACCCAAAGCTATTTTGCAAAAAAATGGAAAAAGTATTTCGTTTCTACTATCGGTGATATATTGGTTGACAATAGGTTAGGGTTGTGGAAAGAGATTGTTGGCAAATTTAACATTCGTAATTCTCAAAAGACTAACTCCACCATTGTTAAAGCTGTAGGTAATGTCTTCCTTGGACATATTATGAATTCTAATCAGTATGTGCAGAAGATCAAATGGAATAATGAAAATCATTTCATTAGTGTTTCTACTAAGCATATATATAAAATGCTTTTAAATGACTATTCTATTCTTGATAGGGTTAACCATGGTTGGGGTTGGGGGTCTAGGTTGACAGATCGCATTTTATCTTTACTTTTTCTTTGGCATTCTCTTTGTGAGCCTAAGAAATCTTGTTTCAAATGGTTGTTACTTTTGAAGAAACATGCTGTGGGCAATACACTGCCTAATGGCCTTGGTAATCCGATTATGTGTGGTGTCTACTTTGTTCACGAGTCCTATGAGCACCTTTTTTTTTGAGTATACCTTTGCTCGTGGAGTCTGGCCTATTTTTCTTAGGTCACGCATAGGTTGGAATAGTAGGCCAGGTCTCTCATGGAATGAAATCCTTGCAGGTTTTGTTGAAAATTTTGATCTTAAAATTAATAATTTTTGGTCTATTTTAACTTGTGAAATTCTTTGGTTTCTTTGGAAAGAGAGAAATGAAGAGATTTTCCAAAAGAGGAGACAACTTATTGAGTTTGGATGTAAACTCAGACATTTTTAAATTATGTCACAGGTTGCTGCTACTTTGGAAACATCTAGGGATAGATTCATGATGCTGATGCGGGAGGGACAAATCCCGATCGACATAAATGATATTGTCTCATGTCAATATTTTGATATACACAAGGATATGCTTAAACAGAGGGAAATTGACAATCTTAACTAGCTTATTAAAGATCTTAGTATTGGAGATAGAGTAAAGTCTGTTAATTATGTTCTGCATGATCACGCTGTAGATGGGCAAATGGGTTAGCCCTATTTATGGGGTTTTTTTGATGTTGGGAGGACATATCAAGCTGGTTATACATCCCTTTTTGTATTAACTATTTTAAATATCGGCTATGTTAGTTGTTTTTGTAATCAATTGACAAGTACTATGTATTGTAAGTAGTAGTATCATTTCAGGTATCTGTTTAGGCTGAATGCATATACCTTTTGCTAAGCATATTTCGAAGATGTATTGTAAGGTGCTCAGCGTTTAATAGAACTTATGATTTAACCCAGAAAACTTCACAATGTTAATACAAGAAAGAAAGTATTGGGAAAACAAATAGAACCTTGTACAGTACTACCCCCACTTGTTGATGAAGGTCAACTTATCGTAGAACCTGAGATTATCTTAGATACTTGAGAAAGGAAGTTGAGAAATAGAACTATTAAAGAATATCTAATTTAATGGAAGAATGTACCCATGGAAGATGCCACACGGGAAAAGGAGGAAATGATTAAATTGCTTGAGGACAAACAAAATCAAGCAGGAAGGATTGTAATGACCCCTAAGGAACAGAGTAAATAATTGTTTGATAGAGTAATTATGGTCTTTTAAAAAAATGCTAAATGTTAACTGTGGAACAAATAAATAATAAATCCATTTCTTATAATAATCATTCATTATTTTGTCATGTCTCCAAATTTGAATGTAATAATTAAATTAAATTAATTAACTGGTCCTAGAGTTTAAATAATATAACAAAGGACCTTTAATTAGTTACTTAAATTAATTAAGATGGGGCCCAAGTTAATAATATGTGTATTTGTGGTTACGATTGATTTAGTATTGGTGCAAGAGCATCTTGGGCTAAGCCAAAACCCTAAAGACAATTTTGGCTTGTAAATGGTCTAGCCAACCATTTGAATGAATAAGGACTAAATGTAAAGTCCCAAGGTAGGTTTAGAAGGTGTGATTAAGTAGGATTTTAAGTTGAGTCATGTTGTTAACAATTAGGTCCTGATAAGTCTAGAAATGCTCAAAATTGCTCTATAAGGAAAAATGTGGCAAAATGTCTAAAATGGAGTGAGAAATGTTTAAAGGAGGGTCCTTATGTGTTTTGAGTTCAATTTAGAAGTGTTGAGACCAAACTGGACAAGTTTAGAGATCTAGAATGCCAAATTGCAAAAGTTGTCAAAATTGCTCATTGACAACTATGCAATTTTTGCAAAATTGCAATGACACTTTTTTGCACTTTTTTAGGAAAAGGCATAATGGGTAGTTTCAACTCGAACTGAGGGACAGGGTAGTTGGAGGAGGCTATATAAACATAAAATAACTCCTTTTAAGGGGTTGGTTATACATTTGTATGGACAACACGTGTGAAGGAGAGATTTTGTTGTGAGAAAGCGTATTTTTGAAGATTGAGCAAAGATACCTAATTGATGAGTTTTCTGCTTTGAATGGAGTACTTGCTTAAGTTCATTTATTGACTTTGTTCATGCTTGTTTTGATCTTGAGCATTCATTTTACAAGGTTTACAAAATTATTTAGTTTTTGTTTTCCTGCTGTCCAGTTTTGAGCAATCAGCAGTCAAATGGCTATAGCTTGAGTTTCCATGGTCAAAACACTATGGCCTTTGTGAATCAAGCACTAGCCTCTGTATATTATGTAAATAACAATTTTGGAGTTTGTGGGAGTCACATAGCTATTTTTACAAGCGAGATCTAGGCAAGCAAATGAAGGCTTGGCAAGGCGTAGTGAGGCTTGTAAATGAGTTCTAGCAAGAACAGAGGATTGGCATGTGCGACTCTTGAATGGGCAATGGTGGAGTAGGGTATCAGGCGTCCATAAGCCAAAGGAGAAGGTTGGACACAAAGTTTGGGACATTTGGTAAGAGTTTTACTGTCATCTCTCTTGAAACCCTCAAAATAGGGGTTTTCTGAAATCGTACTGTATGAACACCATAGAGGCTTGAAACCAAGGAAATCTTCAAGCCCTTGTCAATGTGGAACAATGTCTAATGGACATCTATAGGCCTTGTTAAGGAGTTTTTCAAGTTATTACAGGTTCCTTGTTTCTAGGAGGGCTAATAAGGGCTCTTAAGGCTACAAGGACAAATTGACCAATGTGGAGTTGTGGGTGAGTTAGACTTATCAGAATGATGCAAAATGGCATAAAATGTGTCAAGAACCCTAGAAGCAAGGTGTAAACCAGATTTTGACCCACTGATGACATTTGGTGGAATTTTGGCTAGTTAAGCCAATAGGTGCTCAGTTAGGGTGTTTGGGAGTCAAAGGAGTGAAACTTGAATTGAACGGAGAGTTTCTTGGTGAAAGGGGATTAGAAGAGTGTTCTCTAGGTTAGGGTTAGAGAAGGGATCGTAGGAAGGCTAAGAAGTAGCCTTGGTAGAGCAAAAAGGCTCTAAGGTGAAGAAGCTCTCCATCAAAGTGGTTTTAGAGCCATAAGATTAAGGCTCATGGTGGGATGTTGTATTCTACTGAATCAAGTGGATCTTTAAAGATGGTTACCAATGCAGAATTGGTTAAGGAGGCATATGAGTAGAAGAAGCTTATGGAGGAGAAAACTAGGCTTCTTGATGAGGCCATAGAATAGATGAAAGATAAGTTGAAAGAACTGGAAGATGCAGCCCTAGCAAGGGAAGATGAAGACACTAGTAAAGGCAAAGAGAAGGTCGACTTGGAAGATGAAATACCTAAACTTGATCCTCTACTTGGTGAGCAAGAACCATTCCTCAAAACTCTCAAAGCATTTGGAAGAAAGAGTCTTGAGAATGTTTCACTATTCCATGGGAAGATGGATGCAGAGGTGGTCCTAGAGTGGATTGAGAGTATTGAGAATTACTTTGAATGTGAAGGGACAACAGAGGCTCAAAAGATAAGGATGACAATGTCAAGATTGAAAGGACAAGGACTAACTTGGTGGAAATTTGTGCAAGAGGAAAGAGAGAGTGAAAGGAAGAAAGCAATAGCCAATTGGAAGGCTATGGTAGCAAAGATAAAGGAGACCTAGTTGCCAGAATATTATGAGATTCAAATTCATAAGCAGAGGCAAAATCTCAAGTAGAAGGATCTTGATGTGGCTGCCTACACTGAAGAGTTCCAAAAACTTGCTCTAAGGTCAAGGGTACAAGAGGCAAAAATTATCAAGGTGGCAAGGTACTTAAATGGCCTTAAGTGGTCTATCCAATATGAACTGAGCCTATTTAGTCTCACTACATTGCAAGGCTACTTCCAAATGGCTAGAAAGGTGGAGGACAAGTTGAGGAAGAAGGGTGACTCAAGCTCTAAAGGCAGAGGTAGAGGAAGAGATTTCAAAGGTAACTCAAGAGGAGGTTCTAGTGGTAGGACCAATGATCAGAGAGGCTATGGAGACTTCAAGTGGACTGAACAATCCAATGAGACTACTCAAAGGGGAGGTTACAATAGAGGAAGAGGATCCAATAATGGTGGTAGAGGTAGATATGGGAATAGCAACAGAGGATCACACTTCAGTAACATGAAATGTTACCAATGTGGCAAGTTAGGGCATCCCACCTATAGATGTCTAGAGAAGGCATCAACATCTTATGGAGAGAAGAAGATAACTTATATCCAAGAGGAAGACAGTTAGAAAACTGGGGAAGTGGACCTTGAACTAGAAAAGGGTGAGAACCTCATGTTGAGGAGAGTCCTGGTTAAGGAGCCAGTGAAGGAAGAAGCTAAATAGAGGAGGGCACTTTTCAAAACTACATGCAAAATACTTGGCAAAGTATGCAAGGTGATCATAGACTCAGGGTCTACCGATAATGTGGTATCAGAGGAGGCAGTACAAAAGCTTGGCCTAACAAAGATTCCCCATGTGTGTCCTTATAGGGTGACCTAGTTGAATAAGGGGCAAAATATTTTGGTGAATGATTAAGTATGGGCAAACATCACTATTGGTAAGTATGATAGGGAGGCCGTGCACCATGGGAAGGAGAACAAATACTCTTTCAAGAAGGATGGGGTCACCTATAGGATCAGTCTTTGTTGGAAGAAGATAAGGTAGAGAAGGCTACTACTAGGACATTGCTGATAAGTGGAAAAGAGTTCCTCAAGGACTTGATGGAAGGTGAAGGAGTAGGGTATGCCATCATAGTGAAGCCAAAGGAAGAGAAATCATCAACATAAGCACCCATACCTGCAGAAGTGCAAGAACTACTAAGTCAGTTCAAGGACATCATATGTATCGGAGCACCACCAACATTACCCCCAAAGAGAGCCATAAGTCATCAAATTGACTTCATACTAGGTGCTTCCTTGCCCAATAAGGCTGCATACAAGATGACTCCAGAGCAAAACAAGGAGATAGCAAGACAAGTCCTAGAGTTGCTTGATCAGGGACTGATTAGGAAGAGCATCAGTCTATGTGCAGTATCAGTTGTCCTAGCACCTAAAAAGGGAGGTAAGTGGAGAATGTCTACTGACTCTAGGGCAACCAATAGAATCACAATTAGATATAGATTTCCTATTCCTAGGATAGAGGATTTAATGGACTATCTTGGTTCTAATTTGGGACAAAAGGTAGGATAATAGATAATGACTATATAGTTACAAGCTCTCAGTAATGTATATAGAAATTTAGTTTGATGTTATCATTATATATTAATAATAAATTGAAATTGATTCTATATTATTGTTAAAATTGATTTAACATTGATTTGATATTACTAATATTGCCTAAAAGTCAATATAATTAGATTCAAATACCAATTAAGTCCAAATAATTATAACCAAATCAATAGTATTCAGCAATCAATAGATTTCTATAATTAAATGTAATGGGTAACACTTCAATATCATAAATAATAATATGATTCATAATTAAAAGGAACCAAATATATTAAAAGTTAAACAGGGGGGTTAACATACTCGAGACCTCATGTGGAAAAGATGCGACACCCCATAGCCACATCACCTTATTTTAGGAGGGTAGACCTATGTCATTTGGGCATCGAAGAAAACAAGGAAACAAAGACAATTAAAACTACAGGCCTCCAAATTGAATCGACTTTCAGTAGAGAAATAAAATGAAGGAAAAAACATAAATTAAAGAAGCTATCTTTATCTGCATTGTCCGCAGACACAAGTACAAGCTAGCAGAAAACTCCCTAACCTTGATTGTGGTAGTCAACATACATTGCATTGAATGCCCAAGGTTATTGTGATGTGGAAAAATGGTAAGATTAGCATGTCATATCTCGTACAATCAATCCACATGTTTCCGATCTTGGCCTACCGAAAAGAACAATCACGTCTACTTTGTGCTTGATTAACATGTAATTTAATATGTGCTTAACGGTTAAAGGTGATATGTTAAATTTACTAATCTAAATCCTATTTAAATATATGGGTAATGGATAGTGAATATAAACTTGTATTGTGGTATTGAGGTATACAATAGACATATGATGTTACGGACCTTCCTATGTATTGTCTTATACTTAGGATATGTACATGATAACGACATAGGCACACTTAAAATAATATTTGTATATAGAGTCTAATTTATTATATAAAGGGATTTGTATTTATATGAATATATATAACTTGTAACACAATGGAATTATGATGTTTAAGCCAAATTTTTTATACTTTTGGGAGTTGATAGACAATGTTGTGTACAGAGAGGTGGAGTAAAACCAGAGAGTATACTAGTGTCAAGAGCCCTATGACAAGTAAATCCACGCTCTCCTCAGGATAGGTATAGAAGGAGAAATAAGGAATTGCGGTTAAAACATTTTATTTACTAGAAGTATTATGAGATATATTTGTCATTATTTGTAATTAATTAAGCTATTTGTATAGTAATAAATGTCAAACCTTGACTATTAATGGCCTCCAATAGGGGTCATCACAAATGCATGGTAAATTTGATTCTTTTCAGCGAGGTCCTTCTACTATTCACTAGGTTGTAGGCGAAAACAATATCCTGCTAGCATATCAAGATGGAACTCTAATGCCACTGCCATACATTGGACAACATCTGAAACATTACTTCCAATAACTAGCAGATAAGTAACTTTGTACATAAGTTTTATGTTTTTTGGTCATAGGTTTTTTATTTTTGGTTTTTGTTAGTCTCTTGACTCTATAGTCCAATGTAATGGATAAAGGCACGTAGAGAGCTAGATTCTATGTTAATAATTGTTTCCAAAAACAAACGAGTTACATTCCTCAAATAGAGCTAGTCGTCATCCTTGACTTTGTAATCACAAAATGCAAAATGGAGGAAACAATATGAAAGTTTGTCATTAAAGTTTCCATTTCTCTTTATTTAACTCACTATATGGCTTGCGAAAATTGGTCAATTTTAATTCCTTCCAATTCATATTGTGAGTTTTTTAGGCCTTCAAAGTCCTTTTTTTCATTTTAGTGAGTTTGTTTGAATTGTTTTGGTTCTTTTGTTTGCTTTAATCTCTTGCTTTCAATCACATGCTCATTTTGAGCTATTCTAGAACTTAATTGGAGTTGTCAATCAAAAGATATTGAGGTTTAAATGCATGTGTAATCGGACTTTAGAACCCTGATTGCATATTTTAAATATTAAATCTTATAATTTGATGTTTGCACTTTTTGATAGTCATGACTTAAAATCACTTTGAAATGAGTTTATTTGTTATAAATTTGAACTTTTTGATCTTTTAAGTTATAACTTAAGTCACTTAACTTATAAAGTGCACTTTTAAAATCTATTTACGCATTACATATGCACCTTAAGTTATAAATTATATCACTTAAGTAAAAAGTGCACTTTTTCAACCATTTACACGACACATAAACTTTCATGTGGAATATGTAATGGACCCTAAAAAGTGTGATTTCACTTAAGTGAATCAATTAGACATGTGCAAATTATAAGTCAAGTGAAAAGAACAAGTTTTTATAAGTCATTTGCATATGCATTTGATGAAATATGTAAATGCACTTGAAAAGTGCGATCTGCAACATTTTTAAATATGCATTTGCACTTGAAAAGTCCAACTAAGCTTGTTTTGCTCCATTTCAAGAAAAGTCCAACTAAGCTTGTTTTGCTCCATTTCAAGAAGCAAATCGCACTTTTTGAGGCTGACTGCAAATTACATCTAACATTTCTTCAATATGCAATGTGTATTTCAGTCTCAAAACCACGATTGGCTTACCAAAACAAATTGTTTTCCTCAAAACTACTTGGCTGAGCATATTTCATGCTTGTTTTGAGTAAGCATTTCATTTTGAAAACCATGATTTGCCTCTTAGCATGTAAATGTGATGTCCAATCACACCCAAAAAGTACAATTGGCTTTACACATACATTTTTCATGCAAAAGGCAACATGTAAATGCATTTGAAACCGTGATTGAGTGTTTTGGGCATTTATGCAATGTCTAATGCCTCCTAAAGAGTGTGATTTGCACTTGGTTGCAAGATATTAACATGTAAATGCTTCCCAAAACTGCAACTAAACACTTGGGTGTCCAAACTCAATGTGTAAAGCAACTAGAAAAGCCCATTATGTCTTAGGGCTAGTCATTTGCACATTTTAAAATATGCAAATGGACATGAAAAGTGTGATCAGCACTTAGTCTCTCCCTTCCAACATGCAAATGCCTCCAAATGTAATCTCCCTTGTTCTCAGTCAGAAATCCTTGAAAACCTACACACATATGGTAGTACCCAAAGATAAAGAAATAAGATATTACTAATTAAAAATTCTAATTCCCATCGAATACCGTTTTTAAAGAGAGGTTGTGATCCAACACTTAATTCCTGTGGGAAAGCTTCCTGGGCTCTAGCCTTAGAGAAACTCTCTAATTAAGTGCCATCCCCTTACAATCCGACCTCTCGATAAGACTTTATGGATAATCATCTTGATGTATCCAGCATTCTTAGGAGAGATATTCTACTCATCCTAAGCCTAATGAATAACCATAGGTATATTCATCCTAGTATATGCATATGTTTTCAGTATACTAACCTTCAGAGTTTATTAAGCTCTGCCTTACTATGATCCTTGTTCTCTTGACAGAGATGCTACCTTCGAAACCCTTCAGAGACCCAAGGGTCTCTCCCTTAATTTCCAATAAAAAGAGTTCTTTCTTGTTATTTCCTTAAGAAGCTTTTTCCTATTTGTATCTAGTAACTAGTTTGTTCTTGTTTGCCTGACAATGACACTTCTTCCTTTTCCTTTTTTTTTATATATAAAATATTGTTTTTGTTTTGTTGATGTTTCTAATTGATAACCTCAGCTGAGTCTAATAGTATAACTCAATCGTGTATTTTATTAACATCCCCTGTATATTTTAATGTATTTTTAATTAGGCACCGACTGAGACATTTGACTATCAAACGGACTCTATTAGCAGTCGGACTGAAAGAGCATGTGGTTGAATGCTGCTCTTCACTATTAACACATATGGAGTGTCTATTCAATTTCCATTTGTCTCCCTCACAATTCATTGTTAGGGATGAATGAAGTTATGTGTGACTTCTTTCTTTTTGTATCTCCTCTATACTTGTTGTTCCCCCCCCAATTATGGCTTCCTTAATTCTGAGTTTGATATTGTGTTGGGAGATGTAGTGTGTTCCAAAGAATGGATGTTCTTATATGCTCCAATTGACTATTACTTCGTCTTGTTCGTTCTTTCGCTGAATGTTTGTATGGTGCGTTAGATCTCTTCCTTGTCGCTTTGGACGCACATAGTGAGTGATCTGAACACTTCTTTGGCAATCAATTTGAGCCTTGCAGATATATTCCTGATCTGAGTCGTGCTATTTCTTCCCCCTCTTCCTAGTCTATTGTGTACATAAATAGCCCAAAACGATAATAGAAAAAATACTCGTTAGCTTAATAACCACTTTATAAATGAAAATTATTATTATAAATAAATCATTATGATTACTTTAAGTGATTATAGTTAAATAAAAAAACTCTTATATGTATTTATTATATAATTTATTACAATGATAATTCAGTCTATTTATCTCTTTCTCTTAAATAACTAGATCTAAAGTATGCAAGATATTGAAACAGAACTGTATAGTATGCAACATAGGGCTGATTGTATGGTATGCAAGATAAACTGTGACCGTACGACAATGACTAGGGTATGTACGGTAGTATTGGAAAGGTACCTAAAGAGGTTGCTAGAGTCTGTACGATAGAGAGGGATACTGGTAGCCGTATGGTGACCAAACAAGATATAGTGTAGTTCGTACGATAGGTGCTTGATGGTCATATAGTAGTGGGAAACAAGGTAGTATGGTAGGGAGATGATAATGTTGTATTGTGTTCAAGATAGTTGTATGACAGGGTAGCTGAAACAAGTCGTGGTTGTTATGGAAGGGATGGAAGGAATGATGTAACGGAGATAGATAGGGGAGGGGAGAATGATGGAGGGGATCACCCTTGGCACGCATAATGGAAGATGTCCTACAACCGCACAGATGAGGTTATAGGATTTCGCAATGAAATAGATGACCACACTTACAATTCCCAAATAACTTGTTTGAGACAGACATTGAATCGTAGAATAAAATAAATGCAAGTATTACTCCACAACACATTGATTTTAGATAAAGGTGTACAGGTGTACAGGTTTTCCAAACCCATGCCAAACTAATACAGAGCATGGAATAGGGTGAGGGGTGAAACCCACCAAAACCGGAAGAGCCAAGTAGGGAAGATCTTTCACTTCTGAAATGGCGAACAACAGAGAAATCCCAATGGCAATTCGCAGTACAGAGAAATAATAAACCAAATCACATATCAACTACTACCTACATGTTGCGCTTAAATACCCGTCAGGAAAACCTCTCCGAAGGTGTAAAAAGATAGCCAACGGCCACACCTACCAAGGAAACAATTAAATAAAATGGATCCAAGATATACTTGTTGGGAAGCCCCTTCACCTTTGAACCTTTTTGCTCTACCAAGGCTACTTCTTAGCCTTCCTAGGGTCCCTTCGCTAACCCTAACCTACAGGACACTCTTCTAATCCCCTTTCACCAAGAAACTCTCCATTCAATTCAAGTTTCACTCCTTTGACTCCCAAACACCCTAACTGAGCACCTGTTGGCTTAACTAACCAAAATTCCACCAAATGCCATCAGTGGGTCAAAATCCAATTTGCACCTTTCTTCTAAAGGTTTTTAACACATTTTATGCCATTCTACATCATTTTGATAAGCCTAACTCACTCACAACTCGACATTGCTCTATTTGTCCTTGTAGCCCTAAGAGCCCCTATTAGCCCTCGTAGAAACAAGGAACCTGTAATAACTTGAAAAACTCCTTGACAAGGCCTATAGATGTCTATTAGACATTGTTCCATATTGACTAGGGCTTGAAGATTTTCTTCGTTTCAAGCCTCCATGGTGTCCGTACAATACAATTTTAGGAAACCCCTATTTTGAGGGTTTCAAGGGCAATGATAGTAAAACTCTTACCAAATGTCCCAAACTTTGCGTCCAACCTTCTCCTTTGGCTTATAGACACCTAATACCCTACTCCACCATTGCCCATTCAAGAGTGGCACGTGCCAATCCTTTGTTCTTGCTAGAACTCATTTACAAACCTCACTACGCCTTGCCAAGCCTTCATTTGCTTGCCTAGGGCTCGCTTGTAAGAATAGCTATGTGACTCCCACAAACTCCAAAATTTCTATTAACGTAATATATAGAGGCTAGTGCTTGATTCACAAAGGTCATAGTGTTTTGACCATGGAAACTCAAACTATAGCCATTTGACTGCTGATTGCTCAAAACTGGACAGCAGGAAAACAAAAACTAAATAATTTTGTAAACCTTGTAAAATGAATGCTCAACATCAAAACAAGCATGTACAGAGTCAATACATGAACTTAAGCAACAAGTGAATTAGCTCTATCATTAAGTTCTTTGGGAATTACTGAGATATTGAAAGCATCCACCATTTGGTGTAATCCCAGACTAAATCTTGGTAATGCAAAAGATGATTATTTCTGGCTTGATATTGACTTTTGACTTGACATTCCACCAATTTGGCATCTCCTCGGACATGCAGGTTCCGAATTCCTTTGTTTTGAGCCATTCCCAATTCTAATATCAGGGCCTCATATTCAACTGTGTAATTAGTATTGGCAAACTTGTCATGTCCCCAAATTTTAATGTAATAATTAAATTAAATTAATTAATTAATTGGTCCCAGAATTTAAATAATATAATAAAAGGACCTTTAATTAGCTACTTTAATTAATTAATATGAGGCCCAAGTTAATAACATTTGTATTTGTGGTTCCGATTAATTTAGTATATCTCGAGCCCATTTTTTATTTTAATTATTTTTGTAGGTGTTGATGTTGGCTGTCTTTGTAAGCCCTCGGGAGTTCCTACAAAGGGTATCTAAGCACGACATGTAGGTAGCAGTTGGTATGCAATTTGGATTATTTCTTTGTACTGCAAATTCCTGTTGGAGTTCTGTATAGTTTGTGATTTCGGAAGTGAAAGATCTTCCCAACTTGGCTTTCTCTAGTTTTGGTGGGATTCAACACTCATCCTATTCCATCTATGTATTACTTTGCTTCGGATCTGGCACATCTGGAGCACCATCTTTGTATGCAATTATATTTCGTGATTGGAATGACAACTATCTTGTTTATGCTGTTGGAAGCATGAATGCTGATGATACTTCTATGGGGGAGTATTGTAGAAACATGATTAGATCATTATCATGATGATATGTTACATTCATGACTCTGTTTACCATTGATGTCAACATAGCAGTTTTCTGTGGTCTCTAATAGAAGAACAGCGGTAAAGATTAAGTTGGTACAGACAGATCATTGAGCTTTTTCACTAAGTGAGGTTAAAGAGAGATACTACTAAGTGTCTAGTATATGTAGCTAACCTCAGAAGCATAAGACATTAAGTTTGGAAGAAGTTATGCAAGTTTTGGTGAAGACTGTTCTGAGATAGAATTACAGAAGCATGTTCTGGTAAACTTGTTATATCTCTTAGCAGAATTGTTATTCTGAGAAGCAAGGTTAAAGGAGTGTAGAAGACATGTTGATGACGACGTGGCTAAGCTTGCTCGTCATAATATTACATGTACAGAAAGTTATTCAAGTTACAAGGCAGAAGATTAATGTTGTTGCTAATTGTAACGTGTTCTTAATGAGGTCCTATAATAATTAATTGAGGTGTAATAGCCAACTCAGGGAATTGTTTTATGGATTCAACATAAAGGAAGGACATTTTCCTTTGTTATGTATGAAATGTATGAACGATTGCAAGAAGCAAGAAGAACAAAATGCGAAGATAAGCAGAGCAGAGCGAAGTTGGAGAAAACTTCATTGCAGAGGTTTTATTCTGAGATCTAAGGTTTGTTATTTGGATTCGAGGTCCGTGACCTAGTCTACAAGGTCTGACAGTGATTGGTCTAGTTGACAGGACAGAGGAAAGAGGTTAAAGCACAGTACAAACAATTATTCTGCAAGGAATAGTTGAGAGATCAGTTGGACAATGAGTTTAGTGGTCTTGCCCCAAAAGCTGTTTGGACAGTGGGTCCTTCTGCCTTCTACAAATCCTAATAGGGTTAGCACAACTCCTAATAGGGCTGGAATCTCCTAATAGGGATTCAAAGTCTCCTAATAGGGACTCTTTATGTACTGAATGTGTTTATAGACTCCTAATAGGGTCCATCCTCTAACAAGGAATATATATATATCAGTATATCTTTGTGGGCATCATTCCTAGCGGGGTTTTCCCTTTGATCAAGGGTTTCCCTAGTTAACAAATCTGGTGTAATTGTGTATGTGCATCTTGTTATGGTTGCTGTTTACTTTGGTTGAATGGTTGAGATTAATTAAGGTTGATAATTGTTTTAATTGGATAATTGATTCAACACCCCCCCAGTTATCTTGGTGGACTATTGTTTCTAACAGTTGGTATCAAAGCAGTAGGTCCTTGAAGGTAAAGTTTAACAACTTTGGGAGATCATGGTGAGAAAAGATAGTCCTAAGTTAGAGGAAAATTTGACACAGAATTTATCAGATTTGTGTGGAGATCAGAGCATTGAGTTTTCAGATCTAGAATCCATTTGTTGCACACAAAAGAGTAGAGGCACAAGTATAGAGAGATCCAGCTTCGAAGAAGACATGAAGATTAAGAAAGGTATTGATCTACTTATGAAAAGAGAACATGAAGGTATGGAAGTTTTTGCTTGTTGGACATGTAATGAATTTGGTCATTTTTCATCTACATGCCCTAACAGAATTAGAAAAATTAGAAAGAGTTCACTTTTTGATGAAATAAAAAATTTAAAGCATGGAAAGATTCTTGAATGATTATGGTGATAATGAGCTTAAATTGGCTAAGAAAGAGGAAGTATTAGAAGAGATAGCCTTGGTAACTATTATTAATGATTGTGAAGAAGAGGATAATTCTGGAATTGTTAGACAGAATGGTGAAGTATTCTTTGAGACTAACAATGATTTGCAGAATGAAGGAGAGCTAAGGCAAGAACAAAGTTCAAAACCTACAACAGAGCTAAGAGTTGAGATAAAAACTTCTACTTTTGGTAAGATTAAGGATACCCTAAGTCAACCTAGGCTTTTGAGACACCATGACAAGGAAAAAAGGTTGGCAGTTACAACATGTCTTAGTGAGGTCTTGAGAATTTTGCTTTCTAGAGCACCGTATGATGATAACACCATGATAGAGATCTTGCATTTGATTGTTGACAACTTTCTAAGCGTAGATGACATCAATGGTGATCCTTTTGGCAGTAAATTTACAATCTTGGAGAATTGTGCAAATGTCAAAGTGGGTAACCTCCTCTTAGATCTCGAGCTGCAAAATTTGGTCCATGACATGTTTCATCACTTCTTGGTCATCATCAAGGAAGATCATGATACTAAGGTTTCAGTTGCTATTTCGTGCATTATAGAGAGATGAATGAAATACCCCAACCCATCACATCTATGTTATGGGCTGTTTGTAATCTAGAATGTATCCCCTCTATAGTAGCATGTAGATTGGTCAGTAATATTTTCAAGCATTGTGAAGAAAAACTAATAGCTCATTTGCACAAGTGGGAGAAAATGGATGACAACAATAAGGTTGATTCATTACGTGAGGAGAATGAAGGCATGAGTACAGGGCTGCTCCAAGAGGATTTGCTAAATCTTTCTACTACACCAACATGGGGAGAACACTTAAAAACTGAAGATGTTTGCATGGATTTTGTGAAGACATGGATGAATCAAGTTGTGCCCATCACCTAAGTTATGCCCGAGGTTGTGCCCATTGTCGAGGCACTATCTCTCGTGGAAGTTCTATTAGTTGTCGAGCTTGTGTCCATCATAGAAGTTGTGTCTATTGTTGAGGCTCAATCTATCATCAAGGTTGTGTTCATCATCGAGGCTATGTTCGTCACTGAGGTCGTGTGTTTTGTCAAAGCTGTGTGTCTGTCACCAAAGCTATGTCCATCATTGTGGTCATGTATGTCACCAAGGTTGTATGTTTGTCATTGTGGTTGTATCCATCACCATAACTGTGCCCGTTGTCATGTCTATCACCGTTGTGTCTGTTTTCATCATTGTCGCCATGTCTATCACCGTCATTGTGTTTTTTATTGTCATTGTCACCATGTGTATCATCGGCATTGTGTCCATTGTCATCACCACCGCTGTGTCCATTGTCATGTCCATCACCGTCGTCGTCGCCATGTCCGTCATCTTCATTATGTCCGTTGTCGTCACTACCGTCGTGTCCATTATCATCTTCGTTACCGCCGTTGTGTTTATCAGCGTCGTTATGTTCATCACTGAAGTCGAGTTTGTGTTCATCACTAAAGTCGAGTCCGTGTCCGTCGTCGAGTTTGTATGTCACTATAGTTGTGTCCGTCGACGTTGTCATGGCTATGTCCATCATCATTGTGTCTATCATTGCAGCTGTGTCTGTCGCAATAGTTACGTTTGTCGCCACTGAGACGTTGCTCGTTGTCGAGGCACTATCCATCATCGAGGCTTCAATTGGGGTTCTGTGTACCACCAAGGGTTTATCTGTAGTAAAAATTTTGTTTGCCTCCAAGGTACTCTCTGTCGAGGCTTTCTTTGCCAAGGATCCCTTTGCTGAGGTTTTCATGGTTGGGGTTCCTTTTGTTGTGTTACTCTCCGTTGAGGTTTCCTTCACTGAGGTACTCTTCGTTGAGGTTCTCATCATCACGACACCCTTTGCCGAAGCTCCTATTGTTGAGGTACTCACTGTTGGGCCCCCGTTGCTGACATTTTGTAATTTTCCAATCCCCAGCAATTGAAGAGATACTTCTTCTATATACCTAATTTCGTCCCTCATCAGATAGTTGGAGGGTATTGAACAGAAGGGAGGAAGCAAGTGAAGGAAGTGTATAGTTTCTTTGAGTTGACCATACAATGCAAATGAGTTGGTCGTGCAGTGTACTTGGCTTAGACAATGCAGTGTTGTATGTTGGCCGTACGGTTGGTATGAAGGGTGGCCATACGTATGGGAAGTAGGCCATACGGTGATGAAAGGAAGGCCATATGGTGATGGGAAGGTGGTCGTAAGGTGAGGGGGAAAGAGGTTGTACAGTGTGTGGGGTGGCCGTAGGGTAATGGGTTGGAGGTCGTACGGTGATGGTTTGATGGCCTTACAATAATGGCTTGGGATGGGGACGATTAACCACCTATGCAGAAATATTCCGAATGCAATCTTATTAATACATAAAACAATGATAAATATAAATGTATTCCAAACACAGGTGGGGCTAGCCCGAGAGGGATAAAAATAGTCTAGAAATAATGGTACTCGTAAACAATAATGATGCTTTGATTTGCCAAATCCGAGCAAGGAATCTTGAACGGAATAGGTGAGGGTTGAGTCCCACCGAAACTAAAAAGCTAAGTAGGGAAGATCTTTCACTTTCAAAATGGAGAACAATGCAAAACTCCAACAAGAATTCACAGTACAAAGAAATAATCCAAATTGCATACCTACTACTACCTCCATGCCGTACTTATTCCCTTTGAAGAAACTTCTTGACGGTTTACAAAGATAGCCGATGGCCATACCTACAGAAAGAAATAAATAAAAATGGGTCCGAGATAATACTAAATCAATCAACGCATTAACAAGGGTTTAATTAATAATTATTTTGTGATGTGAACATTACAGTCCTTTCGTCCCAAAATTTGCTTGTCCTCAAGCAAATGCAAATCCGATTCTTAGAAACTTTCGGTAAACAGCTTCTTTAGTTTTGAGTCAGGTACCAAGTAGATCTTATCGCCGCAGTAAATGATATCATCAATAATTTGGTATCTTTCATCATGTATATAGACATCCATCAACTGACATGCAAAAGTGTTCTTGGAGTACTCGACCAATAGATGGGCCCGCCAATCATCCAAGGAATGGGGTAAAGTGTTGATTGTCCTATTTTTACTTGCAGCGTTTGGGATCATATCATGTTTAAAAATGACCTCCATCTTCTTGATTGTGACTTCCCTTGATCCTTTATTTGACATTCCTCTTAGCAGTACTTTCTTGCCATCTGTCTCCAATGAAAAGTCCATCCTCTTGGAACTTTGAGTGTATTGGTCAAGGGTCTTCATCCACTAGATGCCCAATATGGTATCAATATCAACCAAATTTATGACAAAGAAATCATCTATCAAAGTATAGTTTCCTATGGAAATTTTTAGCCGTGGGATCACATGAGTGCAGGGTAACAAGGGTCCTCCAGCAACCTTAATCTTAGATCCTCCATGCTCTACTACGTGCAAGCCCTTACTAGTGACCAAAGATGAATTGATAAAATTGAGTGTGGCACCACTATCAATCATTACTAACTCGTTTCCCGTGAAATGTGCCACAAACCTTGAAGATACTACTTCTAGCCATTGTAGTGAGGGTAGCAATGGAACTTCTTTTTTGTATTAGGGCATTTATTCTCTCCTGTTGGTTAATTTCTTCACCAATCACTGTAGGTACTTGTCCCTCGTTGTCATCAAGGAACACCTCAATGTAATGAAATTTTCCCTTCCCAAGGCAACTATGACTTGGTCCCTATGGTTCCTTGCACGTGAAACAAAGCTTTTTCCTCCAAAGCTCTTGCCGAGAGTCTTCATCCAGCAGAGGCTTTCTCTGAATTGGCTCCTTGTCTGTCTTCTTGTGGGCACGGTTTTGGCATAGCTACGTGAGTTTTGGAGGAAGATGCGGCCATGTCACGTACCTTGTTAATAGCTTCATTGAATGTGCATAGGTTTAACCCTTTGATCCAGCCTGTTAATGACTCTCTCAGCCCATCCATGAATAACAAGATTTGCCGTCTTTCAGAGATGTCTATGACTAGTGCTGACAACCTTTGGAATTCAGTGATGCAATATTCTACTGTACTTGTTTTCTTTACTTGAGCTAGATCTTTAAAGTTTAGCTCAGGATCCTTCCCATTGAAATGGTCAGTGAGTCCCTTAGTGAACTCGACATAAGAGGTTACTTGGTCATGGCCAAGAGTGACCAATCCATGGTGCCACCACTCTTGTGCCACTCCTTCCAGATGGAGTGCTGCAAACTTGATTGCTTCTTCTTCGAGCATCAGATTGAGTTGGAAATAGTTGTCTTCCTTAAGAACCCATGCTTGTGCAGTGATGGCTTTAGATCCATCAAATGGTGATAAGTTTACTGTTTTGATCTTTCTCCTGAGATCATCATTAAACTAACCATAATTTCTCACATATGAATATCTCATTCTTCAATCAACATAGTCTCTGTAAGATATATCACCTTCCATATTCACATTCCTCCAATCTTCCCAAAGTTTTTCTCGCATTTCCTGAAAAGTGGACTCTCTTTCCTTGCGTGGTGCTTTCGTCCTCGAAAGGAAGATGGGTATCGAGGGTTAAGAGCGAGAGGGTTGAGAGTTTGTCCTTCCCGCAATAGAGTTGTCACTGTGCCCATTTTATTCTCTCATTATTTTTTTCTCAGCCAATTTTTGTAGTGTTTCTTGCATAAGCCTTTGGGTTTCGTTGATTTGCATTTGGTCTTGCTGAGCTCTCTTAAAAGACACGCGTTCTGTCATAGGATCCTGAGGATCTTCCAGTCATACAATATGGAAGGTAGGCCATACGGTGATGGGAAGGTGGCCATACGGGGAGGGGGAAAGAGGCTATATGGTGTGGGGGGTGGCCACAGGGTAATGAGTTGGAGGCCGTACAATGATGGTTTGATGGCCGTATAGTAATGGCTTGGGATAGGGACGATTAATCACCTTCTATGCTAAAATATTCTGAATGCAATCTTGGTAACACACAGAGCAATGATAGATACAAATGTAGTCCAGAGACAAAGATATTCTAGAAATAATGTTACTCATAAACAATAATAATGCTCCAATTTGCACAATCCGAGCAAGGAATCTTAAAAGGAATGTAATGTTCCTTCCTAGCAATGTAGTGTCTAAACAACACAATTAGTGAATGGTTAGGTATGAATGGCGGCTCGTGCATTTCAAAAAGGGGGCTGTATAGTGGAGGCGGTTATGCTGAAAGCAAGCTGTATGGTGGAGAGGGGAGGGATGTTGCAGGGGTAGCACGGATGAGTCTATATGGTACAAGGTGAAGGCTGTACAATAGCAAGAGATGGGAAAACATACAGTGGTGAGAATGGTTGTACAGTGGGCCAAGATGGCTGTATGGTGGAGTTATGGAAGTGAGGTACGGAGGTATGGGTGCAACAACAATGAAGGCCGTACTGTAACTGTATGAAGGTCGTATAGTGGGAATATGAAGGGCCGTATGGTATATGTAGGAAGGCTGTACGGTTGGTTTGAGGGTAGTACGGTTGATCTTGGAGGCCATATGGTGAGTAATGTTTCAAAACAAAAATTGCACTAAGTGGTACAGAGGGAAAATGGCTTCAGTCTTGCACCTTAAACTATTAATCCCGAATTCATCAAACAATGCCAAACAAGAATGGAGATTTGAACACGAATAATCTTCAATTAATATTTGCCAAAAGATGGTGCTCCGATTTGCTAGATTCGAGTGAAGTATTACATGCAACAATGAAATAGGGTTAGGGTTTAATCCCACCGAAACCACACGAGCCAAATAGGGAAGATCTTTCACTTCCGAAATGGTGAAGAAATCCAAAACTCCAACAGGTATTCGCAGTACAAAGAAATAATCCAAAAATGCCTTCATAAGGACTACCTACAAGCTGTGCTTAAATACTTGTCGGAGAAAACTTTTCAAGGGTGTACCTAGATAGCCAACGGCTACACAAACCTACAGAAACAAAACAAAAATGGTTCTGAGATATACTAAATCAATTGGCCCATTAACAGTAGTTTGATTAATTAACTTATTTTATAACGAGAACATTGCATGGAATAGGGTGAGGGTTGAGTCCCACGAAAATCGGAAAACAAAGTAGGGAAGATCTTTCACTTCCAAAATGGCGAATGATCCATAACTCCAACAGGAAATCACAATTCAAAGAATTAATCCAAATCGCATACCTACTACTACCTACATGTCGTACTTAAATACCCTTCGAAGACACTTCCCGACGGTTTACAAAGATAGCCGACGACCACCTACGGAAACAATTAAATAAAAATGGGTCCAAGATATACTAAATCAATCAACCCATTAACAAAGTTTTGATTATAATTATTTAATGACAGAAACATTACACATTCACTTTCAAAGCTCTCTTCGTTAAGGTTTTGACTGTTCGTTGTGATTGTGTAAGTGGCTGAGTTTGTGCCAAATCAGCATATGTGTGCATGACCACACCCAAAGAGATTTTTGAACATAATCACGTGAAAGATTTTATCAATTTGTGTCATTGGGATCTTGTTGAAGGTTACGACAATGTTTATATCAGAGTGGTGCAACGGATGCTTAATGATAGTGTGGTGTAAGGAAGGTTTGATGACAATTCACTCATTTTGCCTGCGTGTTTGGTTTAGGACCTTGGTGATTCAAGTTACCAGAATATTTACATCAGAGTGTCGCAGCGGAAGTTTGATGGCGATCTGGTGCTATGAAGGATTGATGTCATTTCACTTGTCTCGCCTACTCGTTTAATCTGGGGCCCTGGAGCTGTTGGTATTTGGTTTGATGACGGATTGCTTGAAGACAAACAATCTTTGGGCAGCGAGGGTTTGTCATGTCCCCAAATTTTAATGTAATAATTAAATTTAATTAATTAATTAATTGGTCCTCGAATTTAAATAACATAATAAAAAGACCTTTAATCAATTACTTTAATTAATTAGTATGGGGCCCAAGCTAATAACATTTGTATTTGTGGTTCCGCTTGATTTAGTATATATCGAACTCATTTTTATTTTAATTGTTTCCGTAGGTGTTGCTGTCAGTTGTCTTTATAAACCCTCGGGAGTTCCTTTGAAGGTGTTTAAGCACAGCATGTAGGTAGTAATTGGTATGCAATTTGAATTATTTCTTTGTATTGCGAATTCCTATTGGAGTCTTGTATTGTTCGCCATTTCAGATGTGAAAGATCTTCCCTGCTTGGGTTTCTCTGGTTTTGGTGGGATTCAACCCTCACCCTATTTTGTCTGTGTATTACTTTGCTTCGGATCTGGCACATCTGGAGCACCATCTTTGTATGCAATTATATTTCATGATTGGAATGACAACTATCTGGTTTATGCAAGTATTTACTTTCATTCTGTGTTAATTCCATGATTGGCGTTATAATTATTGGCTAGTACTTCTTATTGTTAATTCCCTCTTCGCATAGCTTGCGCACCTCCATTCCTCTTTGCCACGCTCCTCATTGCCACAATCACCATACAATCATTTCTATCACTCTCATTTTCGTCGTATACCTCATCTCTGCTACCATACAACCCCTCCAGTTCGCTCCCTTCGTTGTCTAAGACTCCGCCGTACACCATCTCAACATTGTACAGACACTTGGAAATTTTGTACGGCCTCCTTGACCTTCATCGCATGGTCTCCCAATATCACTATACTGCCTTCTTGGCCTTAGATCTACGGTCTCCTGATATCACCGTATGACCTTCTTGGCCTTAGATCTACGGTCTCCTGATATCACCGTATGACCCTCTTGGCCTTCACCATATTACCTCCTAAAATCACTGTACGACTTCCTACATTCTCCAGACTTATCATTCTACGACCTTGCTCCCCATTGTATCCCTGTTGTATAGACAGTCAAAAGTCATCTGCGACTACCATGAGCCCAAACATCGACAATATACAACATACTCATATCAGACTATATGCCAACAAAGTACCCTCCAGAAGTGGAACATTACAGTGATATCAAAGCGATTGCCTTCGGGTTAATATCCACTTTGGGAAGTCATTGCCTTTGGGTCGAGATCCCCTTCGAGAAGTCATCCCCTTCGGGTCGAGATTCCCTTCGGGAAGTCATTGCCTTTGGGTCAAGATCCCCTTCTGGAAGTCATTGCCTCTGGGTCGAGATCCCCTTTGGGAAGTCATTGCCTCGGGTTGAGATTCCCTTCGGGTCGCCTTTAGGTCGAGATTGTCTTTGGATCGAGATTGCTTCTAGACATAGATCCCTTTCGGGTCAATAGTGCATTCGGGTCGAGATCTCCTTCAGGCTGAGTTCACTTTCAAAACATTACAAAACTACAACTTGTATGAAAAATGTAAAATCTCCCCTTCTGGTGAAATCAACACTACTTGTAATTTTCCGTCCTAGCAATGCAATGTTTTAATACATGATTAGTGAATGGTTAGGTATGGATGGCAGTCTGTGCATTTCAGAATGTGGTCTATATGGTGGATGGGGCTATGCTAAAAGCAGGCCGTATAGTGAAGAGGGAGGGATGTTGCAGGGGTAGTACGGATGAGTCCATACGGTATTAGGTGAAGGTTGTACAACAGTAGGAGATGGGACGACGTATAGTGGTGGTTGGATTAAGAAGAGTATGGTGGTGAGAATGACCGTATGGTGGGCCAAGATGGTCGTACGATGGAGCTATGGCAGTGAGGTACAAGTGCAACAACAATGAAGGCCATACGGTATCTGTATGTAGGACATACGGTATGTGTAGGAAGGCCGTACAGTTGTTTTGAGGGTAGTACGACTGATCTTGGAGGCCATACGGTGAGTAATGTTGTAGAACAGAAATGACACTGAATGGTACAGAGGGAAAAATGGTTTTAGTCCTGTACCTAAAGCTTTTAATCTTGAATTCATCAAACAATGCCAAACAAGAATGGAGATTTGAATGTGGATAACTTTTAATTAATATTTGCCAAAAGATGGTGCTCCAATTTGCCAGATCTGAGCGAAGTATTACATGCAACAACGAAATAGGGTGAGGGTTGAATCCCACTGAAACTGCATGAGCCAAATAGGGAAGATCTTTCACTTTCGAAATGGCAAAGAAATCCAGAACACCAACAGGAATTCATAGTACAAAGAAATAATCCAAAATGCATACCTACCGACTACTTACAAGCCATGCTTAAATACCCATTGGGAAAACTTTCCAAGGGTGCACAAAGATAGCCGATGGCTACACAATCCTATGGAAACAAAACAAAAAAGGGTCCGAGATATACTAAATCAATTGGCTCATTAATAATAGTTTGATTAATAATTTATTTTATAACGGGAACATTACACTCTTGCACCAGATCACATGGAAGCACAACTACCATCAAATTCCCATGATCTTTGACTTCATTAGAACTAATAGTGCTTGCTTTAGGAGAATCCATAAGGTCCTCTTCAGAAATAATTTCTTTTTCAACCACCATGGAAGATTGATAAGGAACAATCACCTGCTCTTGATCTTTACTGGCATCAACAAATCTATCAACATCCTAGTGTAAGGAGGAACCCTTAGAACAGTCCATCCAGTTTTTAGCGAATTCTGCCACTTCGTCGGCATGAAGTTAATAATTATCCATTCTAGATGACTCAAAGAGAATCTAAACATGAGGATCATTGGATTTGAGCATGACATACTTGGTTTCCCTTTCAAGATGCAACTTCTACACAACACCTTTAACCTGTATTCATGCCTAGGTCATGCCCATATGAAGTTCTTCTCCCACATCCTTACAAAAATTGCGACCAAGCAACATACCATAGGAAGTAGTTACATTTGCAGCGAAGATGGCCATTTTGATCTTTTTGTCCAGTAAAGGTGCAAAGGCAAATTGAGCATATTTAACTTGTCCTTTAAGGGGTACTTGCTTCTTCTCCATAGAATAGCAATTCCCAAAAGTTTTAGTCAAGGTTGACCCTATGGCATCTGTCACCTTAGTCGACATGACATTATCAGAAGCACTTGAATCTATAACGGAATTACTTAGCTTGAACCCATTGATTAGTAGGGAAAGGTAGAAACATTCAATCTTTCTTAGAACAGAGGATGGTATGATAGCTTAGTTATTAGGCACGTTCTTCGCTTTAGGGGCAACAATATGAGCTTGGCCAAGTTGAGATTCCTTGACAAACTTTGTAAGCCTATCCAGTTGATCCAGATATGCTTGTAGGTAATCTACATCAGATATTTGGAGTTTGGTTCTCTTAGCATGGTCTATAATGTCAAAAGCTTGGAAGGAACTAGCTAAGGAAGTAAATTATTCAGCTTGAACTTTAGTAGTAGGCTCATTGGGCTTCAATAAATTATATGATGAAATAGGAGGATCATCAACATTTACTTGGTTCTTAGTTGGGTCTTTGGGTAAGGTCGGCAATGTCATTCCCCTCTTTGTAATGGTGTCTGGTAATTGGGGAGCATTAAGAAGTTTATCAACCTCTTCTTTTTGTTGCACCAGCTTGGTTTGTAAACGCGTCAAAACCGGGCATGCTTGTGCAAAATCCTTATCATGATCTTCATCATCATAGTGAATGTACCTGATGGTAGAGTTGCCAACTACTTGATCATCTTCAAGATATGGAGCAGCAGTATCCTCGGAAGGACACTCTTCTTGAGCATCACTAGTTGGATCAACTTCATAGTAACTAGTAGCTGAGTTACTAGGAAGTGCTTCAAGCGCAATTCTCTTCTGGTGAGGAGGAAGCTTGTTCTGATTTTTGGCTACATAATTATTTGTAGTGTTAGGATATGGCCTCTTGGGTATATCCTTGTATGGATCAGCAAATGGTCTTTGAGAGGTTTGCTTCTTAAGGGCAAGAAGTTCTTTTGCTAACTTTTGAACCATCGGATTTGTGGGGCTTGATGAAGAAGATTCCGTGAAGAAATTATTCTTGTACCAGTTAGAATCCTTTCGGATTTTCCTCGCTTGTATCAAATCATTCTCAATCTCTGTTGCCAATGATTGAGTAAGAGACAAATTCACAGGAGCAATGCTTTGCAACAAGAAAATAACTTTGGGAAGCTGAGTGTTTATAAAGAAACATTTCAGACTCTTAATAGTAGGTTGTGAAGCAGTTGGAATCCAGTTGGCTAGCTTATTGAATTTTGCAATAAATTCTAGCATTCCTTTATGCGCCTCCTTCATTTGAGTGAGTTGTGTTAGGAGAGCATGCTCATCTTCCACCAGCTTGAATCTTTCTAGAAATTTGGTCCTAAAAGAAGCTTAATTAGTAATAGAATTGGGTTCCAAGTTCTAGAACCAATCACCTACTATACCTTGTAAAGTCTCAATAAAGAGCCTTACAAAGACATCTTCATATTCAACGCCAAGAACTTCAACAACAATATAGAAGGCCTTGACATGTTCATCTGTATATTGCTTTCCATCCTTGTAGAATTTGGGAAAATTCTTTTGGGAACCTTAGGGAAGGGCATGTAAAGGTGCTACAAGATTTAATGGGCCAAAAGTCACTCCCCATGAACCAATAGCCATAGTGATAATAGCTAGGATATTAGCAACGGGGGATAAGAGGTTTGAGTAAAAGTTAGGAATTCTCACTGGGAATAGATGACCTCTTTTATTGAAGGAGAAAACTAGTAGTTCAGCATAGAGAAGGGATTTTGGTAAGTAAATCAAATCTAGTCCGTTGAGCCCAATTTGAAGATTCTGAAGAACTTTCAGCCTTCTTTCTTCGAGTATAGACTTGTTCAAAACTCTCTTGTGTGTTAACTTGTAATTCTCAAATAGTATCAAAAAAAGGGTATTAAAACATCAAATGAAAGCAAGAGGCTTCCAAACACGTTTGTATCCCTAACATAGTTTTCAAAATACTGTTAGTTGTAAAATATCCATCCAACATGTTGAACCAAAAATATCGGCCGCTCAAGGAAAAATTGTCAATTGTAAAAGACTTCCTCAATTGGACCACATGCAATCTTCAAGAGATTGCAAACTAGACTTCTATGATAACCTTGGTGAATCATCAAATAAACTCGACTTGGGCTACTCTCCCATGCTAAATGAGCCTCTTAGAAAATTCCCAAACTAATTTGATGCATTTCCTTTTCCAATATCCAATTTTAGATTCTTTTTAGTGTTATTTGGGGACGCCTCCTCGAGCTTATTTGATCCATCTAAGAAATTTAGGGACACTTGGGGTTGTCCTCTGCGTCTCCCATAGTATTAATGTTTGTTTTGTTAATTTGTTTGACTTCGACTCTCATGTGAATTCTTAAGTTCAATCATTTAACATAAGTGTTATATGTTAAGGCTATATATTGTATATAAGCATTCTTTATCTATGTTCTCATATGAATATTTTAAATTTCCTTATGTATTTTATATTTTCCCTTTCTTTATATAGCCATCCCCTTTGTTGTACGCTAAAATGATGATTCTTTTTCATGGAAACCTGTTTCCCCATCCTCCTATCCCCTTAACTTAGAAACTTGGGGTAACATAGATTTTTTCGGACAACAACTTTTGGTAACAAGCATGTTTGTCGTAATTGAAGATCCATGTTTTATAATGGTAGATTGTGCATTCCAATAGGAAGTCTAGGGAAATTGGATTAATGTTGATTTTGGTCCTTTCTAACTCCCAAAAATTTATAAGATATGGCTTTGAAGGAACATCTCTAGCTATGCATGAAAATTGCTTGAGGGGATCAAACAAGGCTCTTTTGATCACAAAATGAATAAGGATGTCTCTTGGAAACAAGAAATCCGAATAAATGTGTGAGAAGAAATAAAAAGTCAATACCTTATTGGTTTTTCTCATTTGTTTTTGGGTGAAAAACTTGGACTCGAGAATAACTTGGCATGTCGAATTTTTTTAAAAACTCAAGATTTGGCAGTAACATGACAAATTTATCTAACATGATTTTCTATTTTCATAAAGTATACTTAAAAACTATAAATTCATAGAACATTTTATTAATTTCATCCTATGTAAATCAAAATTTGAGTTTAATTTTTATCATCCTTAACTCTCCTAAACATACAATAGAATTTTTTTTAAATATGAATATTTGTGGCGAGATATTTTGCAACTAACAATTTTTAGTATTTTTGTTACAAAACAAAGTTTCCAGCCACAACGTGTGAGACAAAGTCCCTCCTATCTTAAAGGGAAGGCTCCCCCTTCTCACTGTTACTTGGATCAATTCAAGGTATGTAAGAAGTTGAGAGAATCTGAAAAGGGATGTTACCAATATTCTTTCCTCTTTTTACAGGAAATAATCCAATAAGTCATAAAAGGGCAATGGGAACAATAGAACTCTAACGACACTTCTATCTTGGATTGGAACAATGATACCAATAAACTCAATTCAACTCACAGATTGATTGTAAGCATATTGGCTTAGATCTATGTCTAGTTCCCAAGCTATAAGAATGAATAGGGAGCTCACAGACTCCTACACAATCCTTCAATGATGAGCTTCTACTAGTGTAGCACACAGACTTTCATAAGTAGATAATTTCTAATTCTAATTCCACCACCACAAATGGAGCACATAGACTAACACAAACAATGATCTCTAAATTCTATATCTCTTAGTTATCCCAACACATAGACTGGAAGTAACTATTCTATCTAGGCTACTAATATAAACAAGTTTGAATACAAATTGTAGACACAACTTACAATTTATAATATTAACACGGGGATGCGTTCCCCCCCCCCCCCCCCCCCCCCCCAACCCCCCAACCCCCCAATTTTTCCCAATGCATCGGGGACTTGGGGACTACGTTTCGCCGTCCACAACGGCGTCACCAGATTCCGCCACCTTTGCCGAGGATGGGAGGACGTCTCGGTGTTGACTATTTGCTGATTTGACTATTTATGTTCAATGTTCGATATTTAAATTCAATGCAATGTTCAAGTATTTACTCTTTTACATCTTTATATCTTATATTGCAATACATCTTTTCATAATAAACATTTTAAGTACCATATGTATAGTATATACAACCCCCTTGTGCCCTGCTACCATCCCCTTGCTTTCTCCAAATTAAGACCCCGCCGTCCCCCCGTCCCCCGAGGTGGTGTAACCATGCAATTTATACAACCAGAACCATTCCTAGACAAAACTTTGAAACAGATTGCTTCTTTTGTTCACTTCTCTTTGAAACTTGTACAAATAAATCACAATTATATTTGCACAAACTTTGTAGAGTTTGTTTGCATATAAAAAGATGATATTTACAATGGAAGACACTCCCTTATATAGGCAAAGGAGTGAGATTAAAAGAGGAGAAAAAGGTGGGAGAAACTCAACCACCTTGACTAAGCCAAAAAAGAAAGAAGACTTATTCAATTAAAGTGGAAAATAAACTTGAGCAAAATGATAAAAATGTTGAAGTTGTTGAATCAATCTTGTAGATTATTAGCAAAGGTTTTGTACTTGGCGATGCAATTGTGGATGATCGTAGGATCGGGAGTTCTTGTATTCTGTGCTACTCCATTCACTTTGATAATTATGATGTTGCATCTTTTGATGGCCTCCTGATTCTCTTTGGTGAATTGCCATAGGTGATTTGCTGAAAACTTATTCATGCCATGAACCCCAAAATCACCTGCTTCAAATTGTGCGTTGATTTTGTTGGTGAAATCTGAGGTTATAGTTTCTTCTGCAATCACATTGTTATCCTCGGTAAACATCTTGCATCCCAGCTGATCTAGATCATCCACTATGTTAGTCTCGATAATATTGCAGCTTGTGAGGGGTTCTTGCACATCTGTTACCAACCCCTCTATTACTAGTCCTTTGTTGACCATAAACCCTTGATATTCATGAAACATATCTAGGGATGAAATGATTTCATATGTAGTTAAAACATCCTAGTCCATTTCTAGCATCTTATTCCAAACGTTCAAGTCTTCATCCAAGGTTTCTAGTTCTTGTTTAAAGGAAGAGTGTTAATCTTTGAGCTTGGAGACAATACCTTTAAGGCGTCCAAGGAACTTGTGTGCATCCCTTATGGCCTGAACTCCTTCAGTGCCAATTTCCTTAAACCAAAATCAACCCTTAACTACTCTTGCTCTCTTGTTCACCCGTTCAAAATGATAATTTGACGAATGATCTTGTGAAGATGAGTATTCTCAAGCTTGAGCGGATTCTTCCTTTCCTAGAGTTCATAATTGTGTTGAGACAAAGTAGAAATTGCATCTTGAGCATCTCTCTGACATCCCAACCGCAACTGTTTACCAAGTTCATTTTTTGTGAATTTTTAATTTGAAGCATGAAGTTCTTTTGGCGGTTTGTCTACCAAGCTTTCTACAATTTCAACATACTTAACTTTCTCAGAATCAACAAGGATTTGTGAGACAATCTTGGCTTTCTGTACTGGAAGCTTTGATTTATTCTTCTTAAGAAAAGATCATCAGGTGGGATTTCTAGCTTTCTCCTCTTCACAGTAATACTGCTTGGCCATGTTGGTAGGCTGAGATCTTCCTTTGTAGAGACTAGAATGGTTGCAATTGCAGACATAGATCCTGATTGTATTTCTATTGTTACACATGCATCTGTTTGCCCAATTGGTGTCATAGATACTCTTCAAGATGGCTTTGCCATGAACCTTTCAAACTTGGAAATTATCCTTTGGTAATGGACTTCTTCTAGCCAAGGAAGCACCCCTAGTCCTTTTCCTTTGTGTCTTTCGGTGTTTCTTTGTTGCTTTCTTCATTTGTTCTTTCGTGGGCACTATTTGGTGTCCTTGCTATACGTGGTTTCCCTTGTCTATAAACTTTTATTCCCTTAGACCCTTATTGGTCTCTTGTTGGATATTAATAAGTTTATCTTATCCTATCTAAAAACATTTTCGAAATTCTCACATTGCTCTTTTGTGAGGGTAGGAGCAACAAAAGAAATAGGCACTGCTGTAATGTTTACCTTTGGAATAGGGATATTAGGAACAAAGTTTGTAGAAATGAGTCCACATTGGTATTTAATGTAGACAAGAAAGTCTCATCTGGAATAGATGATTCTTTCACATTTGGTTACTGTGGAGCTGAAAGGACAATCGCCTCTTCTTCTTCATCTAAATCTTGTGCCTTTGGTGAAGCCAGAGAAGAATGAGATGTTTGAAAAATAACCTTTCCTCCTTTGATCTTCAATTTGTCCATTTTCTGGTTCTAAGGTAGAGGAACCATCTTTCTTTTTTCCTTAAACTTGTGACCTTTTGCCCATCAACCAAAATGGTTACAATTAACGTTGGCTCTCAACTTTATCCTTTTCAGACAACTACCTTTCAGTCATGTGGTTGTATCAAAGGAACGAGACTCGTGACCCGGCTCAGACTTGGCAAGGGTAACTTGATTCGTGACCCAACTTGGTATCGGCAGTGACTGGGCAAAGTGACAAAACCCTTGAAATTTTGAGATTTTTTAGAATTTAAAGAACATTCCATGCACCCATTAGTGAGTAAAATTTAAAGGCACAATAACATCATGAAATAGAAGGTAATTTGATCACAATGCACATACTTAAACATACATAGATAACATAAGTACAAAGGTAAATTTCTAAATACTAAATAGTAGCTAAAGGAAATAGAAAACATAGATATATAAAATGATAAATCCTTGAAACCCATCAAAATGTATATCAAATCCATGAAATCCAACACATCAATAGTCATAATCAAATGTTTCAATCATATGTTAAACAAAAAGTTAAAACAAGACTATAGCTATGGCTCATAGTCCTCATCCTCATCCTCATCGTCATCCTCATCCTCATCCCCAATCTCAACATCAGCCTTAGTATAATCTATAAAATGCCTCTTAGTAAGGTGTCTGAGGTAGGTCTTGGACGACTGATTAGCCATAGCATCAACCTGTGAGGTGCCACTAGGAACAATTGTAGCTCTCTGGTCCTCTGCTGCCATAGCCACAGCCTCAGCCTCTCTGTCATCCTTGTCAGCCCACTCTAGGTCCTCATCATTAAAGACAGGATCAATAGCCTCAATGATCCACTTAGACTCTAGATCAACCTTCTCTAGAGTAATTGGAGAGGCGTTACTATCCAAAATCTCCCTAGTCCTAAAGCACAGGTTGTAATCACAAAGACTAGCTTATTCATTTTCTCCATAGACAACCTATTACACCTCTTCGAGTGGATGTGCTCAAACATGCTCTAGTTGCGCTCATATCTAGAAGCACTACTTGGCTGGCTCATTATGCAAATGATGATTTGCTGAAGGTTTTTGGTTGAAAGCCTAAACATTTGCCACCATCTATTTGAATTTTGAAAATAGGAAAAGAAAAAAATATTAGTATCATTTCAAAATTTGAACTTTAAAGCTAGAAATTTAGAAACTAGATTGTATAAGACTTAAGTTGCAATTTTTATCTGGTTGCAATTTTGTACGACCTTCTTTGCAAATTTGACTTGAAAAAATGGGCTCCGTTGCATTATTATAGGCATCCATCTCAAGCAATATATTTGTGGCATTAGTGGCCATCTTCGATATCATAGTGTATAGGCCACTAGGAACCTCTTAATCTGTGTTGAAATCTTCACGGAAATGGTATGTTGGATTGAGGTAATAGGTTGTTGTGTGGATGGGTCTATGAAGCTGATTTTGCCATCTCCTATCAATTATGTCCCAAAGAGGGCCATACTTGTCCTCTACACCTACATATTTGGCTCTAATAGCCTCCTTGGCCCTATCCATGCCCTCATATATGTAGCTCATAGCGAGCTTCTCCCCATCAACAACTTGTAGGAGGGATATAAGGGGCTTAGTGATCTACAAAACAATTAAACAAAAATACAATATAGTGAATGATGAAACTTTGCAAAGTTGCACAATGAAAATAAAACAAAAATATGTATGAGATAAATTAATTATAAAATTTTAAGACTTAAGCTTTTAAAATTCAAATTATCTCCACCATCTCCGTACATAGCTCCCAAAAACCTTCTTCATCATAAATGCATTTTGTTGCATCTATTCCTACAGGGGTGGTGGCAAAGGAGGAAGAACTCCATTGTGGACCAACAAACATGCATCTCAAAGGTAACCTTGAACTCAGCAAGGATTTTAGTGTGATAAAATTAGAGGCAAATCTTGTGATACCTGAACGAGCCAACTCCTTTCCCTCCGTGCATTCCCTTATAATGTTGAGAACCAAGACATGATTATAAATGAACTTGCAAAGATTTTTGGCTTTAGCAACACACGAGTTCACCTAGTCAATCTTGCCAATATCATCTAACATGAGGTCGAGGCAATGGGTCACACATGGAGTCCAAAAGATTCTTGGGTGTCTCTCTATCAAAAGTTTTCCTACAGCAATTTTAAATTAGTTAGTAAACAATTAAAAATTTAGATGTGTTAAAAAACTTTTAATTTTCAAAATTTAATGAAAAACTAAAATAAAAAATTTAGAAACTTAGAAGTTAAAATTTTCCCTGCAACAACATAATTATTTGCATTATCAGTCACCACCTGGACAACATTATCTTCCCCCACCTCCCTTATCACATCCTCAATAGCCTCACATAAGAATTTTGCATTTTTGACATGTGAGGAAGCAACTATAGACTTCAAAAACATGGTGGTCATGAAAGTGAAAATAAAACAAAATAATTATCATTGAATAGTCAATAAAGCAAAATTTTAGTTATCCAATAATACATTAAATTTTAGACTTCAAGAAGTAGAGGATGATGAATTATCTCTGCTAGAAACAAGAAAATTTAGGGGAGTCCTATTCCTCCTATCTGTCCATCCATCCGTCATAATGGTACACCCCTTTTGCTCCAAATCTTTCTATGGTCCTCCAACTCAAGTTTCATCTCCTCAACCATTTCTAGTAAGAGGGGGCCACTCAACTTATCTTTAGTAGGGGCTTTAAACCCCGCACCGCAAATGGAAACCACATCAATCATCCCTTGCAAATAAGGAGTCCTGTTACATCTATACAAACATTTTAATTAACATATTTCAACATCAAGTTAAAATTATAAAATTTTATTTTACAAATTGAATTTAAAATTTAAAACGTAAAAGACTGAAATATAAATGAAGTTGAAGTACTTGGCTTCTATAAATGGAATATTGCAAAAATACCAAAATTTGCAAATTGCTCTTCTTCCAGCTTCATGGATCGCCCTATTTCAGACCAAGCTCTCAAGTGAGGGTTGTGCACCAGGAGTGGAACATGGTACAAAAAAATTGTCTAACTTAGATTTTCCGACTCTAGGATGAAAGGTAACACCAGTACTACTAGCAAGGGCAGTGCCACTAGCAGTGGAAGGAATAGATGTAGAAGAAGTACCACTAGCGGAAGCACTAGGACAATAGGGGGGAAGAGAAGAACCTTCTCTAACACAACCTATTGAACCTAGGGGTGTAAAACTAGATACAGAGGTAGTTCTAGAGGAGCGTGGAAGGGAAGTGCAATTTGAGCTAATTCTGCTTATTGTTTTTGTCTTAATTCCTTTTCTTGTTCATACTTTTCTAAGGCGACATAACAAAAATGTTGAGCCTCAGGAGTTGCAACTTTACAAGGCTCAACATCATGACGACGTATGCCAACAATATGGTATTTTAATATATTTATCCCCCCACGATTAATGACCTTACAAAACAACCATTTTGTGTGAGTTCTACCTCTACTCGAAAAGTTTATGTTGTACGTTCAACACTCATATTTTTTATTGCCTTTAGAGAGCTTGCGTTTTTTAGCTGGAGGAGCCATTATGGGTTAGAAAAAATGTCAAGATTGCTGCAATAAGACATTTTAGACCAAATTTTACCATTCAAGCATTGTATTTTATGAAGATCTAAAGTAAAACAAAACCCATAAACATACAAAATACATTCATCCAAAAAGCACATAAGCATAGAGAAAAAATTCATCAAAATCCAAAAAGTCAACTCTTACCTCTTGCAAATGATTTGAGAAGTGTTGAGAAGAGCTCTTATAAACTCTTTGATGATCTAAATGCAAGCATATAGTTGCTCCAATATCACAAATGCAAGCTTTTCTCCTCTTCCTTTCAGCTAGTTGCAAAAGAATGACTCTATTTCTCTTCTCTCTCTCTCTCTCTCACACACACACACACACACACACACACACAATAGAGTGTTATGAAAGCCCTTTTAGGGTCTTAAGGATAAAAAAAGAACCAATTTTTTTAATTTTAAAAACAAGCATTTTTATTCTTTTCACTTTGCCAGATGTTGATTGCCGCAACTAGGTCAAACCAGTCATGATCCACGAGTCACACCTTGACTCACGAGTCATGTGATTTAGGCAAGTCACCCTCCCTGACCTGTTGAGCTCGAGTCACGAGTCAATTTGACCTGGCAAGCCATGCTTGACTCGCTAACTCGGGAGTCTCCCCCGACTTGCGGTGAGTCTCCTTATATTGGTGTAAATAAGTATTCACTATTTACACTTAAGTTTACTTAGGTTAATGCATTATTTTATTATTATGCATTATTTTATTATTTATTTGGTGAGACACTTAGGAGTTTGCGTACTTTTATGAGTTTTCATGTTGACAATACAGAAGTGAGCAACTCTAATTCAACACTGGAGTTTGCATAATTAATTGAGGTATCATGTAGACAACACAGTTATTTGCACTCCTAGTTTAGCACATGGTGTCTACAACATTATTTTGCATGCTACACCTTTGTAAGCTTATCCTCTCATCATCACACTTACTCCTGTGCTTAATGGAGGATAACTCATATTTGGTGGACATGTGCCTAGTTGTATGAGTTATCATGTTGCTGATTTTTAGGCATTCTAGAAGCATTCTAGAGGCCTTTATATACAAGCACTCCTAGTGTACTTGAACACATCAATTACAGAACATTGAATTGAATGACAATAAATCAATTGTGGATATTGTTATTCTGATCATACTCTTTCTAGTCTACTATTATGCTTGTGCTTGAGTTCCTTGATCTTGGGTGAATTTTTCCGTAAGGCAAATGCTTACATAGTATCAGAGCTTGGAGAATTTCTCTTCACATAGCCGTTCGAGACCATCTTGTTGCTTCAGCACCTCGACCTAGATCCAAGACCATCTTGTTGTTTCAGCACCTCGACCCAGATCCGGTGTATCGCAGTCATTGGGAGCGTCTAGAGCTAGAGCGGACCTCGCCATTGCGTCCGAAATATTGGTTCAAGGAAATTTGACTATAAATTCACGTATATTGGGCCATAGTCAAAATTGAGGCAACATTTTGTTTGCAAATCGGCAACCCAAAGGCCCAATTTGCGAAATTGGTATGATCATTTTAGATCTATACATTTAATTTTTAGATCTGCACTTTTTAATCTACATCTCTACAAAAAGAATTTCAGATCTGTAGTTTTTTTTTGAAACTTTTTTGGCCATTAGGCCAGTAGGAGAGATTTTTGCAGGTGAAGATTGAAGCTTGTTGGTGCAAATTAGATATTTGCATCACAATCAAAAGGTCAAAAAACCCCCAAATCGACTTTTGTTTCCCCAAAATCGGATATTTGAGGCAAAATCTAGAGCCATTTGATTTTTGGAGGCGCGATGGTAGTGATTCAAGAAAAATAATAATAGAGGTGATTTTCAAACATCGATATCTCCCTCATACAGACTCCTTTTTGCAAGCGATTTTTTTTGTTTTGGGGTAGAATTTCGTGATCTACACATTAGTGTAGGTGGTTTGAGATCTTTGTTCTTGAATCTTTCTACAACTCGCAAATCCTAATTTTTGCCACTTCAAATGCTTAGTATGGGCTCATCTGGACACATAATCAAGTACCCTTTTTTTTTAAAGTGAATATTTTTTTTATCTACTTTCCAAATCTAAAATTAGATTATAGCTTCTGTAGACAGAAATACTACTTTCAGAAATAGGCCCTAAATTGCCCATTATAATCACACTACTTATAAAGTGCCAAATCATACATTAGGGGGGGTTTCTTTGATTCATCTTTCTTGCATCTTTTGGGGGTATATTGACTAGTCCATCATGTAAGAGGAAGATTTAATTATCTTGACACCAGACAACTAACAAGAATGGAGTCAATTGGTTATAACATATCTCAATTAGCAGAATGCACTGTCATATGCGAAAGGACTTTCCTACGATGGTAACACATTTTCCCTCATTTGTCGTACACTCTTTCTATTAATGGATATGGAGGTTATGGATTCACTTGATGACATAAAGTCAACTGATCCATATGTTTTTTGGATTCATCCTTGGGAGCTGTATGGAGATCCACAAATTCCTCCATTCCCAAAAGATCTTTTACCTCCAGTTGCAGTTGCATCCTCTCGAGATGAGATCACACCTCCTGATGCTCCTATTGCTACTACTAAACTTGTTCACACCACAGATGCTTCAGATTTAGTGCAGCAAGAAAAACTATGTCTTCCTACTTCATCTCCATGGGATGACTTCTTTCTAGACATTGCAGAGCTATTTGTGGAGTCTCACATTGAAGATGTGGGAGACATTATCAATGATATTTGTCTTCTCTTTGTTGAGGCGAATACTTCATCCATTGCCACAATGATTGATTCATGTACTTAAGCACAACAGGGTACACCTTGTCTTCTAGCTCCGGCATCAGTGGATGACTTCTTGGCAGACATTTCAGGTTTGTTCGTGGAGTCACACAGTAGATTCAGGAGACGTCTTTGATGATTTATATCTTCTCTTTGCTGAAGACGATCCTTCTCCAGTTGTTGCGAGGGCTCACTCTGACCCTCATGTCCATTCTACAGGATCAATCTTCACAAATCGATGTGGTTGTGGATCCTTATGTACAGCAATTGCAAGAGGTCTCTTTACCATTTGAGGAGACAGTCTATTCTTTGAGGCATGTTCTACATTCATCCTTGCTACATCTGCACTCGTTCTTTTCAGTAGTGCTGGAAGGGGCCACCATCAATATCGACACAGGGACAGTTGAGTAGGTTTCAGAGACACCTTCATCATCGAGATTCTTTCTACACATAGGGAAAGCATCTCACCTGTACCTCTGCCATTGTTTCTTCCAAAAGGGAGGAACATTATTCACTGGTCATGGATCAGCTTCTACCTTGGAGCATTTTTCACTGATCGACACACTACATTTAGGGGGGGACTACCTTGTTTCCTTCTCTTTTATTGGGGGGAACTTTTTCCTCTTAAGGGGTTTTGTCCTTCTATTTCACTTTTGTATATACTTGATGTATGTCGTAATGGGGGGTCTTGATTACTCCATCCATCCATGCATCTTGTCTTTTTCTCTCTCTTTTTGGGGGAGAGTTTTTCCCATGAGGTTTTCCCTCTTTCTCCACTTTATGAGAGATTGCATTGCATTATGTACATAGGTACCTAACATGGCCTAGTAGCCGGGACCCATTATGCATATTCATCATAGCTTTTGTTAGCTTAAGTGCATTCCCCTAAGTTGCACTTAAGGGGGGGTGTTGGTGTAAATAAGTATTCACTATTTACACTTTACTTAAGTTTACTTAGGTTAATGCATTATTTTATTATTTATTTGGTGAGACACTTAGGAGTTTGTGTACTTTTATGAGTTGTCATGTTGACAACACAGAAGTAAGCAACTCTAATTCAACACTGGAGTTTGCATAATTAACTAAGTTGTCATGTAGGCAAAACAATTATTTGCACTCCTAATTTAGCACATGGTGTCTACAATATTATTTTGTGTGCTACACCTTTGTAGGCTTATCCTTTCATCATCGCACTTACTCTTGTGCTTAATGGAGGATAACCCATATTTTGTGGACATGTGCCTGGTTGTATGAGTTATCATGTTGCTGATTTCTAAGCATTCTAGAAGCATTCTAGAGGCTTCTATATACAGGCACTCCTAGTGTACTTGAACACACATCAATTACAAAACATTGAATTGAATGACAATAAATCAATTGTGGATATTGTTATTCTGATCATACTCTTTCTGGTCTACTGTTGTGCTTGTGCTTGAGTTCTTCGATCTTGGGTGAATTTTTCCCTAAGGAAAATTCTTACACTTTGGTTTGTATTCATTAGAATGGCCTGAAATCTATCAAATATAGAAGTAGACTCCTTTTGTTGCCACTGGATAGAAGCATGAGGGAGCTTCTCAATTTGAGTGTTATGGTGTTCTAGATCCAAAATTAGATCATCATCCTTAACCCGTTCTGAAATAGGGATAAGTCTAGATCTATTATTTGCTGCAAGGTGAACCGACAATCCATTTTTATCACTTTCGTTTCCTCTGAAGATTAATCCAAACATCTTCCATGTGATGAACATGGGTGAATGGTCTCTTTGTTTATAAATTCATACACCTATAGTAACAATGAACCCAAGATTTGAACTTCTCCAGTGTAGGTGAAGTTCATTCTGCATACACTTGGCCTTAGGAACAATGGTTAGTGCATACTTACCAATTTGTAGAGGATTTTGGGATGAGATCCCAAAACCTGGCCTATGCTGGGTAGTTTGGTATTCTTGCATGACCATGAGTTGCTTTGTCAATTCCATGAGGATGATCCTATCAATAGGATACCTTGGTAGAGTATAAGGTTCACCTTCAAAGAGACCAACCTTCATATATGTGAAAGTTGGGAATCGTAGGAACAAACACCCATACCAATTGACCTTCTTCCACGCCTTGCTTGGTACTCTTTTCTTTAGTAGTCTCTTATCAAAGCAATATTTATAATGTCCATAGAAGGCATCTTGTACCCTTCTATAATGGTATTTGTTTTGAGTAAGAGTTAATTGTTCTTAAAAGTTCCAAATTGGAACTAGGGCACTGTCTCCCTTGGTGAAGAGTCTGGAAAAGGTCCACATAGTAGCAGCAATATAGACAAGGTAGGAATTCATGTTAAAAGAGAGAGAACTGTTCACATCAATCAGCTGCTTGCATATTGTTGTGCTAATAATTTCTCCCCAATAGGTGTATTCTCTTTGTAGAATTTGGTAGATGAATTTGTACATCCATGGTTCAAAATGGTTAGACTCCTTGACACCACAAATCTGGCTGAGTAAAGTAATCAGATCATTGACTTCCTGACAAGAATTAGTTTTGTGCAACACCTTTGGCCATCCAGAGAAGTTGATTCTCTTGTTGATCAACCAATTTTCATTGGAAAATTTGATGTAATCAAGTTTATTCTCATTCCGCATTGTTGTGAACATAGTTGGAAAACTCGCCAAAGGCAAAAACTCGCCAAGCCCCCCAAAAGTTTAATCGGGAAAAACTCGGCAATTTAAAAAAAAAACTCAGGAAAACTCGGGAACTTAAAAAAACCGCTGAAATTTAATTAAAAATACATTTATTTTGCAAAATTTAATGAGAAGATGCATCTAATGAGTTAATTAAAGAGAATACAAAAGAAACAAGCAGAGTTTAGATATATATAAATGCACAGTGTGTACAAAATTGCATTCTCATGTGGAATGCTCATGGTAGGAAGCAAAATAGTAAATAGTTCTTGGCATCAAACAATGCAGCCGAGTTTTTTTTTAAAAATCGCCGAGTTTTTAGTGAAAACTCGCCGAGTAATCGGCGAGTTTTTTCCCAACAGCAGAGTTTTTATTCCTGCGAGTTTTTCTGGGATTTACTCGCCCAGCTTAAATACTCGGCGAGTGTTTAAAACTCGCCGAGTAATCTGCGAGTTTTCCATCTATGGTTGTGAATTCTCCTTTGTCAAATTTTCACGTTCTAGATTTTTTGGCACTTTTAAAACCTTCTCAATGATGTCTAGATGTAAAATCAGAACAACTTTCCCAACAACATCTTTAACTAATTTTTTATTTAGATTAGAGTATTTGGTGCATTCCCACATGAACTCGGGTTGTAGGGCAGCCGTTGGCAAAGTGGAGACCAAATGAATATAGCTCCTTTTGATTCGAAGCACGTCTTCTTGACAAGATGTCTCTATTTTTTGTAGAAAATCTGACATATCAACATGACCAATCTTTGTATCTCTAATTTCATCGTATGAAGATGAAACTTGAGATGGAGTGGTGTTAGCCATTTCCTTGTCATACTGATACTTCATTTTACCTTTACCGTTGGAAGGTGAAGATTCTTTGGACATATCTTAACTTGGAGAATTTGCTGCAATATGAAAATTCCAAAGGGTGAAAATATCTTCTAAAGGAATCAATCTATGAGGGCTTCAAGATTTGGTCAACGATAATAGATCTATGGATGATAAGTGTTCTAGGTATGATTTAGATACATTTTGAACACTTAGATAGGCTGGAAAGGTATGGACAATTTTATTAGGCAAAAATGATCAAAATCGGGTTTTTCTAGGTGGATTGCATATGTGCAAAATGTGGTTTTAGGCTTAAATGGCTAAGAATGCAGGTAGATGTAGCTTATGAGCATGTGGTTAGAAAACTTTATATTTAAAAATAAGAGCTTTCCCCAAAATCAGGATTTAGAAATGCATTTACGTATGGTGAAGACTCATCATTTTCAACTTATGTAAATGTGTAACCAGGGTTTTAAGGACTGGTTACATATTTGGGAAATATGGAGTTGGGCAAATTTGGAGATGGAATCAGAATCAAGGCTGAAAATGTGGATGGAAACTTGCATTCTTTGAGACAATTTTCAACATTATTCTTCACAAACTTGCTCTCTAAAAGCACCAAAAACAAACAAACATAGTTAGAAAACAAGGAAAAGAGAAGAATAACACACCTCTTTCTTTGACACAAAGTGAAGACTTTCAAACACCTCAAGCTTGCGAGAAATTTCATTTTGGAGAGGAAGAAATATCTTGCATTTACAAGGAATGAGAGTTGGAATTTATGTGTTCAAGTACAAAAATCTAGGGCTGCCAATGAACAAATGGAAGGAAAAGAGAAAAAGAATGCATCAAGTATGCAACAAGATCAAGAAATACAAACAAAACCAAAGTTTTACACTTACGTGGCGAGCAAGGAGCAAAAATTGGAGCAAAGATGGAGTTGGAATGAAACTCTTCTCTCAAAATTGGGTTTTTCAAATGCATTTGCACATTGCATGCAAATCTTTTAAATATCCTTCATTTGCAGCACTAAATCGCACTTTTTGAGACTCATTGCACATTGCAATGATATGCAACTGAAAGGCCCAATTGGAGATCGCATTTTAAGGCTTATTGCACACTACATATGCAAAGTGGATGTGTTGGAGTGGTCTACACATTGCTTTTGGCAAGCTAAAATGCAAGTAGAAGAATCGCTGTTTTAGGCATCTATTGCACATTGCATTTGGAAGTCATGTGCAACCAAGAAGCAACTCGCAGTTTTGGGTGTCTATTGCACATTACATCTTGATGGAAACTTGAGCAGCCATGAAGCAAATCACACTTTTCAACTTGAAATGCATTTGTTATTTTGGAGTCGCTTTATGTAGTTTGAAAGTGTTAATGCTATCTCAATTTAAAAGTGCGATTACATGTTCTTTCTTTTAATGCAATATAATGCCCAGCCAAGTGGTTTTGGAAAAATACAAGTTGTTTTGCATGGTAACAAGAAAAATTGTAGTTTTCAACTCCATTTGCATCTTGCATATGAAGGAAAAATTGATGTAATATGCAATGTGCTTCAAGAAGTGCGATTTGGCACTTGAAATGAGGGCATTTGAAGCCAAATTGTGGTTTTCAAGTTCATTTGCATATTACACATGGATCAAATCACACTTTTCGTATGCATTTGCATATTCACTTGCAAGCATATGTTATTGACTTGTTTTAACTTGCTTTTTTCTTTTGGTCTCTATTTTGCACATGTCTAATTGTTTCACTTAAGTGAAATCATACTTTTTGGGCTTATTACACATTGCATATAAAAGTTCATGTGTAATATGTACATGGGTTCAAAAAGTGCAGTTAATAACTTAAGTGATTTAAGTTATAACTTAAAGTGCATGTGTAATGTGTAAATAGGTTCAAACGATGCACTTTATAACTTAAGTGATTAAGTTATAACTTAAAAGATCAAAAAGTGCAATTTTATAAAGTATATACACATGTAAAAGTGACTTTAAGTTTAAAACATCGGAAAGTGCAACATAACAACAAAATAAAAGATTTGAAGTTTAGAATATATAATTGGGGTTCTAAAGTCCAATTACACATTCACTTAAATCTTAATATCTCTTGATTGACAACCCCAATTAAAGCCTGCAATAGCCCAAAACAAGCGTGTGACCAAAAGCACAAGATTGAAGGCAACTAAGGGACCAAAACAAACAAGACAAACACACTAGAATGCAAAAAGGGACTTTGAAGGCCTCAAAAATCAAGCATATGCCATTAGATTCAATAAATCTAATTAAGCTTAGAAAAACAAATAAAACTTGATGAGAACCTTCAATTTAAAGATTAATGATTTAGGAAAGATCAATTGACCAACTTTGAAGAATCATAAAGTGAATCAACTTAGAGAAATTTGAAACTTCTATCGTCAAAGTTTTGTAGTGTTGCCTCCATTTTGTGATTGCAAAATGAAGGACAACACACACACACACACACACACACACACACACACACATATATGTTGAAATTAAAATGCAATGTTTTTTCAATAAAAGATTAAATATATATGTTTATAAAAGAGAGAAGCACACAATACATAGGAAATAACGCAGGTATCGTGACTGCCTAATGTTACTAGATCTAGATATTTTGTTATGTTGTGTATGTATATAAATCCATCAAAACTATACCAAAACGGGGAACGGATAGCACCTGAGTCGACAGAAAATATGTACAACATCCTAACCAAACAAAATAGGCTAAAAAGAGGAACAAAATGTCATCACTATTAGTAGTTAAAGAGGGAATTTTCCCTTACTTCATCGGCTAAATTTTCACCTGCAGTTATTGGTGGTAGTAGTTGAGTAGTTGGGAGAGCCTGAGCTTCTTGGAGAATTGTCGCATTTTGTTGATGAAGCAAATCAATGACCTAACATGGGTTTTGTGCACAAGGAGTTGGTGAACGAAATAGAATTCCTTTAAAAAATGCGTTGCTATTGGAGGAGACAAAAGGTTTGCATAAAGAGATAGCTCCCTTCTGAAGTGTCCACAATTATCAGCTTTTAGGCTATCTTCATGGGATCATCCTTAGTAACAAAGCACACTTGTTATTGGGGGTAAATATTATTAGCATGTTTATTTAGAATTAGCGTTGTTGTCAAAACTACCAATAATTTGTGCATGTGACAGCATTCTTTCCCTTCCTACAAGAAACAAGCTTTGTTTTCCCACAAGTCTCCACATTTATTTGCTACCCTGTTGCAGTACAAAATATAATATTGTTATTTAACTATTTTTATTTATCAATATAAAATTTGAATACATCTATTTAAAAAATTGCATAGATATCAATGTTCACAAGAATAATCTTATTATTTTATCTATGTATATTATAATTATATATCAATTTATTTTAATTTTTATGTAAATAATTAGGAAGATATAATTTTTTTATTATTTTCAAAATTCTTTATATTTATATTTTATTTGAAGGAAAAAATAACGTAATATCCATACTCAGGTGCACACCTTGCATGCAGAACTCTAATGACTGTGCATGGACTTCCACCCACTCCAGGTCTTAAGGAAGGAATTGACTAAGTGGGGCAAATGAGTATGTCTTCCAAGTGTAGGGTGGAGAGCCTCGTAGTTATAATGCCATCCAACTCTTGTCAACAACGGAACCAGGCCGAGCCCCATACACACCGCCTGTCACACCCTAGGAATTGGTTTCGCCCAAAGCATCGGACCAAGAATCACCAATCCCAATCTTGCACCTCCATCACTATAGTAGCAACAGGGGTGGCCCTAGTGAGGATAAGGTAAGGCGCGTGGCCAGGGGCAAGTTGATAGCTTCCAAGCTCGAAAATCTACATCAATTCCGAGGTCTTTATTGGGAGAAACCAAAGCCAAGAAAGACATATAGAAGCTAAAATAAGTCCCTTCGGCCCTTCCACACTGGCACTCTGCACATCACACAGTGGGATGTTGCCATGATGTGTTTCAATGAGCATACAGATACTGGTAGAACAAATAGTGCCAGTGCAAGGGGCCATTGATCCATCGGTCCATCAATCCATGGATGAATCCATCCACCCCAACCTATCAGAGGGCCCTGGGAACACTAGGAGCACATTAAGCATCGGAAGTAGGAACTACAATTTGCACACTTTCCATAATGCTAGTCTTACTCGATACCCTGCTCTGTCCTAGTCGTAGACTCTGTTGTGCAACTACTCTCAATAATTGTGGCAACCCAATCTCCCCCCTACTGCAGACATTTAAGAGTCATTGGCTAGCGACCCTACATAATCAGCTATAGAGGGAGGAGCAAGCGAGTAAACTGCCCGAATTTATCCCACTTGCCATAAACCTAATCCGGTGGGGCCTTAGAACAAATGTAAATCCAAGATCCATGGTCATCCATAGTAAGTCGTTGTTGTGCCCCTATCTATTGAGGTTGTATGTCGAAAAATGCATGAAAGCACATAAAGTCACTTTTGTTCTCTAACCGTCCACAGTTGTCCTTGATTGCCCCCCATAAATGCATGAAATCACTCAGCACATTTTATTTTTTTGCAGAATAAGGGCTTCTATTGATTTTGGCTAGTTATTGATAGAAATTGAAGCACAAATCATGAGTTTATAACCATTTTTAATGGTAATATTGCCATTGGTTTTTTTTAAACATGGTAGTGAATTTCTTAGTGAATTACCCACCACTAGTTTTGGTTTACAAGCACTCGTAGAGCTTTGCATCCATAATTTGGATAACTGAGTGATTTAGGATGCTCATGCATCAATATCTATGTACTTGTAGTAAGTTATGGTATTTTATGTACCTTGTATGTTTGTGGCCTCTTAGTTTCAAATGAACATGTGGATACAAAATTTATACCAAATATGTTATATAATATTTATATTCATATATATCTTGTTTGAAATGTTTAGGCTTCCATATTGACACATTGACAATGTAGATAAGAATATAAAGAGATTATTGCTTCAAGAACTTACATTAAATAAATTTTGGTGATATTGATGGAAATTTGTGTGACATATAATTTTGTCATCATAATGCAACTGTTAAGATCTTTCCAAATAAATTTCATGCTAAATAAGATCGAGAATAATATTTCAAGTTTCCTTGATATACCTTTTTTGATAAAATATGCATTCTTTATAGATTATAATTCTTCTAATGTAATTTCAGGCACTATGGCATCTGGAGCAATAAATGTTGTTCGTGGTTCGCGATCATCAATGGAGGAACTATTGCAAATATACAATCATTCTGACAGGTTGTTATTGGCTTCGTGCTTTATCGATTGTTAAATTTATTTACTTCGCACATTGGCTGTATCTCTTGAAGTTGAAACTGTCTTTTCTTGGAAATCAAGCACCAAATAATATTCCATGATTTGATATTTTTTAGCATCACTTGCATATGTGTGTGTGTCATTACTTTTTAGTTTTGTGTAACACCCTGTCAGGGAATCTTAGAGGACGACTCAAAAACTAAGAAGAAATGCAGATTTTATTTTGATATAGAATGAATAAAGACTACAACTAACATTACACAACAATATCATATAACATTAACTCATTACATACATGACTATATGAAGCTATCAGCAAGTTTACAATATGAATGAACTCATTTAAATGTTACAATGAGGTAACATATAGTCACATGATCAAATCAAGGACAACAACCTTATCCATTTCTTCCTTTGCATCACAAGTAATCATAGATACATGTTTATATTTACAAATTGAAGTAACTAGTGAACCACATTTACATATACATTTTACAATTGTCTCTTCAAGCAGATTACATTACAACATCAATACATCACTATTGTCAATAGTTGTGTACATCGACATGAAGCAGCTTAATAAGATGCAATGAATTATAGGAATCATCTTAGCAAGCATATTGTTGATCTTAGAAAGCATATATCTGAAACCTTGTTTAGAGTTGGATCGTATTCTCTTTCATGATATTTTAAATATCAAGAGTTTGCAATCCCAAACAATTCTATATTTATAGATATGAATTTTGGGTTATGGTCAAAGCTTACATTCAATTGAGTAATAGTTCTTATAGCTACAACATCAGAGTAAAGTGTAGAGGGAAACATCTACAGTTTGGTCCTTGCCATAAGACATTAAAGGAGAAGTGTAAAATTAAGTAGTATTCATTAAAAAAAAATGTACCACAAATATTCGTTGATGGAGTTTCATCTTGAATAAATATCAATCAAATTGTCTCTATGCAATCTGTAGTTTCATCACAAATATAAAACTGCTAGAATACATTACCTTTTCCCTTTGGATATGCTTATGGGATTATAATCTTATGTTTTTTGGATTAATGCAATTCCTTTTGTTCTTGGATTTGATTGTGTATTTTTTTTGGCATCAGCATTTCAAATCACATCCTGTGATTCATTATTAGGAAGAGAGAGTGTCATCTGAAACATTGATGCCAAAAAAACATACACAGCCAAATCCATAAACAAAAAAATTGTATTAGAAATAGATTGTGGAGATTTGATATTGTTAATAAGGTTGTTGGGTGGATATTTTGCAACCGACAGGTTTGTTAAAATCCATTCGCAAAATAGGATGACCAGCCACAACGTATGAGACAAAGTCTCTCCTATCTTAAGGGGAAGGCTCCCCCTTCTCATTGTTCCTTGGATCAACTCAAGACAAGCAAGAAGTTAAGAGATATGTGAAGAGTGTTACCAATATTCTTTCCTCTTAGCTTTTAGGAAAGAATCCACTTACCTGCGGAGTGAGTAATGGGCAAGATGAAATCTCTAACAACACTTGTATCCAATAGTTAGAAACAGTGATACCGATAAACCAACACCAACTTAAAGGCTAATTAAAAACATACTGGTTTGGCTCTAGATCTTGTTTTAATCTATTCTATAAGAAAAATCAATAACATCGGGGCGCAAAGGCTTCCAGAAGTAGCGGAATTCTAACTATTTTTCGTGAATTTGAGATAATAATACAAGCTATAGTCAAAGCTTCGAGTCTATGTCTCACCACAATCGCTTCCGGTCAAATCTTTGGCTCTGAATGCTTCTTAACTCACTGCGCTCTATTATTCAACACGCAATAATAACATGAATCAAAGACAATAGGCACAAATTACAGTCAAAGCTTCTAATTTGGTCTATCACAATTGCTTCTAGTCAAAGCTTCACAATTTGCTTCTTTTATTCACTTTTCTCCCAAATTGGTACTACATAATCAAAGTTATGCTTGCACAACTTTGGTAGAGCTTTCTTGCATACAACAAAAGATTATTTTTTACAAATGAGGGGGGCACTTATATTGGAAAAGAATTGAGTAAAAGGAGGATAAAGTGGGAGCAACTCGACCAACTTTGACCTGGTCAAACTAGGTGAGAGAAGTTATTGGATTACATGTCATAAGGATATGCAATCAAATTACATGTAATTACATAATTTCATGTAATTCATTCTCTCCAACTACAAACTTGAAAAGCACTTTAAGAAAATGTTGAGGTTGTTGATTCTAAATGAATCAATCCTGTAGATTGTCGGCAAAGGCCTTGCACTTAATGATGCAATCTTGGATGATCATAAGATCGTGGTTTCTTGTATTTTGTGCCATTGCATTCACCTTGATAACCATGGTGTTGTGTTTTTTGATAGCCTCTGACTCTCTTTGATGAATTGCTTGTTGTCATTTGAAAACTTGATGTGATCAAGCTTTCTCTCGTTCTAGTTGTCGTGAATTCTCCTTTATAGATTGGTACATTTAGGAGTTTTTGACACTTTGAAAACCTTCTCTGTGGTGTTTGGATGCAAACTCGTAATAACTTTCCATCAACACCTTTAATTCTTTCCCCCTTTTTGAAGCAAACCGCCTTGCACATTCCCACATGAACTTAGGTTCTTGGACAACCATTGGGAAAATGGAGACCAAATGAATTATTTCTTGTTTTGATTCAAAGCACACCTTCTTTATTGAATGTCTTCATTCTATGAAGTAGTTCTAACATATCTTGAAAAGTGCGCCGTAACATGAAGATGAAAACATCTTCCAATGAGATTGGATCCATAAAAACTTTGGGATTTGAGTTACAATGATGAATCCATAAGAGATGAGTGTTCAAAGTATGGATTAGATACTTAGTGGAACACATATGATGGCTGGAAATGAACCTGAAAATATATGTATTTGGGAAAATACGACCAAAACAAACTCTCAAGGGTGGATTGCATCTGAGCAATGATGGGCTTTTGTGGGTATGGCCAAGAATGCAAGTTGGGATGCATATGGATGTGTGCAAATGACAACTTTGGTGTTTAAAAGTGCGACCTTTACCAAAATCGGGTTCTCTAGATGTAATTACATGTAAAGTGATTTACATGTAATTGTGTTTGATGAAAACATGTAATTAGGTTTGGAGGATGGAATTACATGTAAATACTCTTGGAATGTAATTGCATATATTGGGAAATGGATGCAATATGCTTTGAAATGTGTTGGTGAAAAGATGTGATGCACTTGCATAAAGAGGTGGAAAGTGAAATGGAGTGAAATACTTTCACATTCTTGGGAAAGATTCCTCAACCTTCTTCCAAACAAGCAAACAAACAAGCAAAACTATGCATAAAACAAAAACATACCTTTAGTTTTTGACTCCAACATGACAAAATATCAAGTTGCTCTCCCATATGCAATTTTGAAACTGGAATTTGGGGAAATTCCAAGCATTTGAAAATAGAAGTTTTCATCTTATTTAAAGAAAATTTGCAAAATACATGACATGTCTTTGAACAAGTGTACAATGATAAGCCAAAATATGTAACAAAATAACAAAGGTTTGAAAACTTCTACTTATTTGGAGCTCAAAGAGCCAAATGTGGAAGATTGTTAGGTTTCAAAGAATGTTTCTCCTCCAATTTTGAATTTCCAACAACTCCCTTGACCTTTTCAAAACTTGCAAATAGTGATCTCCATGCTCAAATACTTGGGCATTTACGCATTAGAAGGCAAAATGTAAGTTAGAAAACCCATGTAATACAAAAACGTGCCCTCCAAATGCAAAAGTATGGGTCGTTTTTGATGCCTTTGGTAAAAAACGTGATTCTCATATGCCAAATCTTGCATCAAAACTCCAAAACGCCTTCTCCATTTGCAAACATAGAGACTGGGAGTGCAAATATTTGGGCATTTTTGACAAAAACGTGCCCTAGAATTGCAAATACATGAAACATTTTTGCTGGAAATGTTGAAAAACGTGGTCTCTTAATCCATATACATTGATTGTTTTTTACTTGTAAATGCAAAACCATCTTCCCCAAATGATAAAGCATGTATCCAAATGCAAAACCATGGCTCCAAAATGCAGAAAAGTGAAGAAAAATCCAATTTTCTGTGCGTTTTTAGCAAAAATATGGCCAAAAAATGGAAATGTTTGAAGTGTTTTTGACTAAGGAAAGCAAAAATGGCTTCCTCAAATGCATTTGCTTGTGTTGGAATGTAAAATCGGGGTCTATGGATGCATTTACATGTTTCAAATGTATTCATATGATGGCTAGAAGTACAAATCGCTCTCTTAAGGAGAGCATTACATGTTTTAAAAATATGCATTCAGAGTTTGAGAAGGCAAATCGCATTCTCCATGCCTAAATGCATGTATTTGGCCAACAATGCAAATCACACTCACCATGTACTATTGCATAGTTTAAAAATATGTATCATGATAAAGAATGCAAATCACACTTTCCATCCTCTATTACATATTTTAAAAATATGTTTTAAGTGTTTAAAAATGCCTTTCTAGTGCAAATCGCACTCTTGGAGGCCCTTTACTTGTAAACATGTAAACGGGTTGAAAGTTGTATTTGCACAACTTAAGTGATCAACTAAGCACATGTTTAATTGATTTTTTAGGAAATATCACTTAATTGGGTCAAAAATAACATTTACACAATATAACAAATATATCATGTGCAGATATTAATAAAAAACAATATTTAACTTAAATGTATTGAAATAAAACATAAAGTAACTAAAAAATATATTAAACTCCATAGTTTAATAAAGTCACTTTAAGTAAAAAATTTAAAAACAACTCAACTTAAAAATATAACATAGAGTGCTCTATAGTCACTTTAGTGATGAATTTAAGTGATAAAGTAACTTAAAAACATGACATAAAGTGAATTTGTGTTATATTGTTCAAAAAGTGAATATCAACATTAAAATATAACATGATATTTTAAATTATGCAACTGCATCTAGAGAGTCCACCTTTTGGGCACTAAAATGGTCATACCTTTTGATTGCCAAATCTGATTAAGCCCTAACATATACTGAATCGAAGGGAAAACCAGAAGCAAGGTTTTGAACAAAACCAAAAGACCAAAAACAATTAAACACACACTCAAAAACACAAAAAAGGACATTGAAGGCTTCATAAAATCAAGCATAAGCTTAATAAAATGAAAAATGAATAAGACTTGACAAAAGCCTTCAATAAAAGGATTCATTATACAAATTGGGGTCGATTGATTGATCAATGTTAGCCAATTAAATAATGAACTATCTTAGAGAAACGCGAAACTAAGTTGAGAAAGTTTCGTATTGTAACCTACATTTTGTGGTGACAAAATGCAGGACAATAGTTGGCTCTATTTGGGGAATGTTGCTTGTTTGTTCTTGGAAACAAAGAGTGCCATAGGATCTAGTTCTCTAAGTGCCTTCATCCACTCATTGAGTTATAGAGTCAGGTGACCAAAATCAAAAAAGATCTAATGCGACTAAAGCAAAGCAAATCTAATAAAACAAAATGTGCAAGCACACTTATTAACAAAGAAAAACCTACCTAATTAAATCTAGCCAACAATGCAAATTTTAAGATCAAACCATTTACGGGCTCAACAAAATAGCTACCTTTTTTAAGTAGCTTGCAGCACCTTGCATGCTCACATGCAACTTCATATTGATGGAACACAAACAATTGCAGCAATGATGTCAGTGCCAGATGTAACACTTCTCGAAAGAGATGGAAGAATTCATCCTTTTGAGATGAGTCGTGTGTATCGCTTCTGCTCCAAGATATGTCCATGAATAGAAACTACTCCTCTAGAACTGAAAATGCTTCTTTTGCTTTCCCTTCAATGGTATTTTCAGGTTTAGTTATATGTAGAATGTCTAGCTTTCCATTAGCTTTCAAACAAGCAAGATGTTGGATTGGACATCCCTTGAGTGAACAAATTCTTTACTCTTCTTGCCAACTGCAACTTGCTTGATTTTTTCATCAACCACTGACACCTCAAGATGATCAAGAGAACCTTGCTCATGTGATTTCAATAATGACGTGACTGCACTTCCTGCCTCAACATATTGTTCATAACCTTCTGACTTGGGAAAATCTTTATAATTTATGATAAATTCCTTTTTAGATTTTGGGATAGAACATTTATGCATAGTTTACTCAAGTTTATGATCTTGAGACACAAATACATCATTTTTAGCTTGATCAGAACTTACTTGCATGTCCCTTTTTATAACATGATTATTTTAAACATTGGTAGAAAATTTTTCCATCCTCATCTTCTTATCACTGGCCTTCTAAGACTACGTGCACTAGACATGAGAGTTGCTAGCTACATCTTCCCTTCTCTAGAAGAGAATCACAAGATAACTAGCTTCGAACACAGGACGCTTCACCGTTGTCTTTGCTAGTGGTTCCTCAATTGTAAGCTTCTTTGATGATGAAACTAAATTTTGTCGATTCCCAATAGTAAAAATATGAGGAATGGTTGGAAAAGACCTCCTTTGTACATCTTCATCAGCAACGAAGAACATGCCTTGAGCTATTTTCTTTTGGAGGGCAAGTAAGTCATTTGCTAACCTCTGCATTACAGGATCCGACTTGTATTGGAAGAAAATTAATTGGAAGAATGATGACTTTCATCAAACCCACTTGTTTCAATCTTATCTTTCTAGCAAGAATAAAATCATCTTCAATTTCAATCGCCAATGTCAGTGTAGCTACGAGAGTAGTTGGGGCTTCTCTCCTTAATAGAAAACTGGCTTAAAGAATTTGAGCACCGACAAAGAAACACTTCAAATTGGCAGTTGTAGGTTGAGCAGCAATTGGAATTCTTCTTGTCAATTTTTTGAAATGAGCAACAAATTCACGCATAGGCACGTGAGATAACTTCTTCAATTGAGCAAGTTGGGCCAACGATGCATGATCATCTTCGGGAGGCTTTAACCTTTCCTCAAACTTGGCTATTAGAGCCCAATTTGTGATAATATGTGGTGGTAAATGGTAAAACCAATCAGCAGCCATGCCTTGGAGGGTTTCCATGAACAACCTTACAGACACGTCCTCATATCCAACAGCATGAACACTGCACGCAATGTAGAAAGCAACAATATTTTCATTAGAATGTTGTTCTTCATCACCGAAAAATTTTGGAAAATTCTTTTGCAAGCCATTAGGAAGATCATGTAAAAGTGGAGCTAGATTCAACGGTCCAAAAGCATTTCCCCAAGGACCTAGGGCCATTTACATGTCCTTGGTAAATGCTTGAAACAACTTTAAGAAATGAGATTACAATGAATATTTACATTGAAAAAGGACACGGGTCTGCTTCAAATAAAGCATCAGACTCTCAAATGCGCATTGTATCCCCAGCTGAGTCGCCAAAAACTGTTGGGTGGATATTTTGCAACCGATAGTTTTGTGAAAATCTAGTTGCAAAATAGGTAGACCAGCCACAGCGTATGAGACAAAGTCTCTCCTACCTTAATGGGAAGGCTCCTACTTCTCATCATTCCTTGGATCAACTCAAGGTAAACAAGAAGTTGAGAGATTTGTAAAGGGTGTTACCAATATTCTTTCCTCTTAGCTTTCAGGAAAGAATCCACTTGTGGAGCGAGTAATGGGCAAGATGAAATCTCTAACTACACTTCTATCTAATAGTTGGAAATGGTGATATCGATAAACCAACACCAATTCAAAGGCTGATTGAAAGCATACCAATTGGGCTCTTGGTCTTGTTTTAATCTATTCTATAAGAATGACCTCTACTATTGGGGTGCAAAGACTTCTAGAAGTAGGGAATTCTAACTATTTTTTGCGAATTGAGATGGCAATACAAGCTACAGTCAAAGCTTCTAGTCTATGTATTACCACAACCACTCCCAGTCAAAGCTTCGGCTTCGATTGTTTCTTAACTCACTATGATCTATAATTAAACACACAATAATAACATGAATCAAAGACAATTGGCACAAACTATAGTCAAAACTTCTAATTTGCGCTATCACAATTGCTTCCAATCAAAGCTTTAAATCCAATGGCTTCGTTTATTCACTTTTCTCCCAAATTGGTCCTACACAATCAAAGTTATGCATGCACAAGTTTGGCAGGGCTTGCCTGTATACAACAAAATATGATATTTACAAATGAGGAGGGCACTAAAATGGTCATATCTTTTGCCTGCCAAGTCTGATTAAGCCCTAATGTATACCGAATCGAAGGGAAAATCGAAAACAAGGGTTTGAACAAAACCAAAAGACCAAAAGCAATTAAACACACACTCGAAAACATGAAAAAGGACATTGAAGGATTCATAAATCAAGCATAAGCTTAATAAAATGAAAAATGAAAAAGACTTGGCAAAAGCCTTTAGTAAAATGATTCATTATACAAATTGGGGTCCGACTGATTGATCAATGTTAGCTAATTAAATAATGAACTATCTCAGAGAAATGCGAAAATAAGTTGAGAAAGTTTTGTACTATAACCTACATTTTGTGGTGACAAAATGCAGGACAACAGAGCTACCTTTCAATATCTTTCTTATACATTATGCTTCCCATCTGTATCTTTTCTGTTGTGTCCATTATATTATTATTTTTTGATCATTCCTTACTGACTCCATTGCATCTTTTAATACCAATCATTTATACCATCAAAATTTCCATGCATTTGTAGTACACAATTTCAGTGTATCACAAATTAGGTACTTAACAATGATTTGGCCTGACACCAGCCTGCAAACTTAATCTCAGCTGTCATTTTCACTGAGGCTGAAAATTTAGGTTCCTATCCAGATTGGTTTAAGAGCTTCAGCATTGACTAATATGGCAGTTAATAGGCTCTTGACGAATTCCTGCATATGCAAGATAGTCTGCCATAGAGTTTAAGTAAATCCTGCAATGGTGGAATTCGATAGAATCAACTCTCTTCTTTAAGACTCCATAAACATATCTATTTACCATCCAATTCAAATTGCTGATTTTATTGATAGCATTTGTTATTAACCTTGAATCTTCTTAAATCGTTAATTTTTTCTGATTTTGAGAAAACACTGCACTCAGACTTTCATACGATTCATCCCATTATGTTTCGTTGTTTGTTCTTAGTCCTAGGAAGGAAACCTTCATAAACAATGCCTCCCCTAGAATCTTGAAGCAAAAATCTGACTTCCACTAAACCTAGATGCCCTCTAGAAGCCCTATAAAATTTAATCTAACATAGGTTTCTTCAAGTGCCCTCATCTTTCTCTTCTCACATGCTCACCAGCTTTATTCCTTCTATTCTCTTGCTTTCTTTTTCTCCATTATCCCTTGAATTGGGAGACCTTTAGTTGTGATTTTTTAAGCAATTATCTGCTGTATAATTCCTAGCCGACAAAAGAATGCCGAAAAGTTTCAAAATTTTGAATTCCACCTTTTTTCACTCTTGGTTTGTGCCTCTTCATATATTTTTAATTTGTTATGATATGTTTTATGACATAAAATTGCACACTTGATATTTGCATGCCTCTATATCTCATTGCTATATTATATGTAAAATAGTCCAAAATTCAAATTAAGTGAAATGTGGCAACATGCTTGATCCTTTGTTGAAAGATCTATGCAGTTAATTATCTTGAGAAACATTTCTTTTAATTCTTTTAGGTGTATAATTCTTACTAAATTAATCCTGTATAGTGTTGCGCTTATTGTGGACAATCCGGGTCTACTGAATCATCTTGCACCGAAGTTCAACTCCTCCACAACCTTAAAGTTTGTTGTTGTTCTATGGGGTGAGAAATCAATGGTTGACTCAAATGTTGGAAATACGGTACCTCTCTATAGCTATGATGAATTCAGTCATATGGGTCACGAAAGTCGGAAGCATTTGCTTGCACACACATCAGGTAATGCCAAGTTTGATTTATTTTTTGTTATTTAAATAGAAATGAGTGCATTATCCTCTTTATATTGCCATATGCGAGAAGGATGATGCACAAAATTCTTTTTGGTGTTGCCAAAGATTAAATGTATATATTCCCTGTATAGTGGATTTATTTGGGCTGAATATAGAGTTCTGATTTAGTATTTGGATGGCTTTTTTCAAACTGGGTTAGCTTCAACTCCGAGCCAAGTATTGGGCTCAATTGTGTAGTTGGCAGCATATATGTGTGTGTGTGTGTGTGTTGTGTGTGTCGAAATACATCAACATTGCTACATATTATTATTAAACAGAATCTTAGTTGTGTGATCAAGATTACGTCAATAGTAATACCTCACATAGAGTTCATAAAGGTTTGAGATCTATGAAATTGTTTTCTATGGGAAATGTAGCCTTTAAATTCTGAAAATACTATATAATTCAATGAAATATAATAATATGGATTTCATGATATTCAGACTACAGGAAAAAGTTACATAGCAGCAACCACCTTCCAGGCTTGACAGAAGGATTAGAATTATGTAGTTTTCTTTCAAAATGGCCGTTAAGGATATCAGAATCAATAAAAAAGAATTGCTATCGGTGTATGGATTAAGAAAAATTCCTGGCTTGTGAAAATCATGTTGTTATTGTATGTAGTTACGAGATAAAATTTCTTTTTAGGCTCTTTTCTTTTTCACCACCTAATGCCATCCATAAATGATCCGATTTCTCTTTTTTTCTACATTGCCTGTTAACTTTTCCCACTTGAGGTTCCATTATGTACTCAATTTTTGGAACTATTTATCCTTGGGTTGTGAAAACATATAACTTCTATATCAATAAAAATGGGTCTGATAAATCTCCAAAGGAATTTGGCTTGGGATCTCCAAATATTGCGAAGTGTGGGAGGATCCATGACATTTACACTGCCTTCTATGGGAAAACTAGCTCTAAACTTTGTGAGGATTTTAACTAAACATTCTTAATCCCCATCAAAATTTGGTCATTATCATGTAGTTGTTACCAAAGGTGCAGGTCTATGAAATATTCTCCAGTTTTCACTTAGTTTCAACAATATCATTAATAAAAATTTAAGACTAGTTTCTCTTCACATTGTCAATTTGGTATCAGTTAAAAATTCAACCTACTCAATTTCCTTGTTTAGTTTTTCTAATTACAATGTTTATATCAGTATCATGTTTTATGCAAGGACACACCTTGTATTTTTACTTCGTTGAATTTTTGCCAAAACAACACTCACAATATATAAAGTTTCCATTATAGACTCTGCTAATGCAATGATAGAAAATTTCATGTGCCAACTACATTAATGGCACAAAATGGATAGAAGACATAAGTAAACTAACATGAAATACTTTCCATCAGCAAATAGTAGGAAAACTGTGGTCTGCAATAATGATTTTGTGGGAGATATCATCCTCATCATTTGTAATGCTCCTTTCCTAAGCACTATCTACATGGTGGTCTTTAGCCTAAACAGTGGGTTCCTGTAGGCTAATGAGTTAGGGTTTAGAACTTGTGGTGACTATTCAATCATAGTTTATTTGGCAACAGTAGATGCTACATTGAGCTCAATACGTTGAGATGTACATTATGACCTTTTTGAAGTGGATCCGGGAAATCTTTTCATTTTTACTATTTTTAATAAGTGGCAGGTTGGACTTTGACTGGTTCAGTTGGTAGTATTTCTATTTTAGTTAAGTCAGTAAATTCATTTGATATTGATATCTTGGCAATTAATGTTGTCCAAAGCAATTAATTTAAATAACATTAAAATATTAAAGTTAAGTTAAAGATTTAACTTTAGCATTATTTAATTTAATAAAGTAACTTAGTGGCTGCTCAAGATGATATAATGCGACTTTCAAACATTAAATAAAATGTTATTTCATAGCTTGTGCCTAAGTTGGGATACATAAGGAACTTTTAGTTTAATTTAAATTGTGCAAATCCCTAAGTGGGCTTTTGGAGACCTTTGTAAGATAGCTTTAGGAGCTCAATTGAATTATAGTTGGATTTGATATTGAATTAAAAAATTGTCGAGATTGAACTTGTTCATTTCTTTTCTTAGTGTGGATGAAAACCCTTGCAAAAGACATTCTCTTTGTTAGTGGAAGGTCCTAACCTAGAGGATTTATTGGTGATTTCCCTCAAGAATCTCAGTCTGGCTTCACAGTGATTTGAAACATCACTTTGAGCATAAATCTTGAAGGCTGATTTGAATAATACCAAGAAGGTAAGATTAAAGAGTCATTGTACTGGTTTGGAGCAGATTCCATCAATTTGCTAGATGTAGAGCATATGAGAGGGCATAAGAGTTTGTGGGGTGGTCAGCTAGGTATTGGAGGGGGTTTTGTCGTTGTTTGTAGGTGTTAAGGGCTTCCAATCTCAAATACACTCCAATCATGGCCTTTGGAGGAGACATTAGATGCTAGTGTCCAAGTTTTGTGGATTTCCAATTACTATTTGAGTGCATTAAACAAATTTGTATATTCCAAATATGGCTATGACTGATATTCCATTGTAATACAATTTCAATGTATAGCTATTGTAGACCTTGTTCAGACATTGCACTTTAATTTATTTTCTATTAAAGATAGTATATAAAACTACATATACCAAGTAACTGGACTGACTCGAAATTTAGACATTGAAATATATACCCAGAGACAAAATAATTTTTTAAGGAACCCTTCTAAGTCATTCCCCTATGACTTAGAAAACCTGCTGTCATGTTTACATATTTACAACTGTAAATAAAAGGATTTAAGCCACTGTGTATCACATATCAAAAATTATAGACTCAAAATGAAGCTTGTTATTGGTCCCAAGGACCAATAATATTGTTACTGTAATCAGCCTTGTCAATATCAAAAGTACCAATGGCTGGGTCAACTGCACTAGGGATATTAGCTGCATACTCCCAACTCGGTCCAGCTCTCTCTTTGCTCCTAAGTCACAAGGTTCGAGTTTGAGTTCGAGTTCGACAGCTATGAAGTTCGAATAAAATTCGAAAAGACTATATAATCGAAAAAATTTCGACATAAATTTGCCTTATATAATTTTCAAAAAAAATATATATATATAATATATGTACACATTATTATTTTTTAATTGTTTATATGAAATAAAACTGTAAAAATTATACAATAAAATTATTAATAATCATACATAAACATTAATATATTACTAATAAAAAAAAATATATATATATATATATACATAAAATATAAATGTTTTCTTGAAAACAATATATAAAATTCTTTACTTTCATAAAAATTAATAAAGGTAAACATATAAAATAAATAATATATATTATAATAAACGTAGAATAAGATTTAATAAAAACTAGTAAACTGAAAACCTAAAAAATAAAACAAAAACTTTATTCCTATTCTGTCGGCAACTTGGCAAGTTTGAAAATAACGGAGCTACTACAGGAGATCATTGGACAAGATTGAAGCTTCAGATCGGTGGGCAAAGACAAAATTTTAGGGGCAAAAGATGAAGGGCAATTTCAGATGCCAAAGACGATCAATGGTTGCCGGTGGGCTAGGTTGAACTACTGCTAAAGATGAACAGAAACTTTGACCCTTAGATGCTTCGACTGTTAGACACAAACCAGATGCTTCAACCATTATGCAATATGACAAGAAATATTGCCATACGAAATTTTTGATGAATTTAACAATTTTTTTTTCATTTTTTGGAGGTTCGTCGAATTTCACATTTGAAGCCAAAAATTTGGCGAACCCTATAACTTAGCTTTGCTCTTTGCAATTGCCTCATAATTGATGTTTTTTCCTTTGGTAAACTGCTTCAGATTCGCAAGCTCTTCTTTGTTCAGCATATTTGAATAAGTATCAAAATAATGAGTAGACCAAATGCCTTCTTTATATTTATAAACATGGCTCCTTCACAAACTAAGATTGAGAACTTGTCCTTCGGTATGTCCAAGACTGCAGATACCTGAGACATTATGTAAAAATGTGTGACTTTAGAATTAAACTCAGTAGGGTCCCTCCTAATGTTATGAAAGACCTCATCATTTCTTCTCCTCCAAAGATACCATAAGATCTCAGCAGGTAAAACCACCATAATTTGTTCAACTAAGAATCAAATTCATCAAAAAAATCAATAAGCATTTCATTCCAAAGGTAGCCAAACTTGGAATTCCAGACAACAAGCTGACCAAGGAAAAGAGACCACAGTTTACAAGCAAACTTGCAATAGAAATTTTTTTTTAAAAATGTTTCATTGCAACTACAGAGATCACAAGAAAAAGGTTCCATAGTAGTAGAGGAAAGGACAAAACCAACACAAGCTTTTTTTAACATTAAGAGCCAATGAAAACAAGATTTTTTAGGTTTAAGGGGATAGTGCCACATACAATCAAAGATAAAGTGCCATCTAGAATTTGGCCAGCTAAGCCCTCAATTTTGATTGACCCAATTGAAAATATCACAATCTTCCTTTAAAAAGCTATAAATCTGTTTTCTAGAAGCTTCCCCCAATAAAGAAGCATTGGACCGTTTCACCTGAATAAGAAAGTGGTTACTGTCAATCATTTTACTTGGAAAGAATATCCTTGTTGCTCTGGAAATTAAAGTATAGGGTTTTTTCTGTGAGGGTGGAATATCATATTTGCTGCTGAGTTCCTCCCATGTTCCCTAGCGATTATCAGTCAGATTGTCTCTAATATAAGATATCCACTTTTTATTCTAGTTTTTTGTAGAACAACAATAAGAGCCAAAGGTTTATTGTTAAAGTATATACCCCACCAAATAGATCTGTCAATAACAGTACACACAGGAGGCCCATCAACAACATTCTTGGAACAGATTAACCATTTCATGAGTCCATGCCTTCCATATGGAGGCAAAGATTTTAGAGCCAAAGACCTTGCTACGCCCTTAATATTGGTGTATATAGGGTTATTAATAGTCAACTTGTGGCTATCTTAATCCTTAATTAAGTCATGTTATCATTATTATATTATTATTTAAGTAGGTAGGTCAGCCTAGGTGTTATGTAGGGTTGTGTCTATTCAACCTAAGCATAATTAGGTATATATAGGAGGTTGTGAGTCTTATTGCATCATCATATTGTGAAGTGTGTTCTCATTGGCAATATTTGGAGGTTGCCCCCTCAAAGTGGCCTATTACTCTTAGTTATTATTAAGTGTTTATATAATATTTCATATTATTTCTTCTATTGTGCAAGTTATTTCATTACAAGTGGTATCAGAGCATGATCTTGGCACAATAGAGGCAAGATTTTTTCTCAACATTGGGGCGATTTCGGGAAGAGTTTAACTTTCAGATTTTAACGAATTTTTCAAAGATTTTTAAAGGGTTTTTGAAGACCAAATTAAAGAAGCTATAGTCCAAAATTTAGAGGAATTGGAGCAAATTTGAGAAAATTATTGCAGAATTACTATTTCTACACAATTTATTGAGATCTTCATATCTCTCACATCTTGCTGAATTGGAGTATAACTTGTATTGGGTTTTTTAATACATAGTAGAGGAGCCTAAATTTCGAAGCTTGAAGAAATTGAAAAAAAAAAGCAAGATATTGCAAAATTAGGAAAATTCTCTCTCAAGGCAGTAAATTTGCTAGTTTTTTTTTGGGATATTTTCCGAGTAAGGCTATCTTGGCCCTAGTAATTTACAGTAAAAAAATAAAAAAATAAATCTGAGAATTTACATTTCATTTGTGTGAAATATTAGTTTCCATCATGACGGGGCCTTTAACAAGAGGCAAAAAGAATGCTACCACACTGGAGAAATCCTCTGATCAAGATTGGGAAGCAACAGAGGATAGTAATCCCAATGAGGAACTTACTAAGTTCAAGGAAGAGGTTAAGAGGGATATGTGTGACCTATGAGGAGATATAACAAATACATGAAGCATTTTAAGCACCTATATGAATGAAACAAGGAAGGAGCTCTCAAGCAATCAAGGTGAAACCTTCAAGTCGACTAATAATGACACAAATTTTATTAATCCTATGGGATCTAGGAATTTTTTTCCAAAGGTGGATATGCGCAAATTTGATGGCAAGGATCCTCTAACATAGATAAATCAAATGGAGAATTGTTTTGAAGTACATCAAGTCCCATATGGACAAAAGGTCACGATGGCTTACTTATATCTAGAACCAGAGCAATTCATTTGGTATCGTTGGCTTTGTACTCATAGGAGGAAAAAAGGGTCTCACTGTATCATGGTCAATTTTTACCGAAGAACTCCAAGAACAATATAGCAATAGTGTGACAGAAAACTTCTTTAGCCAACTTGCTAAGCTTCAAGAAATAGGATCAGTTAAGGATTATATTCAAAAATTGTAAAATCTATCCTTAAGAGTGGATACAATTATAGAGAACTTGAATGATTTATTCTTGGGTGGTCTCAAGGATCACATTCAACATGAGGTACACATGTTTTGTCCCAACTCAGTAAATGAGTCTTTTATATTGGCACACAGAGTAGAGGAGAAGTTCTTGATTCCTAGAAAGCAAGGGGCTAATGTGACAAGAGAAAAAGGTTATTCAACACCTTCTCTTCCTCAACCTACTAGGTTGACTTCACAAAAAATTGAGAAGAAAAGAGCAAAAGGGTTGTGTTTCAATTGTGATAGAAAATATAGTCGAGGACATAAATGTAGTGAAAAGAATTTTTTCTATATTGAAGGTCCAAGTGAGGAAAAAGAGGATGAGCCCATATTAGAGGAGGATAGGGAATCAGGTGAGGAATCACATGATTTTGAACCAATCATTTTTTGTCATGCACTTTCAAGTTTCAGTGCACCACAAACTCTCAAGGTAATCGGTTTCTTAAAGAAGCAGAAAGTAACAGTGTTGATCGACTCAGGTAGTACTCATAATTTCATCAACAAAAAGTTGGCAACTCTTCTAAATTGTTTTGTATATCTAGTTTCAGAGTTTCAGGATTTGATTGCAGGTGGGGCCACAGATAGTTGTTCAGGGAAGTGTCATAGCATCAAATTATCCATGGGAGATTATTAACTTGATTCCCCAATGTATGTAATATCCATGGGTGCAGCGAATATTGTTTTGGGAGTATAGTGGCTTACTACATTGGGAACCATTGAGATGAACTTCCAAGAACTATTCATGCGATTTCAATCAAAAGGAAAGGTAGTGGAGCTAAGGGGATTAAAAGAAAAATCCCCATAGATGGTAAGCTCTCATCAAATGCAAAAGTTTCTTAAGAAAGGTACGGATGGATTTGTGGCCCAGCTATGTTCATTAGAAGTCTCTCAATCTAATGCTTTTACTCATCCAGATTTACAAGCAATAATTGATCGTCACTCAGTGATTCTTGGAGATATACCTAAAGGACTTCCTCCTAAGAGGGATCATAACCATGCCATACAACTAGTTCCAGGCAGCTAGCCACCAAACATCAGGCCTTATAGGTACCCACACATACAAAAAAGTGAGATTGAAAAAATTGTTGAGGAAATGCTAGAGGCGGTAATTATCAAGCATAGCCAAAGTGCTTACTCCTCACCTATTGTGGTGGTGCATAAGAAGAATGAAACTTGGTGCATGTGTCCAGATTATAGAGTGCTCAACAAGTACACCATTAAAGATAAGTTTCCTATTCCAATCATCGATGATCTTCTAGATGAATTAAATGGAGCTATGTATTTTACCAAGTTAGATCTTAGATCGGGTTATCACCAAATTTGGATTGAGGAAGATATTTGTAAGACAACATTTCGAACTCATGAGGGTCATTATGAATTTTTGGTGATGCCATTCGGTCTTACCAATGCACCATCTACATTCCAAATTTTGTGAATTCCATTTTTAAGAAGTTCTTCAGAAAGTTTGTGTTAGTGTTTTTTGATGATATATTAATTTATAGCAAGACTTGGGAAGAACATTTCTAGCATGTAGATCAAGCATTACAATTACTCAAGGATCATCAACTCTATGCTAAGCCATCCAAGTGTGATTTTGGTGTTAAGGAGGTGGAGTATTTGGGACACACAGTTTCACATGAAAGAGTAAAGGTGGACCCTAACAAAAATAAGGCTATCATGGAATGGCCTATTCCAAAAACTATTAAGAAGCTAAGGGGTTTCTTGGGATTGACAGGATACTATAGAAGATTTGTGAAGAATTATGGTCGTGTAGCAGCACCCCTTACCACTCTATTGAAGAAGGATTATTTTCATTGGAACGAATCTCCTAATGTATCATTTGAGCAATTGAAGAAGGCTATGTGTACAACTCCAGCTCTTGCCACTCTAGACATCACCAAAGAATTCATTGTGGAATGTGATGCTTTTGGAAATGGGATAGGAGTAGTTCTTATGCAAGAAGGTTGACCAATTGCTTTTGAGAGTCGTCAATTAAAAGGTAAAAATCAACTCAAACCTATTTACGAGAAGGAAATGCTAACAATCCTTCATGCAGTTAAAAAATGGAGGCCTTATTTAATGGGTTGACACTTCAAGGTTAAGATAGATTATGATAGGCTAAAATATTTTTTGGAACAAAGACTATCGTCAGAAGAGCAACAAAAATGGGTCACCAAGATGTTGGGATATGACTTGGAAATTATATACAAGAAAGGGAAGGAAAATATTATGGCCAATGCACTTTCCAGGAAGGATGAAAAAGATGAAGCCTTATTGTGTGGCCTTTCAATATTACAAGATAATTGGGTGGTAGAAGCCAAACAAGAGTGGAAAAATGATGTTGCAACAAGTAATCTCATCCAACAAATAAAAAATGACCCTAGTAGATCAGATAAGTTTTGTTTAAAGGGGGATATTCTTTGGTATAATGAGTGCTTGTATCTCTGCAAGAATTCCACTCTTAAACACAAGATTCTCAAAGAACTACTTGAGTCCCCAGTTGGTGGTCATTCAGGATTTTTGAAGACATATCATCGGGTCAAGCAAGATTTTTTTTGGGTAGGGCTAAAACGTGATGTTCAAAAATTTGTGGCTGAATGTTTGGTTTGTCAAAGAAATAAAAGGGAAAAAATTAAGACACCTGGTCTCTTGCAGCCTTTATCTATTCCTAGCCAATGTTGGGAAGAGGTATCCATGGACTTAATCATAGGGCTTCCCGATCTAAAGATCATAATGTCATCATGTTAGTAGTTGATTACCTCACTAAATATGCACATTGCATCCTTTTACAACAAATCTAGTGGCAAAAGTTTTCATGGAGAATATCCAAAAGCTACATGGTACACCTAAGGTTATTGTTAGTGATCATGATCCTACCTTTACTAGTCACTTTTGGAAAGATTTATTCTCATGTTTGGGTACTTAATTGGCTCATAGTTCTTCATACCATCCTTAATCAGATGGGCAAACTGAGGTTGTTAATAAATGTTTGGAACGATACCTATGTTATTTCACTTCAGAAAAACAATCTCAATGGGTAGATTGGCTACCTCTTGCAGAATGGTGGTACAATACTTCTTGTCATAGCTTATAAAAAATGTCTCCATTTTTGGCACTTTATGGATATCATCCTCCTTCAATCACATCATTATTAAAGGTGTCACCAAGAGTTCAGGCAGTAGAGGACCACTTGCTTCATCAACAACAGGTACTTTCAGGACTCAAGGAGAATTTAGCTATGGCACAAAATCAAATGAAACAACAAGCGGACCAACATCGTAGTGAAAGAAATTTTGAAGTTGGGCACTGGGTCTTCTTGAGATTGCAGCCTTATAAACAAATCTCAGTGAAGAAACAAAAAAATAATAATAAGTTGTCTCCAAGATATTATGGACCGTACCAAATCATGCAAAAGATCGGTAGTGTTTTCTACAAGATTGAGTTGCCACCAACAATAAAGATACATCCATTTTTTCATGTTTCTTGTTTGAAGAAGGTAATTGGGCAGAATATTCTACTCAAACAATACTACTAGAACTTGATGAAGAAGGAAGAATAATTTTGGAACCAAAGTGCATTCTTCAAACACACATGAAGAAGCTGAGGAACAAAACCCTGACTTAGTATCTCATCCAATGGAAGAACTCACTAGTTGAAGAGGCCACATGGGAGGATAAAGAGTTCATTCAAAAGAATCCACACTTAGTTAGCATTAAGGACAATGCTTCTTTCAAGAGAGGGGGCATGCTACGCCCTTAATGTTGGTGTATATAGGGTTATGAATAGTCAACTTGTGGCTATCTTAATCTTTAATTAAGTCATGTTATCATTATTATATTATTATTTAGGTAGGTAGGTCAGCTTAGGTGTTATGTAGGGTTGTGTCTATTCAACCTAAGCATAATTAGGTATATATAGGAGGTTGTGAGTCTCATTTCATCATCATATTGTGAAGTGTGTTCTCATTGGACATATTGGGAGGTTGCCCCCTCAAAGTGGCCTATTACTTAGTTATTATTAAGTGTTTATATAATATTTCATATTATTTCTTCTATTGTGTAAGTTATTTCATTACAGACCTTCATATCCATCTCACCAATTATAATATTACAAATTGGAACACTATCCAATTGTTTACTTTTCTTTATGAAAAACTTACAAATATTATTTCTCACCAACACTTTCCAGGGTTTATTTCCCTAAATGGTCTTGAAGATCCATTTAAAAGCAAGTGCAACCCCATGAGCTTTTAAATCCCTGATTCCCTAACCACCTATACACCTAGGTCTACAATACCAGTCCAAGTTAACGCAATGCTTCTTTTTACCACTCATACCATTAGACCAAGGAAAGTCTCTCAAAATTTTCTTAGGGTGACCTGTTTGATACTGGGCAAATAACCAAGAAGAATAGCATATAGCATGAGATGCTAATACCTTTTGTACCACCTGAACTCTGTCAGCTAAAGAAAGCATATATGTCCACCATTTAGTATGTTTCTTATCAATTTTACTATACATCAAATCCCACACGTCTTTGAGTGATGGATCAATTGCAAAAGTGATCACTAAGTACCTGATAATGGTGTTCGGACTAACCCAAATACAACCCTTATTAGAGATCCATGTAGGGGCATTCTGTGTCACAAAAGACTTACGTGGAGAAACTTTGGCTCTTGATGCTATACAGAAGAATTGGAGCCTTGATATAACATTATCAAAATTTGGTTCAGACAATTCAAGAAACAAAGTTGTATCATTAGAAAACTGAGCATTAACTAATTCTTCATTATTTGGGAGTGTGCTGCCTTTTACTAGGGGACCAAGATCCAAAGCTCTGAGAATATAGAAGAGCGCATCTACAAAAATAACAAACAAGGGTGGGGCAATGTGACAACCTTGTCCAATGGACCTCTTAAGAGAAATAGGATTAGATAATTCTCCATTCATATCTATTACAGTGGAGGAATCCTTAAACAAAATAGATATCCACTATTTTTGGGTGGAACCCAAAGGCTTGGAGCATATCAATAAATGGCTATTCCACTCTAAGATTTTTCAAAATCAAGTAGGATCATAACAACATTCTATCTGTCAGATTTAGCCCATTTCATGGGCTCCTGACTAGTAATCAAATTTTCCAAAATATTTCTCCCCTTAGTAAAACTAGTTTGCGTAACAACGATAATCTTATTTAAAATGTTGGTTAATCTTCTAGCAAGGAGCTTGGCTATAATTTTGTATGACAAATCCAAGAGAGTAATGGGCCTTTGTCACGAACCCATAATCGATGTTATGGAAAGTATTAATTTGTGTACTTGTTTAATTATTATGGCCTAACTAGTGTACATACAAGAATATTATTATAATAGGTTGATCAAAAGAATTCATTTATGGATTAAAGAAAGAATTATTAATCAATAGTATATGAGACATAATTTCTATCAACTAAATAATTGACTTGGTGAACTATTAATCAGAAATAACAAATAATAACAATTAATAATAATTAATATTTGTCTTAATCAATAATATTATAAGAATAGAAATATGATAATAATAAAATAAATTACTAATAATTAACTAACAAATTAATATCTAAACTAACCTATCTATCGATTATCAAAAGAAGTAATTAAAACTTTAAATTAAACTAAAATATACAATGGGTCACGACCTATTTTTCCCAAAGAATGCGAAGAATACATATAAATACTAATAAAGATAAGAAAGTAAAACACTTTTTTTTTTTGCATATCACGATTTAAGTAAAAAGCATATGGTAGTTACATGGAAAGTAAAAGGAAATCATAAAGGATGCAGATTTAATGGAATGAATGAAAAAGAAAACAAATATTCTCTTTACCTTGTAAGATGCAAGTCAAAAAGTAAAAAGATAATTGATAAGAGGAGAAAAAATATAATTAACAGGAGCAGCAAGGTAATAAGGTAAAAGGGGAAGATATATCTTTGTGAAAAAAACACCATGAAATAGGAATAGACTAGTAGGTTATAACATTAAGGTATGCATTCTATTTCCCTTCTAGAATTTAAACTTATCAATATTATTAGGTAATGTAATGTTTAAAAAGGATCAATCATTAAATAATATTACAAAGTTGAAAAGCATTGAATAGAATAATAAATAAATATTCACTATATTTGAGGAGAACAATAAGGAAACAAAATAGAAGAAAAATGAGGAAACAAAATAGGAGAGAAATAACAAAACAATATTGGAGAAAAATAAGGAAAAAATAAATTATATATAGTGAATGTAGGATATATTGCTGTAAATTCTCATCAATTCTAAATTTTATATATAGTTCTTCAAGATTATATATGATTTTATATATTTTATTTATAAAAATAAATTTAAGGCCAGTTTTGCATACAGTTCATGATGAGAGCCTGTTTTATGCATATTTTGCATTATTATGAGGAGTTTTACATGCTATATTTTTGGGTTATTTGAGGGATTCGAGTTAGGGTTTTATGCATGATTTTGAGGAGCTAGAGGCAGTTTTCCAGTTATCTATCAGTTGGGCAAGTGGTTGATGGCAGTTTTCAGAGACTTCTTCATAGTTTCCATCATTTTTGACTTATTTTTTCTAGGCATGATCTTGGAATCCGAATTAGGGTTATGAGTTCTATATATTGTACATTCACCTCATTATGAGGGATCTTCTTTCGGATTTAGATTTTTGTGCATTGCAGATTTTGAGTTGATTGTAAGAGCAAATTTGTAGCAGAGATTTTTCAGCATTGGTTATAGAGATTCAATGGTTCCTTCTCATTGATTCTCGTGCAATATTGTGAATTATGTTTTACTTTAATGTTGCATTCGCCTTCATTTAAGTTATATTCCTTATTGCAGATTTGAATCTTGATACGTGTGATTATAGGCCTTTGTTTGTGATCATTGTTCTTTTTGCAAAAAATTGGTAAAACCAAGGTTTTCCTCTCAAAGCAGAAGATCCCGGTCCTTGAATAAAAACACTTTTTTGGTTACATGTTTGTTTGAGTATTGTGAATCAATTGTGTCTTTCATAATTCGTGTTGATTTGATTAAAGTTACATTCAAAACCATTGGTGTATCACCTCATTTAGGTTAGTATTCATTATTTGTCATTCACTTCTCACCCCTTATCTCGCATATAATTTAGGATTAGGTGATCACTATTTAGGAACAGGCCTAGCTTCCGGAGATTCATCTCTCATTTTAGGACAACCCACCACCTGAGAGAGTTTCCATATTTCAACAGGATGGCTAGATTCTGCATCTTGCTATAGGCGCAATCTTGATTGACAACATTAATCTCCTACTATAATATAACCATTAGAATTTCCTAAATATGAGCCTAAGAGTTCTTACATTTTATATAAATTGAATTACTAATAATACTATTACTAAGTAGTAGTAACAGTACCAAACTATGGACAATTAAATATTCCGTACATCCACCTATTCTTAAGTATAACTAATAATAAACATTATGTCAAATATCTAAACATTCCTACACTGCCATTATACCTACTTACCTTAGTTGCCTGTGATGTGGAATTGCTATGGATGTCCATACCTCGTGATTGGTATGTCATGCATGATCACTTGAATGGGTTTGACCGTCAATGCTTCTTAAGATTGGTTGTTTGCACTTGGAATTCCTTTATTTCTCCTAAGCTCCTTTGAATAATGTGTAGACATGTACATGTCCCTCACCTTGTACCCGATATTGTGGGTCCATGCTAGTTAATCCATTGGTCTTCTTAACTCTGTGGTGTAATCCACGCAGGTCCACTTGTTTACTCCCTATCCGTTCTAACTATTCATCAATCTTTCCTCTTGGGTATATATCTATCCATTGATCTTTGTCCATGTTTTCTTAAAGGATTTGGACCAACGTGACTCCCTTCATTTTAATTATTTTGAGCCTTATTAATATTTAATATTATAGTGTGTTTAGTTTAATATTACTATTTTAGTAATTATATTATAGCATATTTAGTAAATATATATATTTGATATTTTATTATTAGTAGTTATTAGAACATTATTTATCATTACTGAATAAAATAAGGAATCTTGAATTGAGTAACTACATAATTGGTATGGACCATTATATTTCAATGTAAGCAATTACATTATTTGATATAATTATCACTATAATCTATAAAATATACACATTTTAATTTATTAATCTTAGGTTCCCCTTTGTTTGGATCAAATCTTCCTCTAAATTTTTTCCACTTCCAACATTATGTATATGTCTCTGAAGTATATTGAGTCTCCTTTGACAACAAGCTTCCTCATAATGTCTATCTTTTGCATTCTTCCTTCCAATAATCTGAAACATGTTTTTCCAAACCACCATAAGATCATCCCACTGCTCTCTCGGAGAACAACCAACACTAAATTTAGAGAGACAAGTGACCATCCTTATGGCCTCAAGATTATCTTGATCCTGAAGCAGGGAGACATTGAGTTTGAACAAACTTCGATATCTGGTTTGGGGTGCACCCTGATCTTCAAAGGAGATACAACAAGAAATAAGGGAATGATCGGATATGCTTGTCGGGTGGATTCTCATAGGGCCATGTCTAGCAACCTGAGAAAATGAGAGGTATGAAGCATCTGCATATATTCTGACCAACCTACAATAAACTTTCTGTTTCCTCGATTGGTTATTACACCATATATATTATATGCCATCAAAATTGTTTTTCTTCCTAGCTATGGAATCAATTATCTTGAATTTCCTCTTGAATTTAGACCAAAAATATTGTTCATTACCTTTCCATGAATGCTTGAGTCCTCCACACTTGTCCTAATTATGCTCAATCATATTGAAGTCACCTACAAACACCCAATGAGCATATGGAAGGTTATTTGTTAACCAATCCCAAAAGGAAGCCCTATCTCTACAGTTATTTGCTGCATAAACATTCAGACATCTATCATTTTTTCTTTAAATTTAAAAGGCATCCATTCGGCTCTTTGGCAAGGGGAAGATCCTTCATTCTTAATCAGGTCAGCCCATCGAGGACCAATTAGGATTGTAACCCCACCTTTTCCTCTTTCATGATTAGTTAATAGGCTTTTTTCTTTAACCCAAACAAACTTTAGTGTATTCAAGGCATGGTATCCCACCACTTTGATCTCTTGAAGAAATATGATGTCTTTAGCAGGCATACATTGCTCCACTTTCTAACAACATACTTTCTATCTAGCATTTCCAAATGTCGAACATTCCAATATGAATTTTCATCATAGTCGTCATCATCATCATCAATTTTCAGTGGTTTTTTTATTCTTATAAAGCCTGTTGAAACACACATGCATATTTGGTGTTTTCTACTTAGATCCATCTCCTATAGAACTAGCACTGTTTTGTCTTTCAAAGTATTTCCTTTCTTTCTTGGCATTTTTGCTCATAATTTCAATAAATTGTTCACTTTCTTTAGCTAAAGGCTTCTTAGATCTTTTAAGAGTACACAGATTCTTTTTGCCTATCTCCAAGTTGGGACTCATGGATTCATTTGAGGGGTGATCCTATTCAAGGATGGTTGATTGAGTTATTTGATTCTTTCAACTCTTTCATTAATGGTTTCAAGCACAATCTTTTGGGCATTCATTCTAGCGGGGACAATTTTGTTTAAACATAAACATGATTGGGGAAGACATGCAGGTTGATGATCGCTTACAAAAGAGGTGACAAAAATATTATTACCATTGGATGACACAACGTCAAAATCTTCTTCAAAAAGAGGATTCCCTAAAGCAACGAATTTTCCATCACTTATGTCATGTTTTCTATTACCATTAAGGTCTGAATCATTACCTTCATTGCACCCATTAGAAGTATCTTTATTATTAGGGTAAGCATATTTTTTCTCACCATTCTAGTTAGGAGTTTCCCCCATCTTATTATTAGTGTTGACATGAAAGCTTCCTTTTCAAGGAAGGACAATCCTTCCTAGTATATTTGTTCAATTTGCAGTGGAAACATGCTCCTAACTTAGGCAACAAGAGAAAATCCCAAGGAAAAAATTTTCCTTCAACTTCTTAGGTAATAACTTTAGGGATATAAACTTCAGGCTTAAGTGCAATTAGCACCCAAGCATTCAAATGGGGAAGACTTACCCTAGATTCCTCAACTTGGAAAACCAAACCCAAGGGTCTTAGCATTTAGGGAATAAATGGCTAGAACTTAGGTTGTACATTTGGTAGCTCTACCCAATTAAGGGATGACTGAGAAACCACCTGCTCAAAATTGCCACTTGGTGACCATGGAAAGACCCTAAATAATAATTTCTCAACATTCCAAAAACCTTTTTTGAGAACTCTTTCTTGCATAATGTGAGTTTTAAGAAACACAATAAAGAGGCCTCTTTGAATCATTCTACTAAAATTAATAACAATGCTCAATTTATTTCCCAACACATTATTGAACCAGGCTTTAAGAAATTTTCTAGCTAAAAGAAATTTGTTATCCATTCAAACAAAAAAGATAGCAACATTTTTCAAGTGAGATTGTTTAGTTTTGATGGCTCTCACCATATCTTGGTTAGGAGAAAGGGATAGGGTTTTCAAATCATTCGATGGAGTCCTACCCTTTTCTCCCCCTTTAGGGTTTGCATCTACGAAGATGCTTTTGTCTTCCACTTCACGTCCATTGGATCCGACGCCCATGCCTCCTCTTGTTCCCATATTTGATCCTTTGCAGAATTTTCCATTAAAAAAAGCCGTTCCAGGTTACTTCAAACCAGACTCTTCTGCTGCCACAAATTTGTATGATTGCTTAATTTTCTTGGCATTTTGTTGAACATCACCATCTGAGACATTCTCCTCTGAATTTATAACCCTCTTTTTATTCCCATTGTAATTCCTAACATTAATCACAGCCACTCAATGTGAGAAATCTCCATGGATCCCTCAACAGGCCAAAAACCTAGACAACACAATAAAAACACTAGACATAGCACACGTGCGGAGTTGAAAGGAAAGAAAACAATCATGCATAAAACAAACTAAAGGAAATAAGAGAATAGAAGACATCACAAAAATGTAGCAAAGGGGAATGGCCTTCACGTTGCCCTGCAAGTACAGGAGCAATCTCCAAGGAGTTCATAGGGTTCTCTGTCAAAGAGCACCACTTTTAGAACTTTTTTTCCAGTATACCTTCAATCTTCATATTGTACTTTGATTTCTGAAATTAAATCTGAAATTATTATTGGTTATAGTGTACTTATGAATTGATAGGATATGTCCTTTTTATATGGATTTAGACTTTAACATGCTTTGGTTAAAGCTTTGATCTGTTTAGTATGCTTATGACACCTTAAGGCTTGATTGTTTTTGGTCTATAAAAGATACACATGACAGATCATGGTAATTGAATTATATGCTTAATCCAATGGAAAAATGTGATAAGAATGAATCAAAATGTGTTGTATGTGGTAATTTGTACGTTAACATCTTTTGCAGCACCTTCACATTAGACAACTGGGTTATTTCCTGCAGCCATAATTGTCACAGTTCTTGTAGCCATGTAGCAGAACAATCTGATCCAAACAATTCAAATATACTGCCTTGCTGATTTCTTAGAGGATATGGGATAGTCAAAGATCTGTTCAAGGAGAAGTTTATTATCCACAAGACACCATTTAATGTTTGGCTAAAAGTTTTGTAAGTCACTAAAACTACAACTTACAAAATTGTAACTTTAGGCAATGTCTCATGATATTTATCTCTCCTATTAATAATAGGGGAAGGTCCCTTACCGTAGGTGGCTTCAGCGGAGACCTAATTGAAACAAACAAAGGGCGTTTCTTCTTAATCAATTCCTCTTTTTTCAGGAATGATTCATACACAACAACTCCTCAACTTAGCAAAAGCTATCTAATCCTACAATAATACCGGTAGCTCAAGGCTTGATGTAAAAACAACTCAAAAGATAATAGTCTACTTTTATATTTTGTGGAATAAGTATAGGAACCCAATGTTTCCTATGATTATTTTGAATTAGGATTCAATTAGAATAACCAGTATGACGCAAAGCCTCTTATTGGATACTCTCAAAAACTTAATAAAAACACTTACAACTGAAGCACAAAGTCTTCAACTCTAAGTAATTGTAGCCACTGTTAACTATAACAATCATTCCTCTTGAAGCTCAACGTCTTCAAGAACTTGAATCGAATGCTCAAGTGATTTACGTAAGAAACTATAAATTGAATTGAAGAAAGATCAACTAATGCAACACATGAATACACCAATTAATCACAAGACACAAAGTTTGAGAGCTCTTGCTTCTTTTATTCAGTTTAGAATATTTGCACCAAGAAACACAAAGGTTTCAAGACACAAGAGGTCTTAGCTTAGTCTTCTTGCTAAATGAAAAGATGATAATATACAACAAGCTTGCTCCTTTTATTCAATTTAGAAAATTCGCACCAAGAAACACAAAGTTTTCAAGACACAAGAGGTCTTAGCTCAGTCTTCTTGCCAAATGGAAAGATGATAATATACAATGAGCTTGCTCTTTTATAAGGTGGAGAAATAAGGGGAGGCCCTCAACCGGCTTTGACTTATTCAATTGCACAAGGCCTAAAGTACTTGCAACTTGACTACATAAAACTAATATACAGGTACATGCTTGCCTGTATTTACAACTTGTTCATTTTCTACATGTAATCTATTGTAAAAATTACACCTATTCTATTGATATATTATAAAAGGTAAGTGTCCATGACACTTAGGGGTTATCTTCTAAGAGCATTCATAAAAGTCTTGAATTTGTTTAGATACTTGTGTACAACTACTCAGTGTGTTTGTGTTATGTGCGATGAAAAGTTGGTTTACAAACTATACTTGCACCTTTAGAAATCAGTCTGATGTACTCCCAAACATTCTTTTGAAGATGGCTCAGCAAAACTTTGTAGCTCATTAACTTGTCACCATGCTGAAACCAAAGTCACTCGCCTCAAGTTGTAGGTGAATCACTCTTACAAAGTTTGTCATAGGAGCTTCTTCCTGAACCAATTTGCCATTTTCAGCAATCACTCTACATGTTAGTTCTTGAAAACCATCACTGATCATGCGCTCTTTCTCGTTACACAAGTCCACGACTGCATTTACTTTCTTCACCAACTCTTGAATGACTTTATCCTTGTTGATAATCAAATGTAAATAATCCTAGTTTATTTCTCGAGAGGAAATGATTCTATATCCACATAAGCACATCTAGATCAACCTCAATGATACTCTACTAGACACCCAAATCTCCATCTAGAACCTTAAGCTATTGTTTGAATGATGTAAGGAGTTCATTCAAACTAGTGACAACTTCCCTGACATGTGGGAAAACCTTGAATTCATCCCAAATCACTTGTACACCTCATGATTCCAAGCGGCTGCCCCAATCATCAATAGCCTTGACCTTGTGCTCAAGTTGCTTAGTGTATCATCTAGATTGCTCTAGGAGATAAAGAGGCAAGTTGTTCATCTTCTCAATTGTTTCCATAAGGTGTGCATTCACTTCCTTTAGCCAACTTTTCCTCTCAAATAGTTTGTCATTCGTTTTAGTAAGAAAAACAGCTATATCCTATGCAACTTACTAACATCCCAACCGTGTTTATTTCCCAAGTTCATTTGCCTATTGTTCTTCAGTTGTTTTATTAATAAGTGGCTGAACAAGTTCAGCATATTTGATTTTATGCTCATCAACCACAACTCTAGAAACTGATTTTCCTTCTTGCTCTTTGGGTTTTTTAGGCCTATTGAGTTGTCTAAAATCAAATTCTATTAGAGGAACTTCTTGTTTCTTCCTCTTTTAAACTAAGTTACCGATTCGAATACGGAATCAGAAGTGGATGCGGGAATTTTTTTTGGGTATGGATGTGTTTGGAAATGTCTAGATATATAAATATTATATATATATGTGTGTCTGTGTGTAAAGAATTTAAGAAATTTATAACTACAAGAACTCAGAGTTAGAAACTTAGAAATATACAAACATACATCATTATTAATTTATTTATATGATACTTCACCATTGATCAAGATTCAAGATATTTCATATGTCAATTAAATAATTCAAGCTTCAAATTAAAGCTTCATAGGCACAAATATTCATGTTCTAGACTCCATGTCCAAACTACAAAATAAAAAACATAGTTCATGATTCAATGTTCACTAATCAGAATTATAATGATTCTCAAAAAAATCTCGATCCTCCTCATCTCCAACAACTGCAAGGTCCATATCATTTGAACCAAGAATGGTTCCACTTGCGCTAGAGGCACCATGTGTCATGGACCTATCATCCTCATCATCCATCATCATAGTAAGATCACGAAGTGTTGCATCCAAGTTTGCACACTCAGGGATGTAATGTCCCCAATTTTGTAGGCATTAGACTTTCAGGGATTAGCCTATTATTGTGATCCTCATACGCTAATTATTGCGGATAGAGGGTCTTATGTGGCAGTGGCTTGGCTTTGGAGGGTCTTATCTTCTACACATCTTAGTGAGCTGTAGGTTGGTCTTTGTTTGGCTCAAATCGAACTTCATTTGGGCTTAGTTTTATGTACTTGCTATTTGTGATAAGTTGGTGTTGATCGAGATGGAGCCTTTCTATTTTTGGAATGTGCATTTGGTCACATGGAGAAATAAAAGGTATGACTCCTATTTTAGACGACATATTTAAGTGATGAGTATTTTGGGAGTTATTATATTTTTAGTGGCCAAGCTATTATTAATTATTAAATGATTTATTATAAAGTTATAATTTAACTTTATAAGTTCATTTAAGTTGAGAGTTGAGTTATATCATTGGAAAGTGTCATTTATTAATTAGTTAAGCCAAGTCAAGTGAGAGAATCTAATGGAAGCTTCTAATTAATGTTGTGTGGTGAAGCTTCTTGAGTGAAGTTACATTTTGGCAACAAAAGGGAATCAGGAGGTTATAAATACAAGCTCATTTCATTGGGAAAAACACGCTTGAAGATATATTTTCTTTTGTTGCCTTTGGGACTTTTTCATGAGTTCTGAATTTATAAGCCCTTGCTGAAGTATAAGGGTTTTTGAGTTTTTGAAGATTGGCTGAAGTCACTGTTGATGTATGATGGTTTCATTGGTTAAACTCCTATCTGTGATTATCTATGTCAAGGAGATTAGATTTATAATTCTGAGAATTTTGAGTCTTGGAATTTGTTCTAGTACTTTCATTGCGAAGTTGTGATGTTGTATACAGTTTGCAATTGTCTCCTACTGTGTCTACTGTGGCTTGGAGATTCTAATAATAAATAATTTCTGAATTGTGGAGGTCTGCGTTTTTTTTCTTGCTGAATGTCTACATTGATTTAGATGGTCGATTTGATACTGGGAGGTCTGCAGATTTCTTGATACTAGCAGCCTTGGTTGAAAACGAGGGCAGATCCCATGAAGTGATTGGACGACAACCTTATATACTCCCAATCTTGCATTGAACAGCCAATGTTAGTGTTTGTTGGCCCTATGTGCACCCTATCAGCTCGTGTTAGGAGTATTTGGGAGTAACGTTTCAGCACCAGCCTTGCACATCATTCTTCACACAACATTCTACATTGAAGACAACAATTGTAAGTGGCTAGGCGTTGACAGTGAGGAGCCAATGTGAATAGCAAGAGGGTAATTTGGTGAGATGGCTTGCCAATTATATTTTCCTTTCATGTGCCATTTAATCAATATGTATTTCTGATTAATGATTTTATAAATAAAGTGCAACATGGTTTTTTCAAATCTCTTTTACTTGTTGATTCATTTTACAAGGGAAAAAACTAATTAAAATTTACAAGAAAATATAATTGTGCCACAATATTCAAATTAGAAGCCAGGGTGGGCTTTTACAAGGGAGTACATCCCCCCAAAGTTTGACTGGTCCATCCATGTATTCTTTATCCTTACATGACAAAAGATGCAAGTTGGTATGAATGTATACCAAGTTTTTTAGCTTTCTTTGACCCCAACCGATTGTGCTTCACTTTATGGATATAGGAGTATATACTCCAATTCCTTTCAATAACAAAGGAACTTGCAACCTGCAGTGTGTTCACAAAATTAATTTCTAAAAATTAAACATTCAAACGAAAAGTAAATGACAATATGATAGAATACAAGTTATAATCTAAAAACAGAAATCAAAACTCGTGATAGAATTTTAATTGCAAGATGTTGTAGATGCTTGTATGGCAGACCATACATGTACCACTGTGTGATTGCTCCAATTTTTATTTTGGTCCTTAATTGCAAAAGGAGTAAGCTTTGCTCCGGAAACAAATAAACTAAACTCTAGCCTCACCTTTTCACGCATCTCATCATCTTGGAAGATTCTTGCAAAAGCTTTCAAGCACCCATTAGCAACCTCTTCATCAACATATGGTGGAATTCTATTTGGCATAGAAAATACTGCCTCACTATAATACATTAGAGATAAAGCATATGCATGGAGGTGCAATGGGGTAGTCATCTTCTCCCAACCTTGCATAATTACTGCTTTCACTTTACTGCATAAGGCTTGACATTTTTTAGAGTCACTCTCATGTGCTTGTATAGAATGTTTTACCTTCTCAACTATGATGTCCATGCCATTGTACACATCTCCCAAGCAAGGTGTATCCGTATTGGCAAAGTGAAGCATAGTCATGATGGGCTCAGTGATATCCAATACATATTGCAAACAAACTCACCAACGTTCATCCAAGATCATACCCCTAATCTGTAGGGCTCTTTCTGTATTTGAAGCCTTCCTCACACCTCATTGAGGATAAATGGCCATTTGGCTCAAAGCATCTTTCACCTTGAGAATTCATCTCATAACAATAGTATGAGATGCAAAACGGTCTTAGCAACCTAAACAAGTTAACAATATGTGAGTTGATAATAAAGTTATAGATATTAACTAAATTACAGATCCATGAAATTTATTAATTGCAAAAAATTAATTTACCTTCAGCAACTCCATTTATGAGTATGTTTAAAAATGGATTGTGACATGTTGTGGTTAGTCACAAACATTTGGATGTCCTCTCCCTCTTTGTATAGTTGCTTTACCCAATCTATTTGTGTGCCAAATTGTTTCATAATCAAGTTGAGGGAGTGTACAATGCATGGTGTCCAAAAAATATGGTCATACTGACCTTCAAGCAAAGCACCAAGTCCGCAATTTTTGGCACTGTCTGTAACAACTTGGACGACAATACTACCTACCATATCTATGGCTTCAATGAGAATATTAAAGATGAATTGTGAATCCTTCACCTCCTCTTGACAATTAATTGCCTTTAGAAACATTGCCCCCTTTGGGAGACATTGCAATCACATTAATTAATGGCTTGTATCTTGTATTGATGGGGACACAACCCACGAACAGAATGGACACAACGGAAAAGGGAAATTGTATTAACTGAGAAAATAAGCAAGTACAAACAGTACAGAGAAAAAAAACTTCAAGACATGCCCTAAGGGCTTACAATAGCATAAATCTAGAGATAATTTCTCCTTTTAGTACCTCCTCTCAAACTCCACTCCGAACTGCCTTTTACAATGCCATAAATCTCCTTAAATAGACCCCGGAGGGTTAAGGACTAGGAGCACATTCTAGAAAGTGCTAGTAGGCATCCACTGACCAAATAGAAGGTTCCAGAAGCTGTGTTAGAAGTCGGTGCAAATCTAGAAGAATCCAGAAATGGTAACCGAACTTCCGGGAGGCATAACTTTTGAACCGTAGCTCCGATTGACGAACCGTTTACATTTCCGGAAAGCTCTCGAAGTGCTCTATAGCCCTATGGACAAGCTTCGCTCGTCCCCCATTTTTTGGCCCTTTTCGAGGTCATTTAATGCCCCTAACCTGACTTTGAAGCATTCTTAGGAGGTCTCCAAAACCCGAAAAACTGCAATAACTTTCAAACCGTGGGGCCTTTTGACCTGATTCTTTTTTTGGAATGCTCTAAATTACAATTACATTCATCTAGCCAATTTACACCTCCTAGTTCACCAAAATGATGGCCCAATTACATGCTCCTATTTTTTCGGGATTTTCTAGCACACTGATAGTGGAACTGTGAGAGTTGGAACCTTTATTTGACCCAAATGGGTATCCAAAAATAAAAACACATGAAACAAAACTAAGTCTAAGTACATTTTTTTTGGGTGACATAGGATTGCCCTTATACCTCTAGATGCTCCTGCATCATGTATCTTTCCAACCATCAGATATAATTGTCGCACCCAAAATTTTCCAAGAATTTCTAATTGCTTGAAGTGCTTTCTTTATGGTGTAATGTTCTGTTGTCCAACTAGCCCTTAGAAATAGGTTCGTTCATGTGTGTACCTAACGAATGCCCAAATAAACTCTACCAAACATGCATGGGTCATAGTGATTGTACAGGGAAGCCTAGGTAGGTCATATGGTATCTCCTTGGGTTGCAGTGGAGGTAGTATGTCAAAGCCGAGAAGGTTGTACGAGAACTTGAAGGTCGTACGATATGTGGGAAGGGTGAGCAGATGAACAGGCTAGTCGTACGCAAATGGTATGAGGGTCGAATGGTCTTGAAAGAGGTATACGGTGGGTAGGTGTGTGGGCCATACAGTGGATAGGTGCAATGGTGTGTAGCAGATAGGTGGTTGTATGGGAGAGGCTTGTGGCCATACGGCAGGAAGGAAGACAATCCATATAGTGGTGAATGTGGTTACCAACTTGGCCATACGATATGGGTAGTAGGCCATATGGTGAGGGAGAATAAAGCACAGTGATGATTTGATAGCCGTACAGATAGGTAATGTTGTAGTATGGAAAGATGCTCTACATGTCGCAGGTAGCCGCTAGTGTACGGATGGAAGTTGGTTTTAGTCATGCAGCCATAAACTTATAGTCTCGAATTCAACAGATAATACCCAAACAAGAATTGAACATGAATAACTTGCAGAAGCCAGAGACCAAATAGATACACACTTGTTACCAAATAGTAATGATATTTCCACATACAAATGATGCTCTGATTTGCCAAATCCGAGCCGAGAAGTACACAATGGAATAGGGTGAGGGTGGAATCCCAGCTAAACCGGAAATAGCCAAGTAGGGAAGGTTTTTCACTTCCGAAATGGCGAACAATAGAGAATCCCAACGGTAATTCGCAGTACAAAGAAATAATCCAAAATTGCATACCAACTACTACCTACATGTCATGTTTAGATACCTGTCGGAGAAACCTTTCCTAGGGTGTACAAAGATAGTTGACGACAACACCTATTGAACAATTAAATAAAAATGGGTCCAAGATATACTAAATCAATCGGAACCACAAATACACATATTATTAATTTGGGCCCCATCTTAATTAATTAAAGTAACTAATTAAAGGTCCTTTTGTTATATTATTTAAATTCCAGGACCAGTTAATTAATTAATTAAATTAAATTATTATATTCAACTTTGGGGAAATTACATATAGAAACTCTCTCTTTTGCAAGAGTTTGGTACACACCTTTTCATAGCCAGGACTTGTGTAATCATCAGGTGCTTCTTTGATGGCTCTTACCATTTCCTTCCATATGATGATCTTACCAAGTTGAAAGGAAGGCCATTAGCATAGAGGCAACGTGCAATGGCTTCATTAGCACAGTCTCTTGCCTCCATTTTAAATGCAGAGTGCAATGAGCCTCTTTTCCAGGCTACTGCAAAATTTTCTACTTCAGCCTCCTCTCCTAGTATAGGTACTTGCATGGATGGATATTTGGAAGATACAATTGGTTCCATTTCAGCGGGTGATTGCATTTTGTTCTTTGTTGAGGAAGGAGGTTGATAATAACTCTTTTTTGATCTTTTAACCAAATGATCGGCAACCTCTCGTTCATTTACAAATGAAGCTATTTGTGCATCAAACAACACCTTCCCATCTACACCTTTGCATATTCCAAATCCTTCACCTGCAAGGCCCATGAAATGAAGTTTTACCTGAGAATAAGAGCTATTGAAAAGCTTTCCTTTGTTACTCTTACAATAATTACAACTCCAAATATAGGAGCCACCACCTACAACTTGTGATATTCTTATTGTAAATATTATTTATTTCCCATTTAAGTAATATTTTAATGAATTTAAATTGACATGTGCTAATTAAATCACTTTAAAGTCATCAAAAGTGGACCTTTTTCATGTCTTCACATGTAAAATCCATCAAAAGTCGACTTTTTCATGCTATTGCATGAAAATTTCAACTTCGAAGTATAAAGTCATCAAAAGTGGACCTTTTTGACATCATTGCATATAAGCTCACTTGAAATGTGCAATGACATGAAAAATGTGAGCTTTATAACTTAAAAATGCCATTACACCAAAAAGTTGAATTTTCACTTTAAACATGCATTCACCTCCAAAAGGTGAGTTTTAAAACTAAAGACATGTTTTAAAATATGCAATGCCCCCCAAAAGATGCGTTTGCATCTAAGTGTATTTTTAAAACATGTTATGACCCCCAAAAGGTGCGTTTTGCATTTTGGCATATTTTTTAAATATGCATTGGTCATAAGAAGGTGTGTTTTGCATGAAATCTCATGTTCTTGCTCTTCTTAAACCCGTTTTGGAGAAAAACACATGCAAAGAACTCTCAAGAACCCATTTTTGAAGGTTTTGATTGATTTCCTCCATGGTTTTTCTTAAAATCTTCTGCAATAGGGTCGTTTTTGCCAATTCATGGGTTTTCAAACAATGACAATGAATGTGGATTTTTCTTGCTAAAAAATGTTATTTCCAACTCCATTTAAAGGCACGTTTTTGGGGAAATCATCAAAAAAGTTCATTTGTGACTCATGTTTTGGCAAGAGGAGGAATCAATTTGGCATGTTTTGGTGTTCTCATTGCATTGTGACTATGTTGCTCACCTTGGAGAATCACATTTTTAAGAAAAATGTCCCATGTGCATGTGTTTATCAAAAACGTTGGTTTCTTGAGCTTTTCTAGGGCACGTTTTTGGCATTGACCTTTGAAAACGCCTCTTTTGCTGCCTTCTATGGATTTTCCTTGCAAAGTTTGAAAAGGTCCAAGTTCTTTGAAGAAATTTTGGAGCTTCTCCCTCCATTTTTTGGCACTTAATCCTCATGTAAGTGGACATATTCTTTCTTGCTATTTAATTTGTGCTTATCTTGCTAATTTTATGCACATTTTTGCTTGTTGATTGCCACTCATTGAAATTGATACCATGGAAAGTGTATTTTTCCTTTAAAATTGATGAAATGGTTCATTTTCATATTTTTGGTTTTTCCCCATACTCCACATTCGAAATTGCATATTGAAGTGCTTTACTTGTTGACATGTTTGAGTCATTTGCCGAAGGTACATTTTTTTGTTGAAGTTTTTGTGTTTTGTGTTCTTGCTTTCCAGTTTTCTCGACTTCGAAAAAGTTAAAAGTTCTTTCCCAAGATCTTGTTTATGTTTCATTTCATGTGAAAGCATCATCACTTTCCGTTTCCATCATCAATGTCACAACATGTTGCATCTCATCCGTCAAATGTGATTACATGTTTTACATCTCATCTGTTATCCGCACTTACATGTAAAGTTCATCCTCCATCCGCATCCGCATCTCATCTCACTTTCCATCCCTTATTACATGTTGCACTTACACGTAATCCATTTTCCATGCAATAATGTCATAAGCCATCATTAACGTTGATATTCAGATATATATGGACAAATATAAATGAAAAACCAATACTATTCAAATTATTAATAGTAAATTAAAATATATTCATTAAAATGAATTGTATAATGGTTTTAAATATATAGTAAATCAAAATATATTTATTGTATAATGGTTATGAATACATAATTATCAAGTATATTGTTAATAAATATGTTTAGTATCATTAATCGTATCGTTAATAATGGTCGGATATAAAGATTATGAATTTATATAATATTAATATACACATATTGTCATTAACCTAATTATTAATACAACGAAACAATAAACTCAAATTAAGCAATGGCTGTTACAAACAGCCGAGCATTGCTTCACGCCATTTGGATATAATAATTAATGTGGAAGATTACAGAAGGGAGGGGGTGGACGTTTTTGGATGGAAGTGGAATTGAATGCGAATCTCAGTGGATGGTAGAAATCAAGAGAGTACAGCTGCAGTAAGTTTTAAGCAGATTTCAATCAGTCACTCACGCCCTAATCAGCGTGCAGCAAAGAAAAGAAAGATTAATTCGCAAACCCTAAATTTGTAAGTAAGGTGTAATGTTATGAAATTGTTATTACATTATTTTAAAGATAAAAACCGATTGATATGATATTAATGGGACAACATGATGATATTCCAACGTATCATTTAATTACAAGAAACCCTAATTCGATAAGAATGCAAATAAATATTAATGGACAGTTTAATGTTATATATATTTTTGGATACGTAAGGAACAGTCCCAACTATATGTTAAATGAACAAAGTAATCATATGCTTTTTGATAATTGAATAAATAACTTACATATATATATCAAATAAACAAATTAATTGTATGATGAATATAAACAATTTAATTATGAAAGAAATAAAAATGTTTCAATATTCCAATTAAGTCATCATATTATCACAGAAACAAGAATGAATACAAAAAAAAAAGAGGAATGAATAAATAAAACAAGTTGATTAAGAAATAATGATTCCCCATAATTGCATTCAGTAAGAGCAGAGGTGGGTAAGAGGGTAGAGCTGAGTCCTAAGGCAAGAGGAGGGGAAAATACCCTCTCTTGGGTTTAGGTTTATCGAGCTATGGAACCCCACCACAATGTTCGAGGACTGAGGTATGGTATAGCATCTAGGCATGGTGAGAGATGGAAGGCACACATTTGAAAGGCGGAGACCAAGGTCTTGCCAAGCCTTTAATGTGGTGTCCTTGTCCAATCTCTAGATGACCTAGCCTATACGTACAACGTAATAGTCTGGGAAGAGAAAATATACATATATAAATAATCAAGCATGGTTAGAGATGGAAGGCTCACATTTGAAAGGCGGAGACCAAGGTCTTGTCAAGCCTTTAATGTGGTGTCCTAGTCCATACAATATAATCAACAGGACATAAATATGGACATATATGAAGAATTATTTTGATTAAACAATGCAATAATTGATTTGTTGGGAAAATGGGACAATATTATAAACCCTTACAAATAGGAACATTATAGTAGAGCAAATTTTCCTAATTAAAACTATTAGCTTCTTTTGAAAGTATATTTATATGTACTAACTTGTATTCCTTGGTACAGGTATATGGATGTGTATAAATGATTATGTGGTTGCAGGTTCACAATCAAGGAATTGCATATCATGTGTATTGTGTGTCTTCGTCATGTCTACTTCGTGTCCTCATGCATTAATGTGTCTTCTTTGTGTATGCTTCATGTCTGCAAGTACTAATATATTCACTTCATGCATTACGACATTAACTACATGCATACCTTATGTATTCTTTCATCCTAGTGTATAACTTGTATATTGACTTCACAAGAAGGGTTTAGTGTAAACGGTCATTGCTTGAGGACAAGCAATTTGAGAAAAGGTGGACTGTCATGTCCACTAATTATGGTAATATATGGTAAATGATTATATATAAACATATTATAATTTCATGATGAATAAATATAATTATGAAAAAAATATTTATAATATAATATATTATTAAAGAATAAAATAGTATATTATTGATATAATAATAAGACATTACTAATGTAATAATTAATAAAATAATAAGCTCAAATAAATAATAATAAATAAAGATAGAAATTAATATAATAATCAACAATAATCAATTCTTATAAATATATTAATAACACTTAACCTTAATGAAAGATAAATATGTTAACAAATGAATACAACATATAGACACAATTAATAATCAAAATATTGATTAGTCATGAGGAGTCATGACTCATGGATAAAGAGATACAAGTATCAGAGGAATGGAGATAATCTGGATACAACAGACAAATGGAACTCATGAACATATGAATGGGAATGAATAATCTTACAGACTATTGATGAGATAATTTATATTTTAAACGGAAATTGAATGCAGATTACTAAGGGACATTTCAAACAACATCTTGAAAACCTAAGTCATGTTTTTGAAAATCAACAATCTTCATTTGCACGCATTCCCATGCATTCCACCTTAACACATTCATTTCTTTTCGTTTCATTCCATCTTCCATTTTTCACCTTCATAATACTACATTCCACATTCCATTTCCATTCACATTTCATCTCCATTCACTGCATATGTATATGATTTCTCTTTTGAAATCATCTTATTGGATCTCCCAAGTTTCAAATCCGTATTTGAGCCTTTGTTGCTGATCAAGAATCAACTTGTATGGCGATTTCCTCTGATAATGTGTTGAGGTTTTGGAATTTTTGTATTGCAGCACAAGCGCAAGAGATGCCCTCACCATCAAAATCCAAAGGCAAGATGAAATATCAATTTGATAAAGAGTTGGCTCATGCAACTCCATCATCAGTCACATCTATTCTTACCAACATACTGGACAGAAAGATCGGTCATGTAGACACGGCTGATTTTCTGCAGAGAGCAGAAACTCATGTTGGCCACGAGATCAAGCACATCAAGAGAAGTCACATTCACTTGGTATCTGCATTTCCTATGGCTGCCATGGAATTTGATTTCGTTCTTGGATATGCAAGATGTTTAAGCCCGAAATCGAAAACAATCAAGGATGTTGATGGCAAGGTTATCATTAGTCTAGATCCAAAGGTTATTGAACAAATCTTCAAAGTGCCACATAATGTAGAGTGTGCAGATTTGACCAAAGAATCATCTTTGGAGAGATGGAATGAGAAGAAAGGAGATTATTAGAAGTATGTTAATCAATACTGGTTAAATAATAAAAGGAACAACTTCTCAAGATGGCCAAAGACCATTCACAGGTCTAACTTCAAGCAAGAATAGAAAGACCTCATCATTCTTCTTAGCAAGGTTTGTGGTCTTAAAGATTCCACTGATTTCAAGCCATGGATGTATTGGGTGGATATTTTGTAACCGACAATTTTGGGTAAAAATCCAGTCGCAAAATAGAATGACCAACCACAGTGTGAGAGACAAAGTCTCTCCTACCTTAAAGGGAAGGCTCCCCCTTCTCACCGTTCCCTGGATCAACTCAATGTAACCAAGAAGTTGAGAGATATTATAAAATGGGTGTTACCAATATCCTTTCTTCTTATCTTTTAAGAAAGAATCCACTTACTCTTGGAGCGAGTAATGGGCAAGTTGAATCTCTAACTACACTTCTATTAAAAGTTGGAAATAGTGATACCGATAAACTTTTGCTAACTCAAAGACTAGCTGAAAATGTACCGGTTTGGTTCTAACTCTGATCGTACTTCTATATGGAAAAGCTTTACAATTAGGGCACAAAGACTCCTAAAAGTAAAAATAACTTAATTATTTTGTAAATTAAGAAAGAAGTATAAGCTATAGACAAAGCTTCTAACTATATATTTCTACAACTTCCCCTAGTCAAAGCTTCGGCTCCGATTACTTCTTAAATCACTATGCTCTTTTATTTAACACACAATAATAACATGAATCAAGAAAATAGGCACAAGTCATAGTCAAAGCTTCTAATTTGCTCTATCACAATTGCTTTTAGTCAAAGCTTCGAATCCAATTGCTTTTTTTTATTCACTTTTCTCCCAAATTTGTACCACAATCGAAGTTATGCTTGCACAAATATGGCAGAGCTTTCTTGCATACAACAAAAGATGATTTTTACAATGAGGGGCACTCCTTTATAGAGGCACAGGAGTTGAGAAAAAGGTTAAGGAAAAAGTGGGAGCAACTCAACCAACTTTGACCTAGTCTAACTAAAAGAGAAAATATAGGGTTACATGCAACTCGCATTACATCTTTCCATGTACATACAACTTGCATTACATGTAATTACATTTTTTTCATGCAATGCGTCTTCTCCAACTACAAATATGAAAGAAGAAAAGAGAAAATGGAAGAGAAGGAAACAATCCTAGGGATTGTTTTGAAGGGCCTTGTACTTGACGATGCAATCCTAAATGATCACAGGATTGGAAGTTCCTGTACTTTGTACCACTGCATTCACCTTGATAACCATGGTGTTGCATCTTTTGATAACCTCTGACTTTGATGAATTGTCTGTTGTCATTTGAAAACTTGATGTGATCCAACTTTTCTCACTCAAGTTGTCATGAGTTCTCCTTTGTAGATCAGCACAAACTAGAGTCTCTCACACTTTGAAAACCTTCTCGATGGTGTTCGGATGTAAATTCGGAACAACTTTCCATTAGCACTTTTACCTCTCTTTTTTTTGAAGTAAAGTGCTTGGCGCATGGGATGTGTGCAAATGGAGATTGCTGATTTCCAAAATGTGACTTAGGGTTTTCAAGACGTTATTGCATGAAAAATGATTACATGTAACAAGGGATGAAGGATGAGATGGAATGTGAAGGCGGATGATGGGCGAGCTTTTACAGGTAAGTGCGAATGAAAGATGAGGTGCAAAGCATGGAAAGATGTGAAAAATGGAAAAGTATGTATTTGCTCATAGAGACGTGAATGCATATGGTGAGGCAAAAATGGAATGAAGTTTGAGGGAAAATAGTATTACATGCATGTGCGAATGCTAAATGAGATGGAAACCATATAATCGCATTTGTCAGATGGGATGTGAAGTGTTGTGACATGGAAGATGGAAGTGGAACGTGATGATGCTTTCACATGAAGTGAAACAAGAACAAGTTCTGGGGAAAGAACTTGTAATTTCTTTAGAGTGGAGAAAACCGGAAAGCAAGTACATAAGACACAAAAACTTCAAAAGAAAAATGCACCTTTGGCAAATGAATCAAACATGTCAACATGCTAAGCACTTTAACATGCAATTTCGAATTTGGAGTTTGGGGAAATTCCAAAAGTGTGCAAATGAGAGTTTTCATCATTTTTAAAGGCAAAATGCACTTTTCATGCTATATATGGACAAGTGTGCAATAACAAGCAATAATATGCATGGAAATAGCAAGGTAAGCATGAATTGATAAGCAAGTTTGAAAATGTCTACTAACTTGGAGGTTAAAGAGCCAAAACAATAAGTTTTATAGACTTGAAGACCAATTCTCCCTCAAATCCGGATTTTCAAACAACTTTTTGATTTTTTTTGCACTTGCATGTAATGGACATTCAATGGTCAAATTTGACATGAGAAGGCCAAAAACGTGGTCTCCAAAGACAAGAGCACACATTAAAACTCAAAAATGACCCCTCTTTATCCAAATGTATGGGCCAAAATGCCATTTTTTGAGTTTTTTGAACAAAAACATGATTTTTTAATGCAAAAATCTGGGCCGTTTTTGCAAAAACATGGCCAAAAAATGCATGTTTTTGAGTCATTTTTGACTTGTAAATGCAAAAACGACTTCCCCAAATGCATATACATGAATCAAAATGCAAAAAAGTAGCTTCAAAATGCATAAAAGTGGATTGAAACCCCAATTTTTCAAGCATTTTAAGCAAAAACGTGATTCATAGAAGGCATGAAACAAAAACATTTTGGCTTTTAAACACCAAGATGAGTCACAATGTAATGTAAAACACTTGAAAAGCTAAATTGATTCCTCTTTGGGCCAAAACCTGAGCCAAAAATGATGTTTTTTGAAAGTTTTTTCCAAAAACATGCCCTTGGATAGAGATTAGAAAAACATCTTTTAGCAAGATGAATCCATTTTTGATGTTAGAAAATTCATTGCCAAGCAAAAATGACCCTATTGGATGTAATGTCCCCGTCATAAAATAAATGTACTCATTTAATCTTTGTAACTGGCCGATTGATTTATTTTATCTCGAACCCATTTTATTTAGTTTTCATAGTTTGTGTCGCCGTCCGCTAACTTTGTATACCCTCAGAAAGCTTTTCCCAATGGGTATTTAAGCTCAGCTTGTAGTCAATTCGTAGGCATGCTTTTGGATTATATTTCTCTGTACTGCGGATTCCTGTTAGAGTTCGGCATTGTTCGCCATTTCGGAAGTGAAAGACCTTCCCTATTTGGCTTGCGTGATTTCGGTGGGATTCAACCCTTAGCCTATTTCGTCGATGTGCAACTGGTCTGTATTCGGAAATTGGAGTTCTCATATTATTTGCAAATTCATGTTCGAAACAATCTGGTGAATACTTGTTCGGGTATGATTTAGTGCTATGCCATTAACGTACTTTTTTTTGTATGCGTCTTGGCATTTCCATTGTATTTCCCATGTACGGAATTCTTTCTCCCACTCACATATTGTCTTGATCCACTCCCCTTTCCACCGTACGGTGTTCTTATCAGCACCCTTCCTTATTGTGCCACCGTATGGCCTCTAAGGCTTTCCCCTGTACACTCACCCCTATCCAATCATATCCGTACGCACTCCTTGTTCCTCAACACCCCCGTATGGACTGGCCATCGTACGCCAAGTCTCTTCCTTGCATTGTACGGACCACATCTGCTATGTACAGACTCCACCCATACAGACACCATCATCCACCGTACGCCAATTCCTAAAGGCTCCCATACAAGATTTCATATACATTTACTGAAGGCATCCATACGGTTTGTAATAGATACCGTACGGCCATCCTATTCTCATCCATACACCAAATCTCCTGTGTACTGTCGTACGGCTATGACAGAGTGTCCTCCTAGTTACCATACGGACATCCTAGAGCAGAAATCGCATTCAATTTCAAGCTTAAGTCTGGCCATTGCTAGCCCGAATCATTACAGTGGTATCAGAGTTGTGCACAAAGCAAAAGAATATGGAAGCATATTGCAGTTGATCACTTTGAATAAGTTCAAAGCTAGATTTGACTTCGATTACCGAGAAATGAAATCTTCAATCAAGAGGGCTTTCACACATGTTCATCACATGTTAACTTTGCAGCAGATAATCGATCTTAACATGCTGGAAATCGGTTCAGATTTCCAAATTGAAAATGACAACATTTTTTATCCAAAATTTCTTCATCAGTTACTGCAAGTATTTGTCCTTCGTCGTCATCAAGAATCACCTCAATGTAATGAATCTTTCCCTTCCCAAGGTAGTGATGACCAGCTCCCCATCGTTCTTTGCATGTGAAACAAAGCTTTTTCCTCTGGAGCTCTTGCAAGAATCTTCATCTAACTGAGATTTTTTCTGAATTGGCTCCTTGTCCTTGCCTGCTTGTGGGAATGGAGTTGGTGTAGCTACGTGAGCTTTGGAGCAAGATGCGGCCATGTCCCGCACCTTCTTAATAGCTTCGTTGAGTGCACACAAGTTGAACCCTTTAATATAGCCTCTCAAAGGCTCTCTCAACCCATCCATGAATAACACAATTCAACATCTTTCAGAGATGTTTGTGACTAATACTGACAATCTTTGGAACTCAGTGATGTAGTTGTCTACCGTGCTTGTTTGCTTTAGTTGAGCTGGATCTTTGATGTTTAGCTCAAGATCCTTCCCATCGAAACGTTTAATGAGTCTCTTAGTGAACTTGACATAAGAGGTTACTTGGTTGTGACCGAGAATGACCAATCCATGATGCCACCACTCATGTGCCACTCCTTTGAGATAAAGTGTTGCAAACTTGATTGTTTCCTCTTCAGGCATCGGATTGAGTTGGAAATAGGTATCTGCCTTCAGAACCCATGAAGTGCAGTAATGGCTCCAGATCCATCAAATGGCGATAAGTTTACCTTTCTGATCTTTCTCCTGAGATCATCATTAAAATAACTCCAATTTCCCCTGCCAAAATAACTCATTCTTAGATCAACTTACTCTCTCTAAGATATATCACCTTCCATATTTGTGTTATGCCAATCTTGAAGTTTTTCTTGCATTTCCTGAAAAGTGGGCTCTCTTTCTTTGCGTAGTGCTTCCATCCTTGGAAGGAAGATGGGTATTGAGGGTCAAGAGCAAGAGGGTTGAACATTTGTCCTCCCCAAAACCGAGTCGTCGCTATGCCCATTTTGTTCTCCTATTGTCTTTCCCTCAAATAATTTTTGTAGTGTTTCTTGCATCAGCTCATGGGTTTCATTGATTTGTATTTGGTTTCTAAAGAGCTCTCGTAAAAAAGATTCATGAGTTCTGCCGTAGGATCTTGATGATCTACAATTCTACCAATAGGGCTATTTTGTCTTCTCCTTCGAGTATAAACTTGCATTCACTTCCACAGGCTAGTAGAAACAAAAGTTCTGATACCACTGTGATGTTTCGACATAGCAGTGCGAAGGCTGTACAACCGATTGGTGAATTGTTTGGTGCAAATTGCCAATTGTATGTTGTTGAGTGGGATCCGTACATTGTAGTGGCTATATTAAAACAAGTTTTACAGTGGAGATGTTGAAGGGAGGAGTACGGAGGAGTCCGTACAGGAGATGTGAAGGTCGTACAACAATAGAGAGAGATGTTGTACGATGGTAGGTGGAATGTAGGAGGTGTATGATGAAGATGGAATGAAGGGTCGTATAGTGGAGATGAAATGGAGGGCCTTACAGAGGGTAGACAACCACGGGGAGTGGCAAGAGGTCATACGGTGGTCTGGAGAAGGCCATACGGTGTAGTAGTGGCTGAAGAGAATGATATGAACTTTGCTGCCGAGGGGAAGCCGTATGGTGGTAATGTACGGTGTGGGTGGTGTTTGGATTGAATGTACGAATGGTGCATTAACAGATTTAATGCCAAAGAAAACACAATTCGTTGCGAGAGATTGAATTTGTCCAACACGAGAGTAGATTAAATTAATCACAGTGATTTCTCCAATTTGCAATATGGTGGTGCTCCGATTTGCCAGATCCAAGCGAAGTATTACAGGTGATGAAATAGGATGAGGTTTGATTCCCACCAAAACTAGAAAGCCAAATAGGGAAGGTCTTTCACTTCCGAAATGGCGAAAAATAGAGAATCCCAACAGGAATTCGCAATACAAAGAAAATAATCTAGAATGCATACCTAACAACTACCTACATGCTGTACTTAAATACCCATTGGCTAAACTTTCTGAGGGAGAACAAAGATACCTGAAGACCCTACCTACCTACGGAAATAATTAAATTAAAGATGGGTATGAGATATATTAAATCAATCAGCCCATTAACAAGGTTTAATTAAATACATTTATTTTATGACATGGCAATTAAATCTGAAGACTTTGGTTCTCACGCGATGAACAAGTTTGTTGTAGTGTCCCAGATTTAGCAGGTATCTAAAGTGTGGACTTGTCAGCTCACCATCGCGACCCTCATGAGCTGACGATTGGATTTGGGGGTCTTTGTCGAGATATTGCTAATTTTGGACTTACTATTTTTAGTGACTCTTGGTCAGTTTCTATTTTGTGTAAGTAGTTCAAGTTGGGTGATTGTTTGGCTTAAATATTTGATCTCTCAATGACATCTTGGTGAAGTCATATTTATGTGGAAGAATGTTGCGTTTAATGGATATTTGATGCACATTAATTATCATTGTGTTTTATAATATAAAGTGCCAAGACTTTATATTGTAAAAGTTGCTCTTAAGTGAAAGGTGTGTGTAAAGCTAAGTGGTTGGAATTGTCTTATAAATATTGCCTTTTGGAGAATGGGAGATCATCTTGAATTATATATTTTATCTTGCTTATATTATCTGGCTGAGGGTTTGAAGAATTTTTGAGATCTTTATTGACAATTGTGCTGAGGTAAATAATTGTCCAATTCTCCTACTATGTCTACTGTGGCTTGGAGATTCTAATAGTGATTAATTCCTGAATTGTGAAGGTTTACATTTTCTTGCCGAGAGTCTACATTTTTCCTAGTTGGTGGTTGAATTGTTATTGGACAGTCTGCACATTTCCTAATAATGGCAGCCCTAGTTGAAAACGAGGGTGGACTTCATGAAAAGATGGGACGACATTATCATATGAGCCCACATATCACATCCCAACCTTGCGTTTGAGTTAAGACATCTGTTGAGAGGGCCATGTTAGCATTTGTTGGGACTGCGATTTATCTAGTAGCTGTGTTCGGGTGTTTGGGAGTCACGTGTCTACAACAGCTCCTTGCACATTAGCTACACTCGACATTCTACATTACCGTGGACGGACAGAGGACAATTATCATCTACAGTTGGGTATTGGTATTGAGGATGCCAATGTGAACAACAAGAGGGTAATTTAATGACATGGCTTGACACATAGCAGTTGCAATCCAGGTGCCATTTTAATTATAAGTATTTCTGATTTATGATTCTCCAAATAAAGTGCAAAAGTTTATTTGTCCAGTTATTGTCTGATTTTAATATTCTCATTTTAAATTTCTTGAAGTTGTTAATTCATTACTACAAGGAAAAATACAAAAGAATTGAAAACTTGAAAAATTGCAAAAACAATAAATTGTGCACCAATTTTCAAGTTGGGAGCCAGTTTGGTTCTTTTTAGTGGTATCATTGTAGTGTGTTGTCATCCTGTAGGAATTGGACTCAGTTTGATCAGAGATTGATTTTGTTTGATTTCGCTTTTTGAGGCATGGATGGTGAAAGAACATTTGTGCCTGGTATGCATTATACCTGATGGGAACATAATTTGCCTCCCAAAGGAGAGCCAAAAATTTAGTTGGGTTCGGTGGGTAGTCCGGGTGGTTTTGGTGGGCATTGGACTACGGGCCACAAATGCTAAGGTTGATAGAGAAGCCCTGCAAGCATTCAAAAATATCACAGCCTAGCAACAATAGATGATAGGTGTTCTACAACAATTGTCTAACACTTTGCAGCAATTAGCCTTGCCTTAGGACTAGGGTAGAGAGAGGGCTCGAGATATTTCTGTCGGTTCCCATAGGTCATGTGTGGATGTGGAGCTTAGGGTTGATGACAGGCACAAGATCAAGACTTGTGTTAGGATGGATGATAGAGTGGACAGGACAGGTTATATTGGTGCGCAGGACAAGCCACAGAGACCCACTTTTCTGAGACCAGTTAGATGTAGTGAGTACCACATCTTAGGCTGCCCCCTTTGTTGACAATGTTCTGACTCATTTTCATGAGTGGAATGCTCTTCCTCGGGCATTGAAGGATAATTTGAGTTTTGACAAATATCTGACATAGAAATGTGAGCATTCTAGGAGTAGGCTTGCTACTGACAGTCATCGGCCTAGGTACATTGAGCTCCAACAAATGGCTGGTAAGATTACATTGGCTCATTCTGATGGGAGCGGTAGAGTGACTGCTAGAGCTTGGGTCCATAAGCTCGACACATACCTCGTTTTGCGTCTTATGACTAAGGAGGATGCCATCCAATTTGCTCTCTTACACCTCGATGGGTTGCACATGATTGGTGGTACCGTTGTTTAGTATCTCTCCATCACAATCATATCATATTATATCAAGAGTTTGTTGACAAGTCAATAGAATGTTTTGACAAGGACCCCAAGATTTATTTTAGGGAGTTGGCTCAGTTGCGATAGATAGCCAGTTTCGAGGCATTTATCAACGAGTTCCAAAGATTGTCAGTGATGGTATATGACATAATTGAGAGGAGGGTTATGATTTTCATTGAGGGTCTTGTTGAGCCACTTAGAGGCTGGGTGAAGTCATTAGACCCCCCCTTACTGCAGGAAGCTATGAAGAAGGCCCGTAACTTAGAGGCTTCTACACCTAGAGGCAAGTTTGTCTGAAAGCCTGCTATGTCTTCTTACAATAGGACAGCTCCCCAGAGAGAGGAGAAACCTGAGGGTAAGCCCCCTATTGTAGCTCCTTTGAATCAGGAGACAATTAATGATTTGACGAGAAGGAAGTTGTGTTTCTACTATAGAGGTCCCTATGATGTTGACCATGATTGTCCTATGAAGCCTAAGGACAAAAATAGGATGATGGAGTGGTTTTTTTATCATGATGACAGTGCTGATTTTCTGGAGTAGTTTGGAAATTATGAGCAGGATCAGCATAGGATTGATGATGTTGAGGATGAGGTGGATGACTCCAACCTCAAGGTACCTTACTTATCCAACATGAAGGAGGGAGCTTTTAGGATGCACGGGCTCATAGCTGGACATGGTATTGTTGCTTTATTTGATATTGGAGCCACTCATAATTTTATTGTTGCACGTTTGGTTATGAGGAGAGGTATGTTGATGGAGGATTTTGAGGGTCTACGAGTACAGGTGGCTGATTGTTACACCTCGAGGTGTAACAAAATGATTTCAGATCTTCTTGTGAGACTTAATACATATGCTTTCACCGCAGATTTTTATGTGGTAGATATGGGGGGAACAGATATAGTTCTTGGTATGGCTTAGTTAGACATGCTTAAGAATATCTACTTGAGCACAAAGAGGATGGAAATGAGATTCATCAAGGATGGACAGCCTCAAGTTCTTAAAGCAATCTATAATGATGAGCTTAAGCAGATTTCCCTCTGGTGCATGTAGCATTTGGTACATCATGAGGATGTAATTGAATTGGCAGTAGAGTGTAGGGTTATGCCTACTCAGAAGAGTGTTGAAAAGGTACATTATCATCCAGATATCAAGCAGTTAAGAATTAAACACTCCAAAGTGTAATGATTTACTCCCTGGTAGGCCATCGGATCATGGGATTGAGCATATCATAGAGCTAGAGGATTGCACTAGGCCCATTATGATTATGCCTTATCGCCATCCGAAACGGCTCAAAGATGAGACTGGGAAGACCATCCAAGAGCTTCTCAATATGGGTTATATCAGGCCAAGTAAGTCCCCTTTTATTTCTTCAGTTGTTTTGGTGAAGGATGATACTCTCCAAGTGTGCATTGATTATCAGATGTTGAATAAGAAGAATTAAGAACTGACATCCCATTCCATGGATTGATGAGCTCATTGATGAGTTGCACAAGGCAAAGTTTTTCTCAAAGATTGACTTGAGATCCGAATATCATCAAATTCGGGTTAGAGAGCAGGATATATAGAAGACAACATTTCGGTGTCACTATGGGCATTTTGAGTTTTTGGTTATGCCCTTTGGTCTTACCAACGCCCCTGCCACTTTCCAGTTTACTATGAACAGGGTGTTCTGTAGTCAGCTCCGTAGATTTGTGCTAGTGTTTTTTTTATGACATTTTGATTTATAGCAAGACATGAAATGTCCATGTTGTTCATTTGGACACAGTTTTGGGTATATTGGATCGGGCTTCTTTCTATGCCAAGGAGTCCAAGTGTGCTTTGGGTATGACAAAATTACTTTATCTGGGGCATATTATTGGTATTGATGAAGTCCGCATGGATCCAAATAAAATCCGTGCTATTGTGGAGTGGCCTACACCTGAGACCCTGACACAGTTAGGGTTTATTGGTCTTTGTGGATAACTTCTAAATGGTACCCTAATATAATGTTTCTCTTCCCTCCTTGTGATGTCTCTCTATATATAAATTCTGAATTTCCTTTAGAAGATTTTCTTTCCTTAAAGACTGCACAAGTATGTCCCTCTTATATAAATTCCACAATATTAATGCTGTGTAAATATCTAGACTCCTCTCTTATTCCTGGATTAAAAATAATAATTTCTTTGACTCCTGCTCCAACTGATTAACTCTGATTGCATATTATAATTTCATGATTCATTTACTACTGATACGATTGTGATCTATGCTCTTACTTATAATATTTGGGTGGCTTTATCATTATTGTTCAGTGCCCACTGCTTTCGGAAATTTAGGACTTTGGCCTTGCTTTTGGATGATCAATGATTGTAACCACAAACGTATGTTGCAATATCACACAGCAGGAATGGTTTCTACAGCACAGTATGACTGGTCTTTTTATATCAAGTTCGATATTAAAAAGTGTTTTTTGCTGATATCCCCTTCTTTCCACCGTGTACCTATAATATATATGTGCCACGATGAAAGAGTAGCATTGGTTCCCTAGTCATATAGGATATGTGATTGATCAAGGCTACTCCTGTTATAATATTTTATTATTAGAACTATGACTATGGTCCAACAATTGACATCCTTTTACTCAATTCTACTAATGATATCGGTTATACTTGCAGTTCAATCATCAGATATGTTTCTCAGTAATTGATTTTGGCTAATCCATATTGACGTCATCCTTACTAGACGAGGCTTCCAATACATCACAGGATTGGTCAGCATGTTTGTGATACGGGTACGGGAGCGGGTACGGGTACGCACATTGTTCAAAATAGGGGACGGGGGTACATGTGTATGCCTAATTTTTTCTATATAATTAATATTTTATAGAAAATATAAAAATCAAAATATCTGTCATGAGTCATGACATTGAGCATTCAAAACAAGATATTTGAAAATATAAGCCATAAGTCAAATATATATATATGCTATTGCTGAATGTTTTAAGTATTTTTCATAATAGGGGATGGAGGTACTTGGGTATGTCAAACTTATTTTAAAATTACACTTTTATATTTATAAGAAATCTGATTTTATGAGTCATGACAATGGTTTTTCAAAACAAGAACAATGATAAAGTTTGCAAATGTAATGTACTGTTTTCAGTTTCAGATTTCCTATATATTTGAAATAATAATACATGATAAATGCTTAGATGCATAACAAAGAAGGCAGGCTTTAAACATGAACAAGAAGATCCTAAACCATATGACAATGACATATTGCAAATGATAAACTTTTGACTTGAACAGTGATAAAGTTTATTGTTAATGAGTATCAAAGTTTCGAACTGATTTGGTATTGAATTAAGTTTGATAAACAACAAGCTAATACAAAAACAAAAAACCAAAAAAAAAAATCAGAATCTTAATCAAGGTCCTTAGCTATGATGCTCTCCATCGAGTACCCGGTACGTGGGATACGTGTACCCGGTACTTGGGTACGTGGGTACAAGTACCCATGCAACCTTGTTAATTACTCTTGATCGGTCATGTCTTTTGAGCATAATATGGACTTGGTATATAAGGAGATTAGATTTAAAAGGGAAGACATCAGAAGATATGATAGGAAAAGGATAGGAAGACTCTGAAAATAATGAATACTATCGAAGTTTTAAGAATAATGTCCTTAGTTTCTAACTGGAGAAACTGGGGACATTACAGTGGTATCAGAGCATAATCTTGCCACCCTATGGATAAAGATTTATGCAGACCTATGAAAGAAGAACAAAAAACCACAATGAATGATTTGACAAACAAAGCATAGTGCATATTTTATATCCTTGTTTATATTGGATGATACCAAAATAGCAAAACAGTTTGTGCTGTAACTACTATCGGGTCTGGTTCAAAAAATTATTTGGAGATTTTTACTTGTTGTAAACCCTATCACCAAGGAGCATGCGGATTTCAATTCTGTTTGCAAGGATAATTATGTACATGAAAAATACGCTCAATATCTATTTGGGAATGAATTCTCTATCGACCATTGAAAATAATCCTCTACAAAACTGTATGCCGGGTTGAGGTAATAAGTAACTGCATGGATAGAGCAGAGGCAGAAAATGCATAAGCTGACTCAAGAGTTCTCATCAAACAACAAATTAGAAAGAAAAAGATAGCCATTCCTAGACACAGAGATTTATGGATAAGATACATATTTGACTTTGGATTCAACTTCATAAACTCAAGAATGATGATCAAGAAAAATGTCATGCCACAGATCATACATCGCAGTCTAAACCAAAATACAACAATAAGCAAAGGCACTAATGTCTATAACCAAAAACAAAGATTCAAAGAGCAGATGCTGCAAAGCTAGAAGTGGACACAATAACAACTCTCTGTCTATCACGATAATGTCACCCACTTCCTTTCTTCAATGATCAACCTCCAGTCTGTACTTTGCATGGCCTGGTAAGACTACAACCGACGGTAGCCCAAGAGTCACCACCCATAGAGCATTAACTATTCCATGGCAGTTACAATTCATGTCTTTTAATACCCTTTATTTTGAAACCATAAAAGTCAATGATAATGGAAGACAAACACATACCAACTATTGCCAGCAAGCAAAACCCGATGACAGTTCATAATTACCGGTGACGGTTGAGAGAGCGCTGATTCACCTTAATAAACTCAAGATAGATGATCATGACAATGTCATTCCAAATTGCTTTAGACATGAACATGGCAATGTATCACCAAGTGCTTCAAACAATAACATGACAATGCATCACAAGAAACAGTTTAGACGTTGTTTGCAAGGTCCTTTTACTTGCTAAATACAACTTGATATGACATGAATTGCCAAACACTTGAATTCCCATCAATTGGCATGGATGGTGTTGGTAAGGAAAGAGAACCAATCCATCTTCAAGGCATCCACACACTTATGACTCAAACTAAACACAATAGAGAGAAGACATGAAGACATAAAGGCTGGCAATGGTTACACTCATCACTAACACAGTGACAATATAAGGGAATTGCCTCAAGACGAGCCAGGAGATGGAATAAACTACGCAAACATGTCAGCAAAAAGGTTCTGAAATCACAGACTGTGGACAAACAACCTTAAATACAACAAAGAAAGCAAAGAATGGTAGGCACAACTATTGTAGGTATCTAAAATGCTATCAGAGATTGCACCAATAAAGAATACATATGCATGGCAATACCTTGTGATTGAACAATCCCACCAATATCAAACCATCACTTCATAGGAAACAGATTATAAGCAACATTGCAAGAGGTTCATTACATAATTATTATTGACATAGGAAAAGAGGGTCGATCTATATATTTACATTCCAAAGTGTGTCTTATAAATTGGAATATTGTAAGGATATAAAGATATTATTGATCATTATCAATACAATCACACATACACAATCATTAAATATATTTTACTTGTCAACTTAGAAAGAGAATTTAAAAGGAAGACAAGTATATTGCAAAGACACTTAATGTGCTAACCGACCAAGACAAATTAAACAGAGGTACCTGATATTATGGCAATATTTGAATGCTTGGTTTCTTTAGAGAGAAATTCAAAATACAATATGACTAAATTCTTTGGTAGGTTTCTTTAGAGAGAAGCTACAAGTTTCTTTAGTGTAGTTTCTTTAGAGAGAAACTGCAGGAGACAATATATATATTGTAAGGATTAAACATATGCATATGTCACGAGGCCTTGGTAAAGGAGGGATCATTACCAAGTGATTAATCAGAGATCCCTAGAGGCCTTAGGGTGAGATAAAGTCTCTCCTAAGGATTAAATAAAGAGGGATAGTCCTAAAGGAACATCATATAGGCATGGGATGGGATAAAGTCTCTCCCAAGGATCATAGAGATGAGTACATCCTAAAGGGATACTCATAGAGGCCTAGGACAAGATAAAGTCTCTCCTAAGGATTAAATAGAGATGGATACTCCTAAAGGGATATCCATAAGGGCTTAGGACGAGATAAAGTCTCTCCTGAGGATTATCAGCACTCATCTTGGATCAAGTTAATATACAATCGGGAGTACAAATATGTTGCAACACATCTAGATAGGTATCATTGAATTGTTTCGAGTATTTTAATTTAGTATTCAATTTTTTATTTTCTTCTAGCTCTAACATGTTTATAGTTATAAATTTATTCTAGTAAGTTGTTGGTAATATTATCGTTCTAATCAAAGTGAAATTACTGTTTCAGGATGCATCGATCAAATTGCAAGCAGAGAATATTGAATTGCTTGGGGACAAGCAATTTTGGGAAGGGTGGATTGTCATTTCCCCTATTTTTCTAATAAAATTCAATAATATAATAAGTCAAAGAAATAATAAATTTTAAAGAGAACATAATATTATAATAATTATATTGATAATAATATTATAATATGATAGTAGCCAAGAAGGAATAATTAACAAGAAAACATAATAATAATATTATAATATTATTATAGTATTATAATAATATTATTAAATATATTATGATAATATTATAATAATATCAAGGAGGAATATCATAATAGTAAAATAGAATATTATTAAAAGGGTGTTATAAGATAATATTAATCAAACATAATACCTTATTAATCAAAGGTAAAATATGATTATAAATATAATCTAAATTATAAATATAATTATAATTAAACAATTATCAAACTAATGTTATTAATTACTCTTGATCGGTCCTGTCTTTTGAGCATAATATAGACTTGGTATATAAGGAGATTAGATTTAAAAGGGAAGACATCAGAAGATATGATAGGAAAAGGATAGGAAGACTCTGAAAATAATGAATACTATCAAAGTTTTAAGAATAATGTCCTTAGTTTCTAACTGGAGAAATTGGGGACATTACAGTTGGAGTGTTTGGGAGTCACGTGTCTGCAGCAGCTCCTTGCACATTATCTACACTCGCTATTCTACATTACTGTGGATGCCCAAAGGACAATCATTATCTACGGCTGGGTATTAGCAGTGAGGATGCCAACGTGAACAACAAGACAGTAATTTAATGACACGGCTTGACACAACAATTGTAATCCAGGTGCCATTTCAATTATAAGTATTTATGATTTATGATTCTCCAAATAAAGTGCAAAAGTTTATTGATCTAGTTATTGTCTGATTTTAATATTCTCATTTCAAATTTCTTGAAGTTGTTAATTCATTACTACAAGGAAAGATACAAAAGAATTGAAAACTTTAAAAAATTGCAAAAACAATAAATTTGCACCAATTTTCAAGTTGGGAGCCAGTTTGGTTCTTTTCATTTGTCTTGTATAAATCCTCAACAAAGCACTTGTTAGATTCCCTAGTGACAAATTCCAAGGTTGTACAATCAGCATATGTAGATGCAGTGAGGATAGAGGCCATATCGAAGACAATGGAGATTATTGATCTTCCTACAATGCCTGATGTCATCATCAAGTTCAAGGCACTGAAAAACAATCTTTAAGATTGTTATTTTTGTTTTTATTTCTATTTATAGGTCTAAGAGGATGCATTGCATGAAAAGATATAATTACATGTAATGCAAGTGTTGACATTAAGGTCAATTTTTCTATTAGTCACTCAACACTTAGTCAAATACCACATTGGTACCAAGCTTATCATTCATCCAGTAGTGTTAACCAAGTTTCTATGTTGCTATCGAGCTAAACAGATAGTTTGCAGTTCATGCTGAGCTACAGAGCATCTATCAAGCATTAGAGACAGTTTGCAATATAGCCCAAGTGTAGCAGTGTCTACCTAGCTATCCAGTGTCTACCGAGCTATCCAGTTTAACCAAACTCTGCAGTGTTAACTCAGTGAATCTAGTGTGACCAAGCCAGTTTCTCAGTGTTCACCGAGTCACACAGTGTTGACCGAGTTCGAGCTACTTGAAAGTGATTAGTATGGACCGAGCTTCAACTTCAGCAGGGTGCCAGAGTTTGCCGAGCATTGACAGTGTTTTCCATGTATTAGAACATTATCAAGTTTGTCTTCAAGACCTGAGTTATAGCAGTTGGGCCGACTTTGTAAATTATGATGAATTTGGTATTGTAGCCGACTCCAGAAGGTAATGAATTGGATTGGTATATATGTATTGCATTGTATCATATCCAAAAAAGAATGTGAAGAGGAATAAGGAGTGTATGAGTGTGAATTGAAGAAGGGTACAAGCAGTATAAAGGACAACAGAGATTTATCTTGTGCTCTTGATAATTGAATGTAAAAGAGTTAAGTAGCAATTGGAGCCAGAACTTTGACTACGAGCAATTGTGGAGATATATAGTTAGAAGCTTTTTCTGTAACTTATATTTCTTTGTTAATTCACAAAATAGTTAAGGTATCTTTACTTTTAGAAGTCTTTGTTCCCTATTAGTAAAGCTTTTTCCATATAGAAGTATGACCGGACTTGAAGCCAAACCTGTACACTTTCAGCTAGTCTTTGAGTTAGTGTTGGTTTATTGGTATCACCATTTCTAGCTCTAGATAGAAGTGTAGTTAGAGATTTCACCCTACCCATTGCTCGCTCCACGAGTAAGTGGATTCTTTCTTGAAAGCTAAGAAGACAGAATATTAGTAACACCTATTTTACAAAATCTCTCGACTTCTTGCTTTCCTTGAGTTGATCCAAGGAACAGTGAGAAGGGGGATCCTTCCCTTTAAGGTAGGAGAGACTCTGTCTCACACACTGTGGCTAGTCATCCTATTTTGCAACTAGATTTTTACCCAAAACTGTCAGTTGCAAAATATCCACCCAACATGCTCAAATTGCGTAGATGAGGTGTCAAGCAGCATCATAGGTGCATTATATCATAGAGAGCATAATCGCCCAGTAGAGATTATTCAGTGGGTTTTTCTACTTGGTGACTTTTTCCCAAAAATTCTTGCAAGCCAAAGTTGTTGATTTTTCAGTGAGTTTTTACAAAAAATTGGGCAAGTTTTAGAAAGAAACTCGCTTGTGTCTCTCTACCAACGTTTAAACACTAAAAATATCCTTTTTTATTTCATTCTATTGTTTGCAACTATTAGGTTTGTGAGTGAAGGAATTTGTTGGGCTTGCTAGGTTATTGCAAATTATTGGAGGTGGATTTGAATGGATTTAAGGTGGATTTCAACTGGTTCTGCAAGAAAAATCACATTCCTAGGTAGGTTTGTGAGTTTGTTTTTATGTTTTTTAAAATTCTATAACTCTATATATAAAATGAATATATATTATAGAAAGATCATTAAAAGAAATAGGCCAAAGAGGTGCCATCATAAAGAAATAAAAAGTTACAAGGGATATGTGCCTCAAGGGATGCCGCTCTTTGAGGAAGGAAATAAGATATAAAGGAGAAAGGACATGATGTAGAAATACAGAACAGTCAGCGATTTGTATTATGAAGTGGTGCAATTCATGAGAAGGATGCAATAAAGGAAACTAAGGAAAAAGTTCTTTTGTCTTGTTCAAACAACAGTAATGATCTGTTAAGACAAAAATGACACAATAAAAATATTGTGATGGACAGTGATTACACAATAACAACTCATCAAGAAATGGCAGCACTAATATTATGTAAGGGTCAATGAAAGGAGATTCCCTGAGATATGGTATCAATTCTTCCACTTGTCTCCCCTTGTTTGGTCCCCATCGTTCGGTGTCAATGAGGGGGATGCTCTTCAACTCCGCAACCAAGTGGATTATTCAGTCACTTGACTGCTGCATGCCTTGATGCTGTTATCCACCAATGCTAAGAGCAACTAAGAAGAACCACATGTCATACCCAGCCTCAGTCACACAAAGGAGGAAGTTATCAAAGTGGTTTGCAATAGTACTATTGAAACAACAAAGTTAAAATGGTCAAAGAAACAAGCCAGGGAGCAAGGGGCACCACACAACTCACCTAAGGAAAAGCAATTAAGGAAACCCGATACAACCTAGAGGAAAGCATGATACAAGAAAGAAGTGCTTAGCATGTGTTGATTGAAAAGATAGATCGTATAACACAAAAGTTGTTTTATTCAAATGACCATAAGCTATTAAATTAAGACAAAATTTAATTTGTCCCGCTCAAAAGGCAAAAAGCTATGACCTATAAGTCTAAAGAATGTAAGAAATAATATAATATATTTGTAAAGTAATGGTTAACAAATGGTGCAAATAATAAATAAAAGATGCGTGTCTTCAATTTTAAAGGGGGACGATCTTTAGTAATAGAAAATTTATAAAAGGACAATCTTGGATATTGAAGAGGGTGTTGATGTGAGTAACAAAGATAAATAAGGTACATATAGAGTAGCATATTAAGAAGATTACTTCAGGAATCTATGAGAAGTCTCTAAGCAGATTATAAAGAAGGGATTGAGACCTCTTTGGATTAGATTTGTCATCAGGTTCGATATATTGAAGAAGGGGCAATCAGGAAATATGTCGAGTCATATCATTAGAACATAGAAGGGAATTATCATTATTTGATTTGGAGAATCTCAACAGTACTGATCTCAGACATCAGTCTATATGTTGGTCTGAATAATATTATGAATGGTATATAAAGGGAATGAAGATCAATTTGAGAAGGTGTGCAAGGTTAGTAAAATAAAAGAAGAATTGATGTATGCATTGACAGCTTATACATATGTATATCAGACCAAATTTTGAGAGTGAACATAGTGTTTTTGCAGATCTTGGAAATATATATATATGAGCCTTGTGATCATTCGTGTTTAAAATATGAAAGCGAGAGAGAGGAAGATTACCTGTATGTGTATGGGCAAATTGTGAAGAGACAAACAGATTCGTATTGTGGATCCATCACAGTTGTTACAACAGAGTAAAGCAGTCATTCATAACAGAGAGTTGTAGAGAGTTTTATGTTTCTAGTTGAATGAAGAGAAAGTAAATACATATGGAACTGGTCTCATGAAAGGATCAGTAAGAAATTGAATCAGATAATCAGCAAATCAGACAGGGGACCAAAGGATACACTAATTCATATCTAGTGCATAATGCTATTGCTATATGAGGAACAACCATAAATCATCTGATATACATATTTATATGCATACCGGAAGAAGCTAACACCCTTGACAAAGGAATACTGATAAATCAAATTTTTTTTGCATGTATGTAATTGAATGAGTTTGAAATAGCAAGTAATATAGTGCATATTCTCCATTACTTAGTTCAAGTGCAAGAATTAGAAAGAGTTAAGTGTAAATAATTATAGTAATTGTCCCGAATTTAAGCTTGAATCTTACTTTTCCCATGTGGCATAGTTTTTTAGATCAAAATTGTTTTCAAATATTTGAACAATGCTCAATTTTGTATTTTGTTTTTACTCTTTGAACAAATAGGCTGTTAAGCTTCAATATTCTGATCTATGCAGACATTACTAAAGATCTATTGTTACAAAAGTGGATACTGCAATTGATTCCAGTTTATAAATTGATATCTATAGGTCATTGCTTCAGATACGAGGCCATCAAATCAGATGATGTTGCAACACTGGTGTATACAAGTGGAACAACTGGGACTCCAAAAGGTGTCATGCTTACCCATAAGAATTTGCTGCATCAGGTGGGAATTCAAACTATTTATATTGATTGTAATTGCTCTTGATAGGTTCACACAAAGGGTACTGTCAAAAATAGATCTAATATATACTCATAAGCTTGACTATCCTATGTATGTAATGATTTTAGATTATGCACCTAGGGGAGAGAGTGCCTGCTATTCCTGGAGACAGATTTCTCAGTCTTCTTCCACCATGGCATATGTATGAGCGTGCAGCAGAATATTTTACATTCACTCGTGGGGTTCAGCAAGTATATACTAATGTGAAGAACTTGAAGGTATGACCTATGGGTGAGGTCTCTATATGACAACATAAGATCATCTTTGTTCAACATATTTTGGCATAAATTATATGGTTTGTCCACCCTTTTGGATTTTGTGTATTTTATAGTCTGTAACTTTCTTTCTCTAATTTGAAGCTGTAGGTCAAAATGTTATCTCTAAGTGAGTTGAGTTATATTAGCATTTCTTAGTCATATTGACTTCAATTTTTTGAATTTCATCTCTCTGGAATATTTCTATCATCACTTTATTTGTACCTGTGCATATGATCCATTTTCAACTTACATGGGAAATTTTTTAACTGTAGGAGGATCTGAAGCGCTATCAAACAAACTATCTGGTTTCAGTGCCACTTGTATATGATATACTTTATAGGTATAGAGAGTTTTATTCAATTGCTCATCTCACTTGGCAATGTTCTCAAATTTTAGAAATTATCTCTGGTGATGCTAAGACCAAAAAGGAGAATAGTTAAGAGTGGAAAGGGACAGGTATTAAGCTTTTTATACAGTATTATCATGGAGGAAATAAAAACAAATCAAAGGTAGGTAACTGCATATCAATAAATTGTAAGTCCCAAATGTAAGCTTTTTAAGTCCCAAATGTATAATCACCATCATGCATATCATTTTTAAATCCCACTATCAATAAATTGTAAGTCCCAAATGCACAAAAGTGGTTCTTTTAAATGCATATACTTTTTTTATTACAAGCATGTAACTTAACATGTGTAAGTGGGGTTTTTAAATGTGTTTGAATATAAGAAGCCCATTGTTATAAACCTTTTTAACTAAAATGCTTTATAGTTGGGAATTTTAACCCAAGGACACATTCATTTGCATTCCAAAAGCTTATTATTAATGACTTAAGGGCAAGCGTGACTTTTTCAAACCAAAATACATATGTTTTTGCCTTTGAAAAGCACACCATTATGTAATTTGACTTAAGTTTTCACTTAAAAGGGCAAAGTAGTGATTTTGAACCCAAAAGCATGTATGTGCTTTCAACTAAAAAAGGCACATTATTATGTTTCTATGATATGTTTTGCTTCTAAAAGCACATGGTCGGTGATTTTGAGGTGAAAATCACATTTTATTGCATCAAAAAAGCCCGTTAGTGACCATTATATCATGTAATTCACTTGAAGTCATTTCATGTGTTTTTGAGTTCCAAAGGCTCGTTATTACTCATTCAAGGCTGTGTTTGGCATGAAAAGCATAGTGACAGCGATTTGGAGAGCAAATACAAATGCTATTGATTTTAGAAAACCCATTTTTTGCATTCTACACTTACAATTTCACCAAAAGTCTAAGAGCAATGATTTTAGAGGAGAAAGAATGTGCTTTCTCACTTAGAAAACATGTTTTTCTCCTCTCTCCATTAGTGGTTTTTTGGATGGTGTTTTGGAAGTTAGATGCATGTGTTATTGGCATCAAGAATCATGTTTTGGCTTCTCTTGTGGAGCTTTTAAGCATAGGTAGTGATTTTGGAAGCAATAACGCAGCTTTTCATGTGCCATCTCCTCCAAACAACCCGCCTAGGGCACGCTTTTGTTAAAAAATGCCTCTCTACATTTTGCCTCCTCAAATCTCAAAGTTTGCATTCAAGGTGGATTCTAGGGTAATGAATCTTGTTTTCAGCTTGTTTATCATTGATTACAAATTACACTTGATGCCCTAGGCACCATTTTTGGTTGCCATTACATATGCAATCTATTTGGTTAATCTAGTTGCTATTCTTGTGCATTTTAATGCTTTATCATTCAACAATTGGCAAGCAACAAATGTTGACTCCAAAATGCATTCATTTCAAAAGGATTAAGTCAAGATTCGAAGTCTATATAAATCTTTTTGTTGCAATCTTTTCTGAATCTGAAGATCTCTTGAATTTGCTTCATATTTTGCGCAAAGATTTGAAGAGACTTCTCTTGTTTTTGGTGAAAAGAGATAAAAGAAATTGTGTTCGTCATAGGGCTTTGTTGTGTATATTTTTGTTCTTCAAGTTGTTGCAAATTATTTTATTTCATTTCATTTTTAGTTTTGCACATTTTTTACATTGTGACATGCTCCTCCTATCTTTTGTCTCAAATCCTCTAAGTTGTATATGCAATTGGTATTAAAAACCCTATTCTATGATTGGAATTACTGAGGAAAACAAGTTCATTTTCACCATGCTAATGTTTCCAGCTAACCTCACTCATGCTTTACATATCACTGTCATGTGACTTTATTTTCATGATGGCAATCTTGCCGGATCACTTATGATGAAAATGCATCACTTCATTATAAGTAGACACCATACCTTCCATATTTCATGCATCCTGCATTCATAAAGCTTGCTGTCCGCATATGCAATCACCTTCTAGAAAGTTGTTTTTGGGTTTTCCCACCATAAAATAATCCATTTTGAGTTCAACCACGTACATTCTTTCGTTGTCCCAAAAATTTATAACCATTCTCCTTGTGCAAATTGTCCAAAAACCCATAAGTGTGCATTGAAAATCGTGCAATGGATCCATCCCATGAAGATGTTCTCACCAGAGTAACAAGACTTGCTGCAAGTCGGGCGAGTCTCCCAAGTCTGTGAGTCAATCAAGGCTCGTCGCGGCAAAATGACCTATGACTCGGGCCCAATAAGTCAAGTCAGCTGACTCGCTTGACTTGCAAGTCAAGTCTATGACTTGTGGGTCGCAACTCTTGTGATTCGGCCACGACAGGCTATGTTGGATCAACAAAAAATATTTAAAAATTAGTGTTTTTTTAATGATTTTTTTTTTGTCTTTCTCACCCTTATAACCCTAAAAGGCCTTGTATAACACTATTGTGAGAAAAAGAAAGAAAGAGAGAGGAAGAAAGAGAAATAGTGTCATTGTTTTGTAACTAACTAAAAGGAAGAGGAGAAAAGCTTGCATTTGTGACATTGGAGCAACTATATGCTTGCATGTAGATCATCAAGGAGTTTGTAGGAGCTCTTCTCAACACTTCTCAACTCATTTCAAAGAGGTAAGAGTTGATATTTTAGATTTAGATGATTTTTTTCTCTATGCTTATGGATTTTTTGGATGAATCTTTTCTGTATGTTTATGGGTTTTGTTTTACTTAAGATCTTTATAAAATACAACGCTTAAATGGTAATTTTTGGTCTAAAATGTCTCATTGCAGCAACCTTGACATTTTTCCTTACTCATAATTGCTCCTCTAGCTAAAAAACCCAAGCTCTCTAAAGGCAATAAAAAGATGAGTGTTGGAAGTACACCATACACTTTCCCGATAAAAGTATAACTCAAACAAAATGCCTATTTTGTAAGGTCATTAATAGTAGGGGGATAAATAGATTGAAATACCATATCACTGGTATACGTGGTCATGATGCTAAGCCTTGTAAAGCTGCAACTTCTGAGGCTTAACGTTTTTGTTATGTTGCCTTAGAAAAATATGAACAAGAAAAGGAATTAAGACAAAAACAATTAGCAGAGTTAGCTCAGATTGGTTCCACTTCTCATCCGCGCTCATGTGGAATTGCTTTTGTATCTAGTTTTACACCCCTAGGTTCAATAGGTTGTGTTGAAGAAGGTTCTTCCCTTCCCCCCATCGTCCTAGTGCTTCTGCTAGTAGTTCTACTTCTACATCTATTCTTTGCACTACTAGTAGTGCTGCCCATGATAGTAGTAGTGGCATTACCTTTCATCCTAGAGTCAGAAAATCTAGGTTGGACAATTGTTTTGTACCACGTTCCACTCCTGGTGCACAACCCTCACTTGAGAGCTTGGTCTAGAATAGGGAGATTCCTGAAGTTGGAAGAAGAACAATTTGCAAGTTTTGGTATTTCTGCAACATTCCATTTATAGCAGCCAGGCACTTCAACTTCATTTATATTTGATTGTTTTAAGTTTCAAGTTTTAAATTCAGTTTTTAAAATAAAATTTTATAATTTTTACTTGATTTTGAAAAATGCTAATTAAAATAATTTTATAAATGTAACAAGACTCCTTATTGGAAGGGGATGATTGATGCAGTTTCCATGTTTAAAGCCCGCACTGAAGATGAACTAAGTGGCCCCCTCTTACTAGAAATGGTTGAAGAGATGAAACTTGAGTTGGAGGATCATTGAAAGATTTGGAGCCAGAGGGGGTGTACCATTATGACGGATAGATAGACAGATAGGAGGAATAGGACTCTCCTAAATTTTCTTGTTTTTAGCGAAGGTAATTCATCATCCTCTACTTCTCGAAGCCTAAAAGTTAATGTATTATTTAATAACTAAAATTTTGTTTTATTGATTATTCAATGATAATTTTTTTGTTTCATTTTCACTTTTAGGATCCACCATGTTTTTGAAGTTTATAGATGCTTCCTCACATGTCAAAAATGCAAAATGCTTATGTGAGGCTATTGAGGAGGTCATAAGGGAGGTAGGGGAAGAAAATGTTGTCTAGGTGGTGATTGATAATGCAGCTAATTATGTTGCTGCAGGTAAAATTTTAACTTCTAAGTTTCTAAATTTTTTATTTTAGTTTTTCATTAAATTTTGAAAATTAAAAGTTTTTTAACACATCTAAATTTTTAATTTTTTACGAACTAATTTAAAATTGCTGCAAGAAAACTTTTGATGGAGAGACACCCAAGAATCTTTTGGACTCCATGTGCGGCCCATTGCCTCGACCTCATGTTAGAGGATATTGGCAAGATTGAATGGGTGAAATCATGTGTTGCTAAGGCCAAAAATCTTTGCAAGTTCATCTATAATCATGTCTTGGTCCTCAGCATTATGAGGGAATACACGGAGGGAAAGGAGTTGGCTCGTCTCAATATCACAAGATTTGCCTCTAATTTTATCACACTAAAATCCTTGCTCAGTTCAATTTACCTTTGAGGTGTATGTTTGTTGACAATGGATTTCCTCCTTTGCCACCACCCTTGTAGGGATAGATGCAACAAAATGCATTTATGATGAAGGTTTTTGGGAGTCATGTAAGGAGATTGTGGAGGTGATTTAAATTTTAAAAGCTTAAGTTTTAAAATTTATAAATTAGTTTATCTCATATATATTATTGTTTTATTTTCATTGTGCAACTTTGCAAAGTTCCTCATTCACTAAATCGTTTTCTTGTTTAATTTTTTTGTAGATCACTGAGCCCCTTTTAGCCCTTCTACGAGTTGCTAATGGGGAGAAGCCCACTATGGGCTACATATATAAGGGCATGGATAGGGCCAAGGAGGCTATTAGAGCGAAATATGTAAGAGTTGAGGACAAGTATGATCCTATTTGGGACATAATTGATAGTAGATGGCAAAATCAACTTCATAGACTCATCCGCACAACAGCCTATTACCGCAATGCCAATAGTGGCATGTTGTGATGGTTAAGTTGTTGTGTTTTTATCCTTGCCATCAAGGTTCAAATCTCATGGGGATGAGGTCCCCCATTTGTGGCCTCACTGGTTCATAGCTCCAAGTCAAAGCGTTTACCCCTCTTAAAAATTTTTAAAAAACAGACTATTACCGCAATTCGACATATTGTTTCTGTGATGATTTCAAGGCAGATGAGGAAGTTCTTAGTGGCCTATACACTATGATATCGAAGATGGCCACTTATGCCACAGATATATTGCTTAAGATGGATGCCTATAATAATGCAATAGTGCTCATTTTTTCATGTCAAATTTGCAAAGAAGGTTGTACAAAATTGCAGCCAGGTAAAAATTACAGCTTAAACCTTATACAGTATGTAGTAATGCACATATATACTATCTAGTTTCTAACTTTCTAGCTTTAAAGTTCAAATTTTGAAATGAGACTAATATTTTTTTCTTTTCCTTTTTTTCAAAATTCAGATAGATGGTGGCAAATGTTTGGGCCTTATCCAAAAACTTTCAACAAATTGTCATCCGTATATTGAGCTAGCCAAGTAGCACTTCTGGATGTGAGAACGACTGGAGCATGTTTGAGCACATCCACTCGAAGAGGTGTAATAGGTTGTCTGTGGAGAAAATGAATAAGCTAGTCTTTGTGCATTACAACCTACGCATTAGGACCAGGGAGATTTTGGATAGTGACACCTCTCCAATTACTCTAGAGGTTGATCCAGAGTCTAAGTGGATCACTGAGGCTACTGATCCTCTCTTTGATGATGAAGACCTAGAGTGGGTTGACGAGGCAGACAGAGAGGCTAAGGACGTGGCTATGGCAATAGAGGACCAGAGCACTACAATTGTTCCTAGTGGCACCTCACATGCACTAGCAGAGACTACAGTTGATCCTAGAGTTACCTCACACGCTGAGGCTATGGCTAATCAGTTATCCAGGACCTACCTTAGACGCCTTACTAAGAGTCATATTATAGATTATACTGAGGCTAAGGATGAGGATCCATAGCTATAGTCTTGTTTAACTTAGATTGGAACATTTGATGATGACTATTGATGTGATGGATTTCATGGTTTTGATATAGATTTTGATGGGTTTCATTGATTTTATATATCTATATTTTCTATTTCATTCAGCTACTATTTAGTATTTAGCAATTTACCTTTGTACTTATGTAATCAATGTATGTTTAAGTATGTGATCAAATTACCTTTTATTTCATGATGTTATTGTGTCTTTAAGCTTTATTCAATAATTAGGGCATGGAATGTTCTTTAAATCCTAAAAAATCTCAAAATTTGAAGGGTTTTGTCAGTTTGCCGAGTCACTGGCGAGTCTGAGCCAGTTTACAAGTCAAGTTACCCTTGCCAAGTCCGAGCCAAGTTCAAGTCTTGTTACTTTGGTTCTCACCTTTTGAAATTTTCATGTCATAGTCACGTGCGCACACAACATTTCTATGTCAAAGGAAATTGTACCAGTCAAAGGTAAATAAAAGAAAAAGATGAAGTATCAATATGATTTGTACTACAACTCTATTCTTCCATCACAAGTTACCTCATACTATGAAGATATCAAGGACGCTGATATTTCACAGATGGATATCAATGACTTTGAAGAGTTTATGCCACCATCATAGATAACGTGTTCTACATAGAGTAGCATACACTTAGTTTTCATTTTCTCCTTGGCTGCCCATCAATCGGAGTTTGTATATGGTTGTGCCATGAACTTCAGTCTTACGTCTAGAACCGTTAGAGATCAAGACAGAAATACTAGCATTAGTCTAGACCCAGAGACTATTGATAGAATCTTCTGAGTTCCTCCTACTCCATTGGTCACCAACATATCAAAGTAAAAGGCTTTGGATAGATGGAACGGCGATACCGCGTATTGCATCAAATGCCTGAATGATAATTGGCTGATCAATAAGAGGCCAAATCTTGTTAGATGGCCAAAGGGAGTGCACCACTCAGATTTCATAGAGGAGATCAATGATTTCATCGCACTGCTCACTCGCATCAGTAGTCTCAAAGGATACCTTTGAACCATAGATGTACAAATACATTGCTCTCATCATTAGAACCAAACAAAAGATCTTTTGGGGAGAAATGATCAACGATGTCCTATAAGGGCAGTTGTCCCAGGTCACCACCACTGGGACGTTCTACATGAAGTCCTACTTGGTGGATATTGCTACTGCCCTGTGTTCTTTCTCAGGATTGTCTACCAAGAGAGACTGGATGTCAATGCCAGTTTGGGAATACTATGATTAGCTATCTTTGAGGGCCATTGAGATGCATTATAGGAGGGTATTGAATGCCTTCTATGGGCATTGCATATACCTATTTGATAAATAGCTCCCAAAGAAGCCTGTATTTGAGGAGGCATGCCTACTTATTTCTTCAATTTCCCAACTTCACATACATGCGAGTTGGGTACCTTAGAGGTGAACGATAAATGCTCCCATAGTGGTAAAATCATTTTGATGGAGTTAGCGAGGCAACACATGGCAGTACAAGCATATTAATCTACACTGGATAGACTTGGGGTGGAGATTTCCTCAAGAGATCCTCTAAAGATTGGTGGCTACTCTTTGCACATTGTGCCTAAAGCAAAGAACATAGAGTTTGAGGTAATGATCCCGCAATCTGATTAACACCAATCAAACATTTGCACTAGGTCACAATGGATGTACATAATAACCTGGGTGAGGAGGACGGTTGAACAAGAATGGTGCACGGACTGCTTAGGCCATAGAAGTGGATGCTTGGAGGTTGTACGACAACTATGTGAGGGTCGTACATGATGTGGAGGAAAGCAACTGTTGTCCATGCGGTGAAATGTAGATGGCCATACGGTTACAAAGAGGGGTGTCGTACGGTCAAAAGGATGCAACGGTATGGTGGAAGGAGGGATGGTATATGGTGATGGTGGAGTGATAGCTATACAGGAAGGATAAGGCTGTACAGTGGGGGGACTAACTGGGCCGTACAGTGCTAAGATGGTCGTATGGTGTTCTAATGAGGACTGTACGTGGGTGAAAACTAAGATAGTATAGTATGTTGGAAAGGAATGCCCGCAAGGAGGGTCGTATAGGTGGTGTACTGAGTTGAAGGCAAAAGGGAGAGGGGCGAACGGATGGTGTAACACAAAGTTTTAAATGCAGATAAACAAGAGCTTGAACTACCCAATACATACAACACAAAATTGATCAAATTAAACACAGTGATTTCTCCAATTCGCAATATGATGGTGCTTTGATTTGCCAGATCCAAGTGAAGTATCACAGGCAACAGAATAGGGTGAGAGTTGAATCCCACCAAAATTGGAATGGCTGAGTAGGGAAGATCTTTCACTTCCGAAATGGCGAACAACAGAGAATCCCAACTAGAATTCGTAGCACAGAGAAATAATCCAAAATTGCATACCTAAAGACTACCTACAGGCCATTCTTAAATACCCGTCGGGAAAACTTTTTGAGGGTGTACAAAGATAGCCGACGGCGACACAAACTACAGAAACAAAACAAAAATGGGTCCAAGATATATTAAATCAATTAGCCCATTAACAATAGTTTAATAAATGATTTATTTTATAACAGGAACATTATAGTCCTCCCATCCCAAATTTTGCTTGTCCTCAAGCAAATGCAATGTTGGGTGCCAGAGAATGTGCTCGCCCTCCCACGTCGCATCGTTCACTGGCAAGTGTTTCCAACGCACCAAATATTCCTTCACCATGCAGTTCCGCAGAATCTTCTCACGTACTTCGATGATCTCGCCTATTTCCAAGATGAGCTTTCCTTCTTCATTGAGGGGTGGAAGGTCTGTGGCCACTGTGACGTTCTACCCTATGCCTTCTTAAAGCATGAAACACGAAAGATGTTATGAATAAGGCTTCCCTCTAGAAGTTCCAGCTCGTAAGAGACTTCACCAATGTGACGGATTATGTGATAGGGGCCATAAAATCGTGGCCTCAATTTTTCTTTTCCCTTTTCCTTCAATGAGGACTGTCGATATGGTTGGAACCTGAGATAAACCAAGTCCCCTACTTTGAAACTCCTCTCCATTCGGTGTCTGTTGGCATACATATTTTGTTGATTCTATGCCCATTGTAAGTTTTCCTTCAAGTGTCGTAAGATGTCCTGTCCCTCCTGAAGCCAGTCCCTCGTCCTCGGTGCGCGACTATCTCCCAACACTGTGTCGATGGAGAGGGGTTTGTACCCGTACAGAGCTTTGAATGGTGCCATCTTGATGGACATGTGATATATGGTATTGTAACAATATTTTCGTAGGTGTATCCACTTGACCCACGCTCGTTGTTGTGTTGAAACATAGTTTGGAAGGTATCCTTCGAGCCACTTGTTCACAATCTCTGTTTGTTTGTCTGTCTGAGGAATGTAACTAGTACTTGGTGACAATTCAGTCTCTGCCAATTGAAACAGTTTTGTCTAGAAGATACTGATGAATCGCCCATCTCGATCACTGACAATGTTTCAAGCTAACCAGTGCAGATCAAAGACTTCTCTAAAAATTAGATCAACAATTTGTGCAGCCTAAAAATTTGAGGGGATGGCGAAGAAATGTGCGTATTTTTTCAATCTGTCAACCACCACAAAAATACAATCCTTTCCATTCACCTTGGGAAGCCCCATTATGAAATCCATCGAGATACTTTCCCACTTATGTTCTAGAATTGGCAGAGGTTACAGAAACCCGACAGGTAGAGTATGTTCGGATTTGTTCTACTAGCAGACCGCACATTGTCTTACATACTGCAACACATCCCCTTTAAGTCCTTTCCATGAAAACCTCGGAGACTTCTATAACTTTTGAGGAAATCGGGTGTCCTGCCAAGGGTGTCGTGTACTTCCTTCAAGATTTTCTGTTTCAATTTGGATTCCAACACAAAATATCCAATTCTTATTAGATGATGTCATCCACTACTCTGTACCAATCATCTTGGGTGTTGCCATCCATTAGCTCATAGGCAAATGTGTTTTTGGAATATTCTACCAACAATGTGCCTTCCAATCAGCTAAAATTTGGTTTAGTGAGCAGATGGCAGGTTTCTTAGACAAGGCATCTGCAACCACATTGTTTTTCCCTTATTCAATGTCAAAATCAAAAGCCTAAACATTACTTACCCATTTTTGTTGCCTCTCGTTCAAGTCCCGTTGCTCTAGAAAATATCTCAAACTGTTGTGATTTGTACGGATGACAAACTTGGCACCCACCAGATACTACTGAAACTTGGTTAGTGCATGTACAATGGCCAACATTTCTTTGTCGTAGATGGAATAAAAGCATTCTGTTTATGTAAGCTTCTTGCTCTCATAAGCTATGGGGTGTCTATCCTACATTAATACCGTGCCAATGCCTTCTTCGGATGCGTCACACTCCAAAATGAATGGTGAAGTGAAATCAGGTCATGAAAGTACAGGACAAGTTCTCATTGCCTCTTTCAGTTTATCGAAAGTGAGTTGTGCCTTTTTGTTCCACTGGAAAGGCCCCTTCCTTGTCAGATCCATTAAGGGTGCGCTGAGTTGAGAGAATCCTTTAATGAACCTCCAGTAATAACTACACAGTCTAAAAAACCCTTGCAAATCCGTGAGTGATTTTGGGGGAGGCCAATCAAGGATAGCTTGAATCTTCTCTTGATGAACTTGAACTCCGTATTTACTGACAATATGCCCTAGGTACAATATTTTTGTCATGTCAAATTCACACTTGGATTGCTTGGCAAACAAAGACTGCTCCTCCATGATCCTTAGGACTTCATCCAGATGCTTCAAGTGCTCCTCCCATGTCCTGCTATAAATAAGATCATCAAAAAATACCAATAAGTACTTACGCAATTGTTTGTTGAAAATGCGATTCATGCATGATTGGAATGTAGTAGGTGCATTTGTCAATCTGAACGGCATAACCAAAAATTCATAATACCCATAGTGACAATGGAAGGCCGTCTTTTCTACATTTTCCTCCCTCATGTGGTTTTGATGGTATCTGGAACGAAGATCTATTTTTGAAAAATAGACTGTGCCATGTAATTCATCCAGAAACTCATCTATCCTTGGAATGGGATATCTATTCTTTACTATTTTTTTGTTCAACGCATGGTAGTCCACACACATGCGCATCATCCCGTCCTTCTTGACCAATACTACTGATGATGCGAAGGGGCTAGAACTAGGACGGATCCATCCTTTCTCTAGCAATTCCTGAATAGTTTTTTCGATCTCATCTTTGAATTTTTTGGGGTGATGGTAGGGTGTGGTTATGACCAACTTGTTTCCATCTTCCAATTCGATAGTATGTTCAAACTCTCAGTGAGTTAGTATGCCAGGAGGAATGTCAATGAAATTTTTATCATGTTTACTCAAAATATTTTGGAGATCATCACCGTGGGGAGGTGTCCATTGCCCTTTTATAGGTTCTGCCAACACAAAACAATGTGCAGCCCATGCAATGTCATTACGCCAAAAAATTGCCTCCATCCAATATGCAAAAACTTCCTTCGGACCTTCATTTTCCATTCCACAAAGAACAACCTTCTTTCCATCGACAACAAAAGTGAGGTCCATTCGTTTGAAACTCTCAGCGTATTCATCAAGTGTCTCCATCCATTGTGTGCCTAGAATAACCTCCATATCATCAAGGTCCACTATAAAGAAATCCTCAATCAATGTGTGATTCGCCATTGTGATACTTAGCTGAGGAACAAGGTGTGTGCAGTGCAAGAGTCCCTCCAACAACCTTGACTTGAAATCCTACATGTGTCTCTGTAGTTAGACCTCTTCGTTTCACTAGAGAGGAGTTTATGAAGTTTAGCGTAGCTCCGCTATCAAGCATCACCATAACCCCTTGTCCTTGAATGGTTCCCCGTACATGAAACATTATGTATCTTGGGCTTCCAGCTAGGGCAATAGTTCCTCCACATCATACCAACGCTGCAATCCTTTCTGTACGGTTCAAACTAACCATGTTGGTGTCATCGTGATGTTGGTTGTCTTCAGCAAATGTTTCTTCTTATTCATCCTCATCATTGCACACAACCTCAATGTAGTGTATTTTTCCTTTTCCGAGGCATCTGTGGCCAGGTTCCCAAGGTCTCTTGCAGTTGAAACATAATTTCTTTCTTCGAAGTTCTTGTCTGGTAGCTTCGTCCAATGACAGCTTCCCTGGCATAGGTTTATCATCTGTCCCTCAGAAACCTTGGTGGTTTGGGGTGTGAGTAACTTCAAGAGGATGACATCGATGATGATGCCATGCTTCGTGCCTTCTTAATAGCTTCCGACAGGGTGTCAGGAGTGAACCCCTTTACCCAACCTTTCAATGGTTCTATCAGTCCATCCATGATGAGCACTGTCTATCTTCTTTTAGAAATGTCTATGACTAAAACAGAGATTTTTGAAATTCCGCAATGTATTGGTCAATCGATCCAGTTTGCCTTAGCTATGTCAAATCTTTGAAATTGAGTTCCAAATCTTTACCATCAAATCAATCTATCAATCTCTCAGTGAATTCTACATAAGTATTTATTTGGTCATGCCCCAGTGTGATGGTGTTGTGATGCCACCATTCATGCGCAACTCCCTCCAAGTGCAACGCACAAATTTGATTGCTTCTTCTTCTGGCATAGGATTCAGCTGGAAGTAAGTAGCGGCCTTCATTACCCATGCTTGCATAGATATGGACCCAGATCCATCAAATGGAGACAGTTTTACTTTACTCAACTTTCTTCTGAGATCATTGTTAAAATATCCTCAGTTTTTGCCTCCCGAATACCTCATTCTCAGATCCGCATAATCTTTGTAGGATATATCTTCCTCAAAATTCGCATTCTTCCAGTCTTCTCTTACTTGTTCTTGCATCTCTTCAAAAAGTTGTTTGTTTCCCTCCATGTGGTGCCTCTATCTATGGGGGAAAAGACGGCATGGAAGGTCAAGAGCATGCTTGATGAGGGTTTGATTTACCTAACACCGAGTCCGTGCTATGACCATTTTGTTCTCCAAATACTTTATTGTCTACCAACTTCTTGAGAGTCTCTTCCATGAGTCGCTGAGTATTAGTGATCTGTGCCTGATTCCTAGCAAGTTCTCTTAGTAGTGCCATGAGTTTGGCAGCTGTTGGTTCCAGTTTTACAGCCGTTCTATCAACGGAATACGTCCTTCTCTTCCGGCTATAAACTCTCATTCATTGTCCACAAGCTGGTAGGATCGAAGCTCTGATACCAATGTAATGATCCCGCAATCTGATTAACTCCACACAAACATTTGTACTGGGTCACAATGGATGTACAGAATAAACTGGGTGAGGAGGACAGTTGAACAAGGGTAGTGTACGGACTACTTGGGCTGTATGGGTGGATGCTTGGAGGTTGTACGATAACTATGTGAGGGCCATAGGTAATGTGGAGGGAAGCAACTATTGTCCATATAGTGGAATGTAGATGGCCGTACGGTTACAAGGAGGGATGTCGTATGATCAAAAGGATGCAATTGTACGGTGTTGGTGGTGGAGTGATAGTTGTATGGGAAGGATAAGGTCGTACGGTGGGGGGAATAACTAGGTTGTACGATGCTGAGATGGTCATACGGTGTTTTAATCAGGACCGTACGTGGGTGAAAGCTAAGGTAGTACGGTATGTTGGAAAGGAATGCTCACAGGGAGGGTCGTACATGTGGTGTACTAAGTTGAAGGCAAAAGGGAGAGGGGCAAACAGATGGTGTAACACAAAGCTTTAAATGTAGATAAACAAGAGATTGAATTACCCAATACATACAACAAAGAATTGATCAAATTAAACATAGTGATTTCTCCAATTCACAATACGATGGTGCTCCGATTTGCCAGATCCGAGTGAAGTATCACAGGTGACAGAATAGGGTGAGGGTTGAGTCCCACTGAAACCGGAATAGCCAAGTAGGGAAGATCTTTCACTTCCGAAATGGCGAACAACAGAGAATCCCAACTGAAATTCGCACTACATAGAAATAATCCAAAATTGCATACCTAAAGACTACCTACAAGCCATGCTTAAATACCTATAGGGAAAACTTTTTGAGGGTGAACAAAGATAGCCGACAGCGACACAAACTACGGAAACAAAACAAAATTAGGTCCGAGATATATTAAATCAACTGGCCCATTAACAATAGTTTAATAAATGATTTATTTTATGACGGGAACATTACATTTGAACTCCAAAGGATCACTCTGGAGAAGTTCATGCCTAGGACTTGTTTTGGCTAGCGAGGCTTAATTGATAAGATAAGGAGGCGTTTTTACACATTTGTTGCCTAGAAGAAATATGGATCAATTTACGTTCAGTGATAGACATCTAAAGGATGGACTATTGTCGATTGACCTTCAAACAAATTGTCGATTTTGACCTTCTAGAGATCCTTACTAGAGTTGAAGATGATGACGACATTCTAGACATGAACTACGCAAATCATCATGAGGAGAACTTCCCCATCTTACCTCCGATATGGTCATCCAAGGAGAGTACTTCAATCTAGGATCATTTCCAGTTCATCCTTGCAAATATCAACATTTGGTTCCAAAGAAGGGGACTCTAAGTGCATCAAGATCAAACCAGGGAAAGACTTTGATCCCACTAGTCCAATTTATTTGAAGTCCGAAATGAGGGGCAAAGGAATGGATGTCATATCTACCTTGGGTTCAGAACCCACATGTGCATTCATTCCAAAGCTTACCATCTAAGGAGGCAAAGCAATAGGGCATGTACTTGAGGTGAAGACTACAAAACCTTAAGAGATCCAAATTGATTCAAGTGATGATGAGTTGTTGCCACCACCAAAGAAGTCTTCTCCCATGACACCTCTTGTGGACATATCAATTGCCACAACACTCCCTGCATTTGCACCCGTCTCAATCTGTCTTAGCTGAGTCATCCAATTTACCATTGGATGTAGCCATGGATACTTTTCCCACAGAGCAGGCACCTCTCTTGAGGATCCGAGCTTGATAACACTAGCTTTGCCTATCTCCTTGGTTTCTCTTGTGGTCTTGACAATGGATCAATATCAGAGTTTCGAGAGTGTGTTTGACACAAACTCCATGACTATTCCCAGCATGACAATTTCATCCATGACATTGATGTTTACAACTTTGAATAGTTTGAGCAATTCATGGCAGAAGTCACTCACAATAGTCCAACTCCAGTCTCTATCCAGACTAAAACAACACCTACTGTGACTACGGTTGCATAAGCTGATCCGGTATCCACTTTTCTTACCATGTTTGCAGCAAGATCCTCTTCTTTCTCTCTTCCACCTTGTCTCAGTGTAATTACTCAGAAGAGGAAGAAAGAGAAACTCCCACCTGAAGATCATGATTTCAAGCAAATTGCTAAGACCAAGGCCCCCACAAACAAAAAGGAAAAGATCGTTTTGAGGGGTATGGTTAGTAATGACAACATCAAGTATGTAGAAGCACCTGAACCTCTTGTTGAGAAACTGATGGGAGAAATGCAATCCACAGATTACAAATTCACTAGAGTTGAACTTCGTAAACAAACACGTTTGGGTTGTCAACAAAATGTCAATTATACAGTTAGGTTGCTTATACAAAAGAATGACTAGTTGTGGGAGAAAAAAAAAACAAGTTAAAGGAGGAAAATGCATGACTACTAGACATCATAGAGAAGATGAAAGCTTCTGCTCTTTCGGGTGATTCTTTATCTCTATCGGCTCAAATTCCTTGATGTAGATCTTGATGTTTGGAGAAGTATGGCATAAGTTGACTCAGATGTTTTATGCGATTGTGGGATCATTTCTTCAGCAGAAATGTACTATGATTATTTGCATCTAATGGTCAATAGGGAAGTTCTACAAGGATTAGTAACTGAGGGTAATGCAGTGCTAACAACTTTTGTTGATGTTTTCTAGCTTTAGTCGAATAAATCCCATAAGACTATATATATATATATATATATATTACTATGTGAGATATAATATGTATAAGGTGATTTTATACATATGATTGCACATCAAGGAACCAAAGAAGACATCCGAAATCATATATATAACGTGTCAGTGACCAATTAATGCTTGGCATATGATAGTTATCATACATGGCAAATAGGGGAATAATTACTACAGGAGTGAAAAATGAAGAAAAGGATATAGCAATAATAGGAAACAAATAAATAACATTATGGACCAAAATATAACCTGCAAAGATTAAGGAAGAAAAAGTATTAAAAAGGCAATTAAGAGAATTTATAAATGAATGGATACCATTGCTGCAAATTACATTGGAAAGGAAATGGATTAAAGAAAGTTTACTGTATAATAAGTTGCCTTATCAAAGTCGTCATGATGGGGTCCTTTCAAATAAAGGATATTTAAATTAATGAATAAGTCCATACCTGAGCAAGGAGGAGAAACAATATTGTGATATGGGGAGGAGAATTGAAATACCTTACTCCTAACACTGGTATCAGTAACTTAGATAAAGTCACAAGATGAACACATCAGTGATGAAGAGGACAATCAAGGATGTCGATGTACAAATAAGTATTACATTTATCTACTCATTGTAGTCTCTCTCTTATTTGTATTTCTATACGTACTATAAGATCTCTATGTCTTAATCTTTTATGGTGATGTAATGTCCCCAATTTTTAATGTAATAATTTAATTAAATTGATTAATTAACTGGTCCCAGAATTTAAATAATATAATAAAAGGACCTTTCATTAGTCACTTTAATTAATTAATATGGGGCCCAAGTTAATATTTGTATTTATGGTTCTGATTGATTTAATATATCTTGGACCTATTTTTATTTTAGTTTTCATTGATAAGTGTTGTTATCTGCTATCTTTGTTCACCCTCGGAAAGGTTTTCCCTGACATGTATTTAAGCATAGCGTGTAAGTAGTCGTGTGTATGCATTTTGGATTAATTTCTTTGTACTACGAATTCCTATTGGGATTTTTTGTTGTTCGCCATTTCGAAAGTGAAAGGTCTTCCCTACTTGGCTTGTTCGGTTTCGATGGGATTCAACCCTCACCTTATTCCGTTGCATGTAATACTTCACTCAGATCTGGCAAATTAGAGCACCACCTTTTTGCAATTATTAATTGAAGGATTATTCATGTTCAATCTCTTGTTTGGCTTTATTTCATGAATTTCAAATCTGTAATTGCATGATTGAATCCACCTTCTATTAGTACACCATCTGCTACCCTTGGTTTGACACAACACACAGTGCATCTGTCTGTGCTACAACATTACCATTCTGTACGACCATCTCTACTCGTGCTACAACATTACCATATCGTACGGCCATCTCTGTCCGTACTGCAACATCTCCATACCGTACGACTCTCCAAGCGTACAACCAATTAACACCACCGTTTGTACTCCATTCCAAGCTACCATATGGCCCACCCCCAACAATCCATACATCACTAATCACTCCATTCGGCTATACTGTACGACCATCAGGTAACTAGATTTCAAGCACACGGGACCAACGAGTAATTGGCCATCAGGCACATGGGACCAACGGGTACCTGCCCATCAAGCACACAGGTAACTAGCCATCAAGTATACGAGACCAATGGGTACCTACCCATCAGGAAAACGAGACCAACGGGTAATTGGCCAGGCACACGGAGCAATGGGTACCTTCCCATCAGGCACATGGGACCAATGGGTAACTGGCCATCAGGCACACAGGATCAACGGGTAGCTGGCCATCAGGCAACAGGGCCAATGGGTAGCTAGCCATCAGGCACATGAGACCAACGGGTAACTGCTATTAGGCACACAGGATGAACGGATCATTATAGTGCTATCACGGCCGGTGATTTTGCCAGCTTGTTGGGAGAATGGAGAGCTTTAACTTGGATGACACTATGGCTCAATTTCCAGCTGATTGGAGAGCACATTTGTTAGTCGAATCCTCCAAGAATACTTTTGCATGCCAACTATTGGATGGACAAGTGTAGGATGACAGATACAAGGTGGTTGGCGATATCATTTACCACAAAGGCAAAATCTATTTGGTACCCAAATCGAAGATGAAGGAATGGATTCTGGAGGAAGATACCAGCACAAATATGGTCAAACCAAAATCCACTAATCATCTTGATGAAAACTTGGGTTTTGTTAGTGGTCCTCCAAATGAGACGTTTTCATCAATGGTTGTTCAACTTTCTGGAGATGCTATGGACGATTCCTTGCCGAAGCAACCACAGTTGGTTGAATATGGAGTTTAACCTTCAGTGTTGCCTAAGTCATGCATGACTACAATTTTTTTGTGTGAAGTGCTTCCTTATAAAAATAATAGAATCTACATATGTTGTGAAGTTCCTAAGGAGATCAATGATTACATGAAGATTATGGATCTAGACATCAATGTGTTTAATGATTGACGCCCTTAGGATCCTGTTGGTTTTGGATATAGCAATATTTATACCAAAGTGTGGCAGTCTACTCATCTCAATTGAATTTGTCATCTTAAAAAAGCATGGAGTTTTCAGCAGATATAGCAATTTGTATCTGCACATGGTTTGGGATCCTGGAGATTGCGTATTACTCGAGGACAAGCAATCTTTGGCCAGCGAGGATTTGTAATGCCCCCAATTTTTAATGTAATAATTTAATTTAATTAATTAATTAACTGGTCCCATAATTTAAATAATATAGTAAAAGGACCTTTAATTTGTTACTTTAATTAATCAATATGGGGCCCAAGTTAATATTTGTATTTGTTGTTCCGATTGATTTAATATATCTCGAACCTATTTTTATTTTAGTTTCTGTTGGTAAGAGTTGCCATCGGCTATCTTTGTACACCCTCGAAAAGGTTTTCCCTGATGGGTATTTAAGCATGGCTTGTAGGTAGTCGTAGGTATACATTTTGGATTATTTCTTTGTACTGTGAATTCCCGTTGGGATTCTTTTTTGTTTTCCATTTTGGAAGTGAAAGATCTTCCCGACTTGGCTTGTTTGGGTTCGGTGGGATTCAATCCTCACCCTATTCCGTTGCATGTAATACTTCACTTAGATATGGCAAATCGAAGGAGCACCATCTTTTTGCAATTATTAATTGAAGGATTATTCATGTTCAATCTCTTGTTTGGCTTTATTTCATGAATTTGAATCTATAAGTTTTTGTTGCATGATTGAATCCATCTTCTATCGGTACACCATCCACTACCCTTGGTTTGGCGCAACACGTAGTGCATCTGTCTGTGCTGCAACATTACCATTTTGTACGCCCATCTCTGCTCGCACTACAACATTACCATACCATATGGCCATCTCTTTCCATGCTGCAACATCTCCATACCATATGACTCTCTAGGCTACCGTACAGCCAATCAACACCACCGTTCGTACTTCATTCCAAGCTATTGTACGGCCCACCCCAAACAGTCTGTACATCACTGTCCACTCCATTCAGCTATACTGTACAACCATCAGGTAACTAGCCATTAGGCACATGGGACCAACAGGTAACTGGCTATCAGGCATATGGGACCAATGGGTACCTTCCCATCAGCCACACGGGACCAACGGGTAATTGGTCATCAGGCACACAGGACCAATGGGTAACTGGTCATCAGGCACATGGGACCAATGAGTAATTGGCCATCAGGCACATGGGACCAATGGGTAACTGGCTAGGCACACGAGACCAACGGGTACCTGCCCACCAAGCACATAGGACCAACGGGCAACTGGCCATCAGGCACATAGGATCAACAGGTAGCTGGCCATCAGGCACATGGGACTAACAAGTAGTTGGCCATCAGGCACACAGGACCAATGGGTAACTACTATCAGACACACATGACAAACGAATCATTACAGGGGATGCTCTTTTTGGAAAAAGAAGATTGATCTTAGATTGAAAGGGAGTCTGACACTTCAAAGGTAACTTTGGACAAGGAGCTCAGAAGATTGATATGAGATTCAAAGGGAGTCTATTAGTTTATCATAAGCAATTTTGGATGAAAAGATCAGCAAATTGATATCTGCTTAATGAGTTCTTCTCTGTGATAGAAGTTCGAGGTGAAATCCCTTGTTTCCACCCTTTGTGCTGAGCATGGTGGATGTCATGTGAGTTACTACATGACTTTGTGATTACTATAGTAAGCTGACAGTCTTACAATAGTCTAACCTTCTATCATGATGGATATCATACGGTTGATGTCTATGCAAATCATTATAGATTATATCTTGCATGGTGGATTAATTTCCTTCAACAAATCATGACTATAATGTTCCTATGGTAAGTATCATTGAGGATACCTTATGGACATTTTGAGTACTTGGTGAATATCACATGACTTGATATTCTGAGGGCATTACTCTTGATATCATGAGATGATATCTAATGGTGAATATCTTTTGATCAAATATATTCTTAAACATGTCATTCTTGATATTACACTGAGGTAATATCATATCATGTGTTTATCCTCCCTAGCTAAGAGGGAGTGTTGATGTTTCGTAGCTTCAATCGGATAAATCCCATGGGACTAAACAGAAGATATATATTTTACTATGTGAGATATAATATATATAGATATATATATATATCTAAAATACTATCAAGAGAAATTAATATAATAATGATTCAAAGATATTATGTGTGTGTGTGTATGTATTTATGTACTTACATAATCAATTATCATTATATTAATCACATAATAGACATGTCCCATGAAGGGACATGTCTCTCCTTGCCTCATCCTCAATATAAATACAAGAGCGATCGCTCCATTTTTTTATAAAAAAAAATACATCATAGGCAATGCTATTACCTTTGCAGCAGTCACATTTTAACAACTTCAAAACCAAGAGTGTGTGATCAATGGATGCTTTCAAGAATTGGCATGCATAATAGTTGCTGAAAATGGTAAACCTGCTGAAGCAGAGAGTATTTTGATAGAGATTTTTAGAGTTATTTGTCTACAACTTGAGAGAGATAACTTCAATTTCAGCATGATTGATGTACTGACAAGCTACAAGACTTCATTGAATAATCTGCAAAATACATTGGCAGTGTAGTAATGTTATTTCTAGAAGTGCAAATGTAATTTGGATGGTAACAATTATTGCACGACATACAAGAGAACTGTTCTACGCAAGTCTGCAAAAGTTTGTGGATATTCTCTAAAGGTTTCATCCAAGTTTCATGGACACTTACTTTTTCATGCTTTTTAGAAATAGGTGTAGATTTAATGATGGATTGCATGTAGAAGGAAAACGTTATGTAAAAGTAAATATAGGTAAACATGTACTTGTATAGTCACTTAATGCAATCAAGTTGTAGGTGCATTAGGCATGCAACTTTGATTAAGTCATAGGTAGTCCTTGAATAAGTCAAGGTGGTTGAGGGTTTCCCCCTTTTCTCTCCACCTTTCTCTCACCTATTATCCTATATAAAGGAGAGAGCTCATTGTGGAATCATTTCTTCAAAAGAAATGTACTATGATTATTTGCATCTCTTATGGTCAACAGGAAACAAGTTCCACAAGGGTTGGTGACTGAAGGTAATGTAGTGTTAGAACAACTTCAAAACCAAGAGTGGATGATCAGTGGATGCTTTCAAGAATTGACATGCAAGGTAGTTGCTGAAAATCACAAACTTGCTGAAGAAGAGAGCATTTTGATAGAGATTGCTAGAGTTATTTGTCTACAACTTGAGGTAGATAACTTTGATTTCAGCATGATTGATGTACTAATAAGCTAGAAGACTTCATTGAATAATCTGCAAAATAAATTGGCAGAGTATAATAATGTTATTTCTAGAAGTGCAAATGTAACTCATAAGGTAACAGTTATTGCACAACATACAAGAGAACTAGACACAATAGTTCTACACGAGTCTCTACAAAAATTTGGGGAGTTTGTGGATACTCTGTGAAGATTTCATCCAAGTGTCATGGATACTTTCTTTTTAGAAATAGGTGTATTTTTTATAGCAGGTTGCATGTAGAAGCAAAACGTTATGTAAATACAGGAAAACATGTACTTGTATAGTCACTTCAAGAAACCGAGTTGCAAGTGCATTAGGCATGCAACTTTGAATAAGTCATAGGTAGTCCTTGAATAAGTCAAAGTGACTGAGGGTTTCCCCTTTTCTCTCCACCTTTCTCTCTCTTCTTTTCCTATATAAAGGAGAAAGCTCATTGTAAATAATCATCTTTTGTTTTAAGCAAGGAGGCTATGCTTGCAATATTATATTGGTGAAAACTTTGTGTTTCAAAGTGCAAGTTTTAGAATTGAATAAGAGAAGCAAGACTTTCCAAACTTTGTGTTTCAAAGTGCAAGTTTTAGAATTGAATAAGAGAAGCAAGACTTTCCAAACTTTGTGTTGCAAGTCTTGGGATTGAATAATGTTTTCATATGTTGCATTGTTTAATCATTCTTGATTTCATTTTATAGCTTTATTGTGCAAATCATTTGAGCTTGCAGTTTACCTTTTGAAAGAATAAGCTTCAAAAGTGAAATTGCTACAATTAATAGTGGCTGTAAAATACTAAGAGCTAAAGACTTTGCGGTTTAGTTCGAGCTATTGTTGTTCTAAAGACACTAGCTAAGAGACTTTTCACCTTAGTAAGTGTTTGTTAAGTCGGAATTTCGAGATAATGACAGGAGTCTTTGAGTTCCTATTATTATTTCACCAAAGTTTATGGTTAACTATTGCCCTAGGAATTACTCTAACGTCAACCACTGAGTCACCAATATTATCATAGCAATAGGACCTGTTTGTTAATTTTGAGAAGTGAAGTTGCTAGCACATCATTCCTGAAAAAAGGGGAATTGATTATGAGAACCACCCATTTTTGAAGTTCCGGTTAAGTTTCTATTGAAGCCACCTGTGGTAAGAAGAGAGCCTCCCCTATTGCCAAGAGGAGAGATTTATCACACTACACCATTGCCTAAAGTCACAATTTTGTAAGTTGCAATCTTAGTGATTTAAAAACTTTAGCCAGCAAAATTTTCAAAAGGAAAAAAGGTCCAAGTTTTTTAGTAAAGGAGAGACGAAGGTGGAAGCAAAAATCTGAGAGAAGAATTATGAGGGAATGAGACAAGGTTGGATTCTGGCCTCCCCTCATTCTAGCAGCATTGACATAAGGTAGGATTCCGGCCCTCTCATATTCTTATTTATTAGATAATTTATCTTCACTGAGTTTGCCATGAAATATGCTCAATCTCACAAAGGTCGCCCTAATCATGGCTAAATTGTGCAAAATAATAAAATATTCTAAATTTAATCATCAAAATCAGATTCATGCCCAGGTCGGTCCCTTGGAAGAAACTCAAGTGTTTAATACAGTCTTTCACCCCAAGCTCCCATATAAAGAGGGAGGCTCATTTCATTTTTAACGTAATCAATCCTCTCACAAAGTGCATATCAACTTCATCAAGGCAGCAAACTACTTAACCACATGAACATAGCGAGTTTAAGGAAATTTTAAAAGATAAATGTCTGATTTCACTGAAAACCAGAATAAAAACTTGCAATGGAATAAACGATCTACTCTTTAACAAGCAAGCAAAATCAGAACTACAACTTGCAAAAGAAGAGAAATCTGGATTGAAACAAGAAAATCCAAATGTTCAATCAAATTGGCATGTCTTTTCTCTTCTATCTTTTCTTGAAAATTTTGGTTTTTCTTGCACAACTTGATATCCTAACATGCCTGCAGAAGTAATGGACACAGCCTCTTTAATATATAGTGCTGATGTTTCACAGGAAAAAATATATATGACATCATCCTATAGAAACTTAACATTGTTTTCCATCTTTTGACACAGCTATCTTTCCAATCCCAGTTGTCAGTAGTCAAGTGTAAATTTGTGTAACTTCGTAGGGTTTCCAAATTGTTCCTCATAGGTTTCATGAATAGATCTTCACGAAATCCATCTTCACTCTTCTGCAAGTCATACCTTAACCAACATTAGGATGCACAGTGATCATGATACCTTTCCCAGTACAACAATGCACCCTGCCTTTGTCAGAGTTGTGATACACTTGAAAGCATAATCTTGTGCAAACTCTGTTTTGCTGGACTTCCCACTTGCACCACCAATCACAATTTTTGTCCCTAAATTTGTTAGGACATTCTTTGTTACACATTATCTGTTTTCTTTAATATATTTCAAGGAAAAATGAATATCCGATGTCATTCTGTCCCAGGATTGTAGAAGTTTGATTTTCCATCTTCTTTGATATATATTATCTATCTGACAATTTTTTGTCATGGAAATATAGATTCAAAGAAATGCAAGAGTTTTAATGCACAAAAAGTTCTCAAATGTTAGACGTGGATTGTTTCATGGTTTTGCTGCAGTGGAATTCAGAAGCAACTTTCTTCAAGTTCAAATGCAAGAAAATTTGTAGCTCTAACCTTAATCAACATCAGCATTTTCTACATGGAGTTCAAGAGGATATACGAGGTAAGTAGTATATCATTTAGATGTTTTTCAGAGATTAAAATGGATGTTGTAGTAGGCACTATTTTTGGGCCATATTTATGTTGTAATAAGCTGACAAAACTTAATCCAGGTTCTTATTTCTGATTATCTTATCTTTATGTTATATTCCAAAGGGCAAATCTTTAGCAAGGGCAAGACACAAACAATCATTATCATTTGCTGTATCAGAGTGGCTTTTCACTAGAATTTTTGCAGCTTTATTATGGCCATTCCACTTATTAGGGAAGAAGCTTGTCTACAATAAGATTCATTCAGCACTTGGGATAACAAAGGTTAGCTTATATTTCCCTATATGACTCACAGTTGTCCTTTTTTAATACATAGTTAAAGGTTATCATTCATTTTCTTAAAAAACAGGAAATGAAATAGGAATTGAAGATTTAAAAGTTTTCAACTGATAATGCAGGCTGGCATAAGTGGTGGCGGAAGCCTTCCTTCCCATGTTGACCGATTTTTTGAGGTAAGCATCTGATTAAACAAGCCACTAGAATGTTTCTTGGTTCACTGGCTAATCCTATATTTACTTTCTCTTGTAGGCAATCGGCATAACCTTGCTTAATGGATATGGTCTAACAGAGTCATCTCCTGTTATTTGTAGCCGCCAAATAGAATGTAATGTATGGTTTTACTCAAACTGAAACAAATCATACCCTTTCATGTTAATCACCAATGCTATGTTTTTCCAACAAAATGATCCTATTTGCCTCATCCATGTGCTAGTGTCAAATTTGGACGGTTCTGTTCATTTCTTCTCTTTCAAATTTCTTAACAAGCAAATTTGTTTTGTGATCTTTGTTAAAAAAATGTCAAACCAGCATCATAATATCAATATGTAAATTTCCCAAATCCATGAACATAGTTATAGATGGATGCACATCCTACTAGATCTAAGTAGTAATACAAACAAATGGCAGCCCCAAAATGTTTGGCAGGGAACTCTCATTAGCTTGTAAAGAGATTCAATTCTTCCAGAATTCATATCTCTTTTGCAAACATGCAAAGAAAAATTCTGTACAAGTTACTCAAACATGACTCCTAAGAAAACACCTTTCCTTTGTACATTTAATGCAAATATTTGTGCCTATTCAAAGTCATTTCAGTGATAGTAATGAAACTTGGACTTTTCTTGGATTCTGCAAACCTTTTTTAGCCTTGGACTCAAACTCTAACATATTATTTATATATTTAATTGCATGGTACCATATATATTGTCTATCAACTTGTATCTAAGAAATGCCATCACATTTGATGTAGGGAGGGGTTTAAATTTCAAGGTACAAACTCAATTATTAGTGTCTTTGTGTAATGTCCCCATTTCTGAGATGGATTTTAATAATATTATAGTTAAATATAAGATTAGAAAATATAAATAAAGAAAATATCATTATAATCTTAATAATTATTATGTTGATTAAAATAATCTTTATACAATGTAATTATAATTATTATTATTATGATGAAAGTATTATTAATAATAATATTATATATATAATCCATTGACTAAAATTCGATCTACCAAAGGATATTTAATGAATAAATAACAATATCAAAATATAATTAATAATTATAAAATTAAATATCCAATCAGATAGATAATAACTAAATATAATATATATTATAATTAAATAAATATAAATTAAAGATTTAAACTTACTTAATAAAAACAAATCTAATAAATCCTAAGGATGTGACCATTCAAGAATGGATCATAGAAGAGATATAAAAAGGAACATTACAAGAATTCACATGGGGCAGATTGGTAGAGTCCCTTATAGAGTCAAATTTACAAAGAGATAAGGTATTTGAATCTGTTTCTAAAATATTATTATCGGCTTCAAAATTTCATAGAAGAATTATTTAATTAGAGGCACAATTCATCGAACCAATATTTCTGAAGATTCATAACAGCAGCTGACAGTAAGCCCGCATGTTATTTGTGGGGCCCGAATCTCTAAAGGGTTTATAATAATTATTGATCAAGCCATATAATTCATTGACTATTTGCTATGGTCTAGACTTTAGTCGTAGCTCCCATCATTTATTCTGTATTTGCAGGGAGGAGTATAATAGCCGCATTAAATATTATAGGTTGTCATTAGAGCATTTCATACTCCATAATCAGAGTGGGAAGGTTGAAGCTCGAATATTTGGGCAGAGACATTTGTAATGGCAATAATATTTGGTTTGAGACTTTAGGATATATTAGTATATGTCGTGCAAATATTTGGATACCCACAAATTAAGCCTTCTGTTTGGGGTTATGTATTTTGTCAGCAATACTTTGGAATACATATAGTTTAAGGTGAAATATTCAAGTAGCAGAGTTTTTATTGCCTGGAAAGGATTACAGTGAATATATATATATATATATATATATATATATATTCCCTTAAGTGTAATGTTTGCCATGAATCACATGAGACAGAGATATCTGTTAATGCCTGGGTGTGGAAATACTTTTTTGCGGATCTATTGAATGTATTTCACAGATTCTGTCATATTCCAGCGTGCTGGCAAGTTGGATATGATGTGAGTATAACAGTTGTTATCAGAAATTGTAACTTTGATATGGATCGAGCATGGTATTATGATATAATCCAAGTATAGCCACCTCACTGAACAGGTCAATACTAGTGTTTAAAGTCACTCTTGGCTGCTCCAGGTGATATATATAGAAGATCCATGGTTTTTTCACAATTGACTTGGACGAAAGGGAGGTTGGTGGTGTAATGGGCATAAAGCTATCTTAGCAGCTGATGCAATTATAATATGAAAGAAGCATAAATCAGTCACAAAAGTGCACAGAATATTGTATTCAGTTCCCAATCTTCTATATCAGATTTTATCTCTGCACATTACTATTGCAATGAAACATTGATTTGTATGTGAATGGTAGAGTTAGCTGGGAGCAATTTGAAACAGCTAAAATATGATATCATTTATGATTTCTATTATGTAAACTGTGAGATGAAAGTTTTCATATCTGCTGGTTTGTAGCAGCATGGTAATTATGTTGAATGTGCATACCATTGGAAAACATTAAGAGCTCAATGTTGTCTTATGGAAACAAGCATTCATTCATAAGGTCAGACCAAAGAATAAAGATTTCAGTTTTACATGAGAATTGGTAAAGGATATTACATTTTGTGCCAAGTCTTGGTGAGTACTTGTACAACACCCCATCCAACACTCTGAGTCTTAGGCTTGGGCTCCCAAGTTTTGACCTCAAACTTTTCTGTCTAGTGCTTGGACATTATAGTCACACTTTTTGAAGTGAAATTTCAACTTTTATGGTCATTTTTTGCTGATATTCACCCATTTCTCCTAGTCAAGCATCAACATCAAAAGACGATGATTTGAGATGAGAATTCTTCAGGATGCAAAGTTGATCAAACCATCAAATAGAAGCAACATAGTTAGATGCAATACAGGAAAATGAAGACACTTATGATAAGATATTTAAGTCCAAGAAGAGACCACCAAAAGGGTCTAAGGGATTGAAAGTTACAACAAGGAGACATAAACAAAGGGGACACCAAATGGTGCATGGGCAAAAAGTTAACAATCAAAACCAAAGAGACAAGAGAGGCACTACCTGAAGGCTGAGAGTGGTGGAGAACAACCAACAATAGTCAAACGGCCAAGAAGAAGTAACCCAAAACTAAGGGGTAACCAACAGAGCGAGAGGGCATCCAATACCTAGACCGAGACCGTCTTCGAGTACCACTGTGGGTGGAGGGTTGTCGTCTATGTGTATGGTCTCTACGAGGCTTCATAGACCTGGCATGATCAGGAGTATATTCATCTAGTGACCTCTTGGTGCCTCTAGCAGGGGCAACCAACGGAAAGAAGGAAGTGATGAGCTGATCAGAACCATGTCTCAAGGGGGACTGAAGTTGCAAAGTGTGATCCCGAAGACACGTTGCTTTGTAGAGGTAAAGTGCTAAGCACTACTAGTTGGTGTATGTAAAGAAAGAAGGTAAGGATTGGTAGTCCTCAAAGAGATAATAGAACCTCCTGTGGATCTAATAATAGATGGGGCAGTGGAATAAAAAGTGTAGCTCTATCTCAACCAACTCTATGTCACAAAGCTAGCAAATCCGATCACAGCAGTCACTCTGGTGATTGGTCTGGATGCAAAGCTAATGGGAGCCCACCCTGAAGGAGCCTAGGGGGATACACAGAGCGTGACTTTGATGTCGTTTGATGTAGGAAGAGTGCATAATGATCCTATCTTGAAGGTCAATGTAGTGCTTAGCATAAAAGGCCATCCTTGAATGAAGACCCCGTAGGGGATCAATCTAGGTCATGTAGATATATCTATTCTAAATTCCCATTCGAGTGTTCCCATTCAACTCCAATTGGGTAGGGAGGAGATGAGTAGGGGCATCCAACAAGTATTGGAATGGAGGGAGATGGTGAATCTCATTGCCAATAGAACCAAGAAGAGCAGAGGCTTGAGCATACCAACAATGGGGCCGACTAGTAGGGACGGTCACTGTGATCGGCTTTGACGATCGATACACCAACTAAGAATATCTGTTCCGACCCTCATCAGAGTCAACAAACCCCCAAAGTTGGTGAAAGAACCAAGTCAGGTTGAAGATGGTCCAAAGCATGAGGGGTGAGCACCAAACTCGGCCAAAATGATGTTAGTAGGGGTAGTCTAATGGCACCTAATGATGTGTCAAGGGCAAGGAGGGAGGGGTCTCAAACCAAAGAGCCATAAAGAGCAATCAATTGAATCAAAGAATCTGTGATGGACATCGTGACCCATTGTTTGAAAAGGGATGTCGGAAGCACTGTCTCTCACGCAAAGTTAGGGAGCTCAAGCCTTTGTTCAGCCGAGATTGCATGGTTGGTCTCATATTGAAATGGGGTCTAGAAATTTTGACGGCCAAATAGGTGTAAGTAGATGAAATCTCTATCTCCGTAAAAGAAGTGTAGATGAGAGGTCTTCAAACAGTTGAAGACCATAATCTGGATCTTAGCTAGGTTAACTGTAAGCCATCTCAAGTCACAAAAGGAAGCAATACCATCCAAAAGGTGTTGCAGGCCCTCGAGGTAGGAGGCTAAAAGGACCATGTCATTAAAAAATAGGAGGATGGATAACAGGACCTAGTAGACAGCTTCCATCATCGAGGAGCAAGAAGTCCCTGAGGAAAGCCTCGAGCTTGTCAATGTATATATCAAACAAAGTGGGTGAAAGCGGCCATCCTTGCTTCACCTCAATAGTGCTCTAAATAGGTTTTGAGAATCCCAAGTTGCTCTAAACTGACTAACAACACACTCATATAATCTCATAATAACAATCAACAGAATCTTTGGAATCGCGAAATCCTGAAGTCTTTGAAATAAGGCCACTCGTGGAACAAAGTCAAAGTCTTCGAAAAGTCCACAAAGAAATAGTACACTTTCACCGAATGGTGTCAATCCTCTTCAATGATAGCACGAAGATTCAAGATGTGGTCCATAGTCTAAAAGTCTCTCCCAAAAGTAGCCTAAACTCTAACCGGACAATGTCGTCTGTCGAATTCCCTAGAAAGATGTTATGTAGAATAGTAGCATAGAGCTTAGCAAAGGTTTGATTAATCGTGATGATCCTATAATTGTTAGGGTCCAAAGTTGGCCTTGCTTTGTGGATCAAATGGATGATGTGCCATGACCAAGAGGAGGGGAAACCAGTGCAAATAACTGTATTAAAGAGCACAGTAAATAATGAGCCCAAGACTGAGATACCTATCTTGAAGAATTCCACCTAGAGCCCTTTCTCGTCAATTTCTTTGCCACTATGCATGAATCTAACAACCTTACAAATGTTGGTGAAGGTGAAAAGATAACAACAGGAAGTGGGGGTCAGGTGGATAGGGGGCTGGCCAAGGATGTTGTAGAGTGTACGCCAAAAGAGCTGGAGGAGTGGGAGTGTGGAGTGTGGAGGTGTGGGAGGAGAGCATGCAAGGATCTAGGTTGGAAGGGAGGAGGGGGTCACAGAGGAGAAGGGTACGCCAAAAGAGCTGGGTGGACAAGTGGGAGGCACAAAGGGACCTGCACTGTGAGATGAAAAAGTGGCTCTTCTTATGGTGAAGAAGGCGGCAATAAGAGAGCCTCAGTTGGGGAAACAAAGGGGCCTAGTAGGAGAAAGTAGTGCAGACCGAGCGATGGAAGGACTTATAATCTTTGTCAAACCACTAGGTTAATGGGCAAGATCACAAGCAGTGGGGGTTGTAGGAGGGGGTGACGTGGTGGGGAAAGGAGATATCGGCGTACTCCAGAATGATAGTAGCAAGGTGATCTAACCTGGAAAAGGCACAAGAGGTGTTAGTGAAGAGCAACTAGGGAAGAGACCACCTAAGGTGGGAGGTGAAAAGGTCATAGTTACCCTCAGCAAAGGGAAAAACAGTGGGAGTAAGATGCAATGCCAAGGAGGGGGGCAGGGGTGGTGTTGAGGGTGAGGCAAAGAAGGGAGTGGTTGACCGGGGGGAGACAGGAGATGCAGAAGAAGCTAACAAAAGGGATGAAGGAGGTGCAAGAGAGGGCGTAGTCCACCATGGTTGAACAAGCACAATGGGGCTAACAAGTGAAGAGATTGGGTCTAAGAAAGTAGATTCCATTTAGAATCACCAAATCCAAGTACTCACATAATTGTAGCAAGTGACGATCGTACCGAGTTGGTGGGCCATCGCTATCGTCAAAGAGGTGTTGTAAAGATGGAGAATCAGGATCTAACTCTGTAGTTCAAATTGAATCAGTCACCCAGTCATGAAGGGTCTGTAAGTCTCTGGTCTAGAAATTGAAGTCCCCCAAGATAATAATTTTCCCCATACCCGAGAACCTGTTGATACAATCCTGCAAGTCAACAAGATGTCCCCCCTCCTTAACACTATCGATAGCATAAGGCAAAGCGGCCGGTGGAAAATAGCAAACTGCAATGAAGGTGTCCCTAGTAGAAGAGTCCTCAACCCTAAAGATGGATCCATAGGAATCTAGCAAAGTTGTCAAAGTATATAATAGAAGTGACCCTGAGAAGGTGATCCCTGACAAGACAAATGACCCCCCACCCAAAAACCTGACCTCATCTTTGAAAGCAAACAACCAGTGAAAACCTAGTATACCAAGGAGACGGCGGACAAGACTCTCACAAGTCTCAGTAACCAAAACAATGGCGGCCGAACCAATATCATCTTGAAAGAGGCCCGATAAGAACTATAGGAACTATAGAAATTACTATTAAGCCATCAATTGTGATTGCTCATTTTGTCAATTTCTTCATCTGTAATGTCCCTACTTAAAAACAATGGAGTATACCTGTTAAGTTGCAATATATTGATACCTTATAATGCTTCCTTATGTTCAACTACTAGACTTTTGGGACTGTTTACTTATAATTGCTAATGCTAGAATTCTCTTTCCATTAAAGCCTTGGTAAATGCAAAATTAATTCCCTTACAAACTGTAAAATTTAGATTGATGATCAACTTGGAGATTCTTATGCTCGCTCTATTTTATAAATCTTTTTTGCAGAACTGATGGATTATAATGACAATGAATTGCTGATATATAGAATAGATCTGGAAATGCTAATATGTAGTGGATGCAATATAATTCTATGTACAGATTGCGATTAATCTTTTCTATATGAGTCCGGTTCTATGCAACATTGAAAGATAATATTGATATCCATATATCAATATGAGTATAATCTGATGGTTTGTTTGTAATTGGATGACTTCCCCATAAGTCTATAAGATGGTCCAATAATCTGATTCCTAAATACTTCCCGACTCTGGATGCCTCTTAATATGTGTTGCTGTTTGTATTTCATCAATTTTACAAATCTGCTTATGTGTTTAATATATATATATACTTTTATTTTTATTTTCTTTCCCAAAATCTCTTGTTCGATATTTCTGGCTGAAATATAATCTACTCGTATTTATTTTATTTTTAACTCCCTCTATGATGTTTACAACTGCTGACTTTATCCTCCAGAATTGCTATTATAGCTGACTGGACTATGCCAAATGCTCTCTGAATGGCTACTTTTCTTTGTCTTTTTTTCACTCACTTCTTTCCATGCTTTTATATTTTCCTCTGTTTGTTTCCCTCAGGAAAACTCAGATATATCATTCTATAATTGGTTATCAAACTAATGAATACGTACAGCATAATTGTTGTCCACAACACCTACTTTCAATGTAAAGATTTGTCTCATTTTCTATTTTTTTCTTTGTGAAGAGGAACCAATATATTAATAATCATTACCCTTACATTTTCAATTTCTTTCTACATATATACCTTTAACTTTCTGAACAATTTCCTGCCTTAACAAGAGAAGTCACCCCTTTAGAAATGGATCACACCCCTTAATATTTAACATAAACAAACTGCTACTTATATTACATTTCTTTTCTGTTTGCTGACTTGTCACATGTCAGTCATAATCATACCTTTTGGAAGGGTTTTGTTATCTTAACGAACCTCATAAGATCACACCTCTTTAAGACTGAATTACTTTCCCATTGACAAATTCATATCAAATTAATATTATATTGTTGTTTTAGAGTTGCTATCTATTGTGCTGCTGAGTTGTCTTTAACATAGTTTGACTTTTATAGATACATAATATTGCTGCTTTATCATTAGCTTCCCTTTCAGTATGTTGAATTTGTTAATAAAATCAGCAATAGTCAATACTAATAGGATATCTAAATTGATATTAATAATATGAGATTAATTTCTTTTCTTTTTTTGGCGAAACATTATATTTATATTAATAATAATTGGTTCAAAAAAGCTCCTGGAGAAAAGAACCAGAAAAGAAAAACTCTAGTCATTGCCTGACACAAAAAAGGGATGCAGAAGAAGAAATACTACATCAAAAGAGAGTATCTATCAACACTAATGAATCTTGTCCTAGAGATTCCCAAATTGAGAATATAGTAATTATAAAGAGCCCAAAACTCATATGAATACAATTCATTGATTGGTGCCAGAGACAAGACCCAGAGCCCAGCCAAAAACTATCACAGAGATTACCATCACTAATCTACATCCAAAACTCCAAGTAAGACCATGATATTAGAAAGCCATCTGATGCAAGTGTAATCCAAGATCCTAACCTGCATATAATATCTCAAAAGAACAAGTGAGATCCATAAAAGAAAAAACATGTAAAATCATAGAGAAGTCATGACTTACTATCAAATATATATATATATATATATGAGGAGGACTCAACCTTATTCTAAACATATTCTTTTGTCATAATATTTACCAAGTTGGGGAGATCAAGGAGGTTAAGTGGGGAAAGTAAAGAGTTAATATAAACCCCGTCAGTACTGAAATTAGCCAAACAATCAGCTAAAAGATTGTCTTCTCTATAAGTATGCATTATGTAACATTCAGAGACTGAATCAAGAAGAGACCATACTTGATGTAATATATACTGTATGGACCAATTATATACATGACGTTTAATACGCGCATTAATAATAATGGATGTATCCCCTTCAACATGTAACTTAGATATAAAAAGTGATTTTGCAAGATCCAAACCAAAAAGCAAGGCCAAGGCCTCAGCTTTGTTATTAGTAAATTGAGGGAGAGAAGATGATTTTGCTGCAATCACATGACCTTGAAAGTCTCTAATGACTATGCCATAGCCAAAGTTGCCTGGATTTCCTCTAGAGGCCTCATCAAAATTGAGTTTGAAATAACCCTCGGTTAGAGGAATCCACTTGGAATGTGCTCGGATAAGAGGAATCTTGGATGGGCAGAATGGAGCAGGAGAACCCTTCCACCACTGAATAACATAGCCATCCCAAGGAGAAAAAACATGTTTACCCTTATATTTACTTATTGAAGCATTAACAAGCTCAGTGGTTGATCACTCTAATCATTCCAAAAATTGAGGTATTGGAGATGACGTCTGTCTAAAAATTCTCTTGTTTCTTTCCCACCGAATTGCCCATACTATAGATGGAGGGATGCACTTCCAAAGACATGAAAACATTGATTTAGAGTATAAGATTGGGCATGCTTGGAATAAATCCCATAGAGAATTAGGTAATGGCATATGGAAATTAAGCTTATCAAGGACAAAATACCAACAATCTTGGGGAAAAGGGCAGTTTAGAGGAGGTGATTTGTTGTTTCTATAACTTGCAGATAGAGCACACAATTAAAGTGATTAGAAATGTTCAATCTATGAAGACAATCACTAGTTAAAATACAGTTCTTTAGTGCAAGCCATGCAAAGAATCCTGCTTTTGGCAAAATTGAGCTATTCCAGCAGAATTCAAAAGCACGATATGTGGCCTGATTATACTAATTGTGTTGGAGAGCCAAGTATCCTAGTTTAATAGAGTATTTACCATCTTTAGCTAGAACCCAAAAGAGGCAATCTGGATGATTAGACATAAAGACATTCCTTTCAACTAGAACTTATTTGAAAGAAGCAAACTGATTGTGGGATATAGGAAGAGATGAGGGGTCTTGCCAAATGACAAGCCCTGTGAACCTATGAATAGTTGAGACATAAGTAGAAAAGGATGTCCCCAAGCTTGAATCACTATGTTTGAAAAATCCTTTAGAGAATCAATAGTGGCAAGGGGGGGAACCCATTCCATGAATCAAACCAAAAATTGACACTATCCCCATTGTTTACTTGCCATGATATGAATGAAGTAATAACTTCTCGAGAAGCCATCATGAAATCCCAACTAATAGACCCCTTTGGCGGGTCTAGCACAATAAGAGCTCTGGAAGGTTCCAAGTTATCTTTCTCTTGCAAAAGGCAACACCATTTGGTAGAGGATTTTTCATACATTTGCCAAAAAAGTTTAGCACCAAAAGCCCTATTTATATTGGTAATATTAGGAAGTTCGACACCTCTTGTTCTATAAGAGGTTGACATGGCATGAATAGAAATTAGCGGTATTTTCTTTTGACCATTCATATTATCTAAACAAAGAAAGGTGTGGATTAAATTTTCAATTTGAGAGATGATACCTTTGGGGGCTTGTAGAATGGAGAAGTAATAGTTAGGAATGGTAGAAAGAATAGTTTTGATAAACAAAATTCTACTCGAGAGGGATAACCAGCGAACCTTCCAAGCACTAATTCTACTATTGATACGATCAATCACAGATTTCCAATAAGAGGGTTTGTTTAATCCCATAAAAAAGTGAGCACCAAGATAAGTAGAAGGTAAATGATCACGGGGAAAACCAAGAAGAGGGATTATTCTTTGAGAAACTAATTGAGATATATAAAAAACATAAATTTTAGATTTAGTTCCATTGATACATTGACCTAAAATTTGTGTATATAGGTCAATGGCTTTCTTCATACTCTATGATTCTTGATATGTAGATGATCCAAAAAGTAATGTATCGTCAAGAAAAAGAGAATGGGTTACGGACAAAGATATAATAATGATACCTTTCCACCACCCTTTTTGGTTAAAAGAGTTAATAAGTCTACTGAGAGCTTCTGCCATAATGATAAACAAGAATGGAGAAAGAGGGTCACCTTGACGAACTCCTTGGGAAAAGGCAACGAAACCTGTTGTTGCACCATTAATGAGAATAGAAAAATGTGCACCAGAAATGCAAGCTTTAATCAATTTACACCACCTAGAAGAAAAACCAAACTGACGAAGGACTAGAAGAAGAAAAGACCAATTTAGTTTATCGCAAGCCTTCATCATATCTAATTTGACAACAAAGGCTGAAATATTATGTTCTTTGATGGAATGAAGGGTTGCATGGGCTATTATAACTCCCTCAGTTGTTTCTCGACTAGGAACAAAACCCTCTTGTTCTATTGATATAATTTTTGGAATAATGGGCTTAAGTCGCAAGTAAATAGCCTTTGTGATAATCTTATAGATAGTGTTACATAAAGAAATAGGATGGAAATCAGCAAAAGAATAGGGATCATTAACCTTTGGGATGAGAGCAATATTGGTGGAATTAAAGTTCTTCAAAATGGAAACATTTTTCCTAAATTCGTCAAGAGCCTCAAGCAATTCAAAACAAATTACATCCCAACATTTTTGAAAAAATAATGCAATGAACCCATCAATGGCTAGTGCCTTATCAACAAGCATAGAAAATACTACACCATGAATCTCAAAAAGAGTAAAAGGGGCCATAAGAATCAAATTGTCTTGTTGTGTAATCAAAGAAGGAATAAAATCCAAGATCTCATCCACAAGGTGGGAAGAGGGGGGATCCTATGGTGGAGGGGAAAGAAAATTAGAGAAGAGCCTTACACTCTCATTTTGGATGCCCTTAGCGTCAGAAATCAAATTTCCTAGATGGTCATGAATTGTAAAGATTATGTTATTAGCCTTCTTTTGTTTCGTAGATGGATGGAAAAACTCAGTATTCTAGTCCCCTTGTTGAAGCCACAATTCTCTAGGCTTTTCTCTCCAATACTCTTCTTCTCGCTTACATAATTCAAAGCATTTCTCTTGCAAATTCTTCTGTCTTGAATGCATATCAGCATTTAAACCATGGAGTAAAATATGTTCATTAATCTCAGCTAGTTTTTCTTCTACCACCTTTTTCTCCTCAAAAATATTTTTAAAAACATGTTTATTCCAAATCTTGATAAGCGCTTTAACATATTGCATTGTGTTGTGAAACTGAAACATTTTGGTTCCTCGCTCTAGTGGAGCATCCTTCCACCATTGTTTTAAGAGGCCATTGAAGTGGGGATGACGATACCATACACTTTCAAACTTAAAAGATGGTCTAGATAAACTAGTAAGAGGAGAATCTGATGGAAGAATGGACAACTGAATAGGGAGATGGTTAGATTCTAAATATGGTAGTATATCCAATTGGATAGTATAATTCGCCAATTTCCAACATTGTGAACACAAAAATCTATCCAATCTAGCTACAATTTGGTGGAACCCAACTCTTCTATTAGTCCAAGTGAAAGATCCAGCTTGTGGGGGAACATCAAATAGAGCATTATTGTTAATAGAGTCATTAAAGTCCTGGGTAGCTCTAGGTGGGGGAATAATACCTCCATACTTATCCATAGGATGAAGAATGACATTAAAGTCACCGGCAATAATAAATTTGGCACCTACTAATTGTTAGATAAACCTTGTAAGAGTAGGTCATAAACTTTGTTTATCAGACATAGGGGTAGGGCCATAAACATTAATCAAATGGAATGAAAGTTCATAGTGTTGAATGGATTTAGGTTAATTTCTTTATTCATATAATATTTTGAAATGATATAGTATTAGTTATTGATTATTATATCTATATTAGTGTATCTTTATTAATATTTAGAAATGATTGTATTATTCATTAATTATATTATTATATTACTATTTTCACTGATTATTAATATTCTATTATATTAAATAAATTGTACTCTTTCATTATTATATGAATAATAGAGTTAATTTAATATTAAAGTATAATATGATTTATTATTATTATTTATTTGTTCATTAATTTATTTTTATTGTTTATAATGAAATCCTAATCTAGAAAGGAGATATTACACACTAAATATGTATCACACACTCTACCACTCTTGTTTTCATTTTTTTCTTTCCTTATCACCTTCCTGTTTTGATACTTTCATAACATGTGATTTTTTAACTCTACTTCTGTATTATATTTGGTGATACTTCTGAGTTCCATTTATATACTCTGATTATTTGTGGACATTTATATAATTTTCTTTACCATTTCTTGTTTCTCCATCTCTTTAATTTTTAATTTTTTTGTTGTCTTCATCATCTTCTGTTACATATTTGATATTTCATTCAACTCCATGTGATATTTTTAAAAGTTTCTTTCTACTTAGAATGGAACTTTTATATATCTCTTGACAATCAATGATCATCACAATCAGTTTCTAATTAAATTGATAGCTATTGTTGGATGTGTGAAGGTTCTTGGGACAGTGGGTAGAGCTCTTCCTGCTACTGAGGTGGAAATTTTTGACTCCGAAACTGGAAACAAACTCCCAGCAGGTTCAAAGGGTATTGTCAAAGTTCGTGGACCTCAAATTATGAAAGGATATTACAAGGCAGGTATTTCTAATAATTGGATGGCCATTTGCAGGAATGAGGGAAAAATTCAAATATTTCATCAACTATCTTAATTACTATTTTTATAATTTCTAGCATGCAATACAACTAAAGTGTGATCTTGTGACTATTGTTAAACTTGGTTCCACATATCTCCTTTTAATTTGTTTGGGAATTTTGTTTTCAGTAGGCAGAAAAAACTGTATGAATATAGGTAAAAGTATACTTAACACAGTAAGCTGTGATCAGTGCGTAGAAGGATTATAAACAAATACAGAATCACAGACATGATAATAGCCAAATTTCCACTTTTAAAATGTGTCAACTTAAATGGGATGATTTGCAATTACCAAGCTGGCCTTTCCAGTGATAGGAACTCTAAATTCTTCATAGCTTTTTCCTGCACCATATCTTTTGAATGTTCCTTAAGCTTCCAAGAGCTTGTAAGATTCCTTATGATGATTTTATGGGTTTCTTGATATATATGGTACTTTGTAATTCTTTTGGCAACTGTTTGACAGAATGCCAAGAGAATAAATATGCTAGAGCATTTATTTCACATTCATAAGAAATATAACACAAATTGCCGTACGAGATTCATAATTAAAATAACCAATTAAAACCAATGTATTATTGCTGATCAACTTACTAGGTTAGATTAAAATTCAAAACAACGTAATGATTTTGTATTAATCAATTGATAGGCAATAGCTTTTGTTAATATTTGAAACAAACCTAACATCCTCACTATAAATTTCATTGAATCGGTGAAAACAATTTGAACATCTGCTTTCCCTTCCTGTACATGTGTTCTGCCATTATTCGAAAAAAAAATCTATGATTTGTAAACTATCAAGTGCCCCTACCAAGGAACCGAAGAGGACAACTCAAAATCAAAGAATACTTTTTTTTTTGAAACCAAAGAGTGCAGCTAACACTACAATTATAAATTTATAACTACATATAACATTAACTCATCAATGATACATTACATTAAATGCAAATATGAATGCTAAACATTACTTAGGTAGCAAAGTCCTTTTAGGTTCCCTAACATTACTACTAGCAATGCATACCATACATGACTATTACCATTTAGGCCCATGAAACTAAGAACAAGTTTTGAATATGGACAAATTCATTTTGATACTAATGCATCCCAAAAATTTATTATCACTGGATTATCTACTCGCAGTAGGTCATCTTGGCAGCCACTTAGGGCCTCATCCCCCATTGTGAGCCACTCCCCTAACCATACTCCTAGAAAACCACTCTTGTGCTCCAAATTGAAAATTCAAAAAAAAGCATCACAAATCAAATAACCATAAAAGGTCCTCATAAAATCTTCATAGTCAAAGTAATCACAAAAGAAGAGTTTGGAGCATAACTCAAAATCATCAATAGTATCCTTCTATATATCATTATAACAGTAGGGACATTGAATTCCAAATCATAAAAGTCTCATGTTGAGAATCTCATTGAATCTCTCAGAATTCCTAAACATAAACCATAACTAGATATCACATAAATCATGCATATGTCCTTTTGGATCCAGTTATCAGCATCATAGCACACTCATTGTCCAATTGCCATTAACCAAAAACGCCCATGAATAGAAATAGACCCTCGTCTTTTCATTTGCATAGTTGAGCCTTAAATCAACATGTTACCATGAAATGTGATACACCAATCGAACTAGATCGTGAAAACATTACATTCAAGAAACAAGATGGAATCAACTATCAAGACAAAACCCTCGCCTCTGATAAGACTTAACCCAAGAATTACACAACACACCACCTCTATCGTCACATCAAGAATAAAATATTGCCTATATGATTAACAAGGTAAAACATTTCAACTTAGCTCATAAGCTAAATGCAAATCAAAATAACATATAATTAAAACTCAAGGAATGTCAATTTATAAAGAGGTCAAAATGGCCTCTAGCATACAGTTACTCACACCAAGTAGCATGAATTTCACAATCAACTATCACTTAAACCTTAACTCACACCTAATCAACATAGATTAAAATTAAGCATTTTAAATATATGGAAAACCAAATTGATATTAACTTTCAAACTACTAAGTCTATTGTAAATACCTCTAAAGAAAACAATATATACCTCCAAAACACTATCAAAATACAAAGAATAGCATGATACCCATGTATAATATAAATGGTAATTCATATTCACATCCTATTGCATATACAACTCATCAATTCAAAAGTAACCTTGCTTGCAACTAGATATAAGTTAATTATGACTGACAAACTACTACATATATTTGTCTAATTAGTGTAGTAATGAATAAAGAAGTTCTTATCAATACATTCTAAATAGAATACAATTTAAACCCCTAAATTCAAATGAAATTCATTTCCTAACTAAACCTAATCCATCACTCATTTAAACACAATGGAGTAGTGATTACTAATAATTAATCAATTAAATTAATTAAGTCCAATAAACTAATTTCTAATTGCACTATTCAAATAATATAAATCTACAAATGAAGTATCATTAACTTAATTAATCAATGAAAGAATTAATATCAAAGTTTTATCCTCTTTTTTCAATAATTCTAATAAGATATTTTCTATTAATTAATTTTATGAACATTTAATTTAGAAAAAAAAACAAATTCCCATTCAATGTCTAACTTAGCTTGATTCTAAATTAAATAAAGCTAATTTCTAGTAATTTTAAATCTTAAAGAATCAATGCCTTTATTCCCAAGAATGAGCTCTCGTTAAAAAAACAAGAAATCACTTCATGCTAAGAAAGTTAATTTTTCTTTTCAAGAAACTTAAGTCAATTTCCTATACATGCAACGGTATTAAAGAAAACTTAGAAACTAAGATTCTTTTAACAAAGAAATTGATTCATCAGCCTATTTACATGAGGAGAAATAGAGAATGTGGAATCATAGACAACGCACCTGAATTGTATGAAGAACAACATTTTAGAACAAATAATGAATATTAATAGTATTGGACCCCAAAAACTAGAACAACAACTTGTCTTGGCCATAGCTAAACCAAGTAATGAGATCTTGACTTTCAAATCAAACCACATGCCAAGCAATACAATTGAAGATCAAAATAAAGAGGGATTGAGTATGACAGAAGAAAATGCCCAAGAGTGGAGTGTACCCAAAAAACATTTAGTAGATTGCAATGGGAAATAAGGAGGAATAGAATGCGATAAGCACAAATTGGATGAAGGAAAGGAATGGTAGAGCATAATGTATTGGCTTCCAATCGACAACAAAATTCTATTGTAATGTCTTGATATTACCCCAACAGGTTATAATTTCATCAAACACAAAGTCTTCTCTAATTTACTTGTTTGACATTTCGTCAAACACTTTGCAAGCAAAAGATATATTGCATATCTAAATTCTGATTGCTTTCTAAATGCCAAACTTTAATAAATATGCTTGCAAAGAACACACTACACATCTAATAATGAAGATGCAATTGTTTTTGTATAACACTGATTACAAATAGGAAAATATGCATCAACATCAATAAGACAATAGGGCAACAAATTCTGATATAAAACTCTGATATGAATCATATTACAATAGATTTTACAAACCCTACCAATGCCCTAAATATCTACTCTCAAACAATGCAAAATGTAGTAGATACAAACTTGGAATTGCAAATCATTGAAGCGATGGCACCATAGCAGCGGTACTGTAACAAGTCTCTATAGCACCATCGCTGTAGCAATGATACTATAGCAGCGGTTCTATAGCAAAGTTACTGTAGCAATATCCAACTTATTCCTTACTCCACAAATCTAGCCCTAGGCCACAAATTTGGCATGATGAAAAGACCGATTTGTCTTCTCCAACAATCGCAACCTTTCAAGAGATATTTCACCACCTCAGTTATGCAAATCAATGGGAGTGTTCATTCCCAACGATCAATGTAGCAACTGCAAAACCCTTGGCTCCACAAGTTATCCGAAAGAGTAGATGGCAACACATTTGATGCTCAACAATGAAGCTGCCCTCCCTATGTATTCTTTTCCTCTAATAGATGGACTTCCTTCTAGAAGAAATAAAATAATATTAAATTCCTCCTCCTATAAGATTCTTTTAATTTATTTATTTAACTTTAGTCACTTTTAATCAAATTAATTAAATATAAAATCACCTTTTAATTTTAATTTATTTAATGACTTTATAAGAAATTAATTTAATCAGTTTCTCCGTATTTCTCCACTTAGCCTTCGGAGAGTGTAAAGGCTAAGAACTCCACTAAGATGCTAAAAAGATGGGGACATTACAGTCTGCCCCTCTTGAAATTGCTTGTCCCCAAGCAATCTCGACTCTGGATGCTGCAAAATTTCTTCACACTCCCAAGTGGCATCCTCTACTAGCAGGTCCTTCCACTTCAACAAGTACTCCCAGATAGTACGTCTCCTCAAATTCCTCTCCCTAAACTCAATGATAGCCTCTGGTACTAAAACCAATTTCCCCTCATCGTCCAAGGATGGAAGCACTATAGAAAGAACAATCTGGTGTCCTAATGCCTTTTTGAGATGTGACACATGAAAAATATTATGGACTCTACTCTCTGCCAGTAAATCCAACTTGTAAGCCACCTCTCCAACTCTCTTGATCACCCTAAAAGGCCCATAATAATGTGGCTTAAGTTTTTTGGTACCACTCTTCTTGAGAGTGGATTAGCGGTAAGGCTACAGCATCAAATATACCATATCACCTACCTCAAAAATTTGCTCAGTCCTCTTCTGATTGACATATTGCTTCTGTTGATTCTATGCCTTAGTGATATTATCCTTAAGAGCCTTCACAATGTCCTAGCTCTCCTGTAATAAGTCTCCAACACTGGGCACTCTACTATCTAACAGCAACAAATCCATGAAACTGGGTGCCTCATATTCATATAATGCCATGAATGGTGACATCTGGATAGACATGTGATAAGTGGAATTATAACAATATTCACATAGATATATCCACTTAACTCAAGCCTTTTGTTGCCCTGCTATGTAATTCCTTAGGTATCCCTCCACTCATTTGTTCACTATCTCTGTCTGACCATCTGTTTGGGGGTGGTCGCTAGTACTTGGAGTGAGCTCTATCCTTCGCAACCTAAACAACACCTGCCAAAAGTGACTCTTAAGCCTGCTATCCCTGTCACTGACAATGCTCCGAGGAAAACCATGTAGCCTAAATACCTCTCTGAAGAATAAATCTACCACTTGTGTAACACTGTATGTAGTGTTGATTGAGAAGAAGTGGGCAAACTTTGTAAGTTGATCAAAGACAACATATATATAGTCTCTACCCTGGGCTCTCAGCAATCATGTGATGAAGTCCATGGATAAACACTCCCACTTCCTATCAAGAATCTTAAGTGGCTTAAGTAAGCTGGCTAGGTAAGAGTGCTCTTGTTTATTCTATTGGCAAGTAGGACACTCTAACATATTGCAACACCTCGTCTTTGAGCCCTTTCCAAGAAAAACGCTCACGAATCTGTCGGTAGGTTTTTAAAAAACTTGGATGTCCTACCATAGGTGAGTCATGATAAACTCTCAACAACATCCTCTTCACCTTTAACCTTGGCACCAAATAAATGCGCCTTTTGTAAATGATGATCTCATTCAAAAGGGTGAAATCACTATTCTGGATTGATCCATCTATGAATCCCGATGCCCATGTATCGTTTACATACTCTGCAAGGATCAAATGTCTCCAATCCTCTGATATATCGGTTATCAAGCTCAAGTGGGATCTTCGTGACAAGGCATCTACTCCTACATTCTGTGTCCCCTTGAAATAGGTAAATCAAAATCATATGCCTGTAATTTACTTACCCATTTTTGTTGCCTGTTATTAGGATCTCATTGACCTAGGAAATGTTTTAGGCTATTGTGGTTGGTTTTTATGCTGAATTTGCTACCAAATACTGCCTGAAATTGGCCAAAGCATGCATTATGGCCAACATTACCTTATCATAAATGTTGAAACTCCTCTCAGACCCCCTAAGCTTCCTACTTTCATAAGCAATCGTGTGTTTGTCTTGCATAAACACCACTCCAACACCTTCACTAGATGCATCACAATGCAACTCACAAGGTTTGCTAAAATTTGGTAATGCTAGTACTGGACAAGAAGTCATCAACTCCTTGAATTTATCAAAACACTCCTGTGCCTCAAGAGTCCACAAGAAAGCCCCCTTTCTCATCAAGTCTATCAAGGGTGCTACATGCCTGGAATATCCACTAACAAACCTCCTGTAGAACCCACACAACCCCAAAAATTCTCTCAACTATGTCAGGTTTACTGGAGTAGGCCACTCAATAATAGCACGAATCTTTTTCAGGATCCATGTGTACTCTCTGAGCACTAATAATGTGACCTAGATATAATAACTCTAATAATCCCAAATCACACTTTGATTCTTTTGCATACAAAGACTCCCTGCTTAGAATGCTCAACACAATGTCTAAGTGTCGCACATGCTCATCCGATGTCCTACTATACACTAGGATGTCATCAAAGAAGACTAACACAAATTTCCTCAACTGATGCTAAAAAACCCTATTCATTGTGGACTGAAAAGTAGCTAGAGCATTAGTTAGCCCAAATGGCATAACTACAAACTCAAAATGGCCACAATAACACCTAAATGCCATCTTTTCTATATCCTGCTCTCTAACTCGGATTTGATAATAGCTTGATCTCAAATCAATTTTGGAGAAGAAACATGCTTCATGTAGCTTATCTAATAACTCATCAATCCATGGGATGGGATACCTATTTTTTATAATCTTCTTGTTCAAGACCCTGTAATTTATGCACATCCTAATAGTACCATCCTTCTTCACCAAAACCACAAAAAAAGCAAAAGGAGACTTACTTGGCCTAATGTGCCCCATAACAAGTAATTCCTTGATGGTTTTCTCAATCTCATCCTTCAATCTCTTTGGATGCCTATAGGGTGTGATCATGATAGGTTTAGCACCCTCCTCTAACTCAATAATATGTTGAATACCTCTATTTGGAGGTCTACCAGGTGGTATTTCACTAAAAACCTTGTAGTGCTTAATTCTAAATTCCTATATGTCTAGGTGATATTCTATTTTTGCTGCCACTGTGATAGCATTAAAGTGCAGTGGGTTGCCCACTCAACCTAGTCATATCTCAACAAGCTCTCCATGCATCTGCAAGACATCATCCTAAACCCACTGTCACGAATGGCCTTAAGTATATGAGTCTTCCCTTCTGACTGAAACCTCATCTCCATATCTCTCAAATTGAGAGTGAATTCCCCTATATCATGTAACCAAGTCAGGCCAAGAACTAAATCTGTATCAGCCATGTTAACAACATAAAAATCTACTTTGAAATCAAAGTTGTTGATCTTTAATAGTAGACCTATAATCTTCCTGTCACATTTGAGGATGTAGCCATTAGCTACCCTCACTCTCAGACCCTCTCAAATTGCTCTGTCTGTATCCCATGCCTCTCAATCAATCTGGAATCGATAAAATTGTGAGTAGCACCTATATCAAGCAAAGTAGTAACTCGCTGACTAGCCAATACCCCTCTCATCCTGAATGATCCCTCTTGTTGTACACTAGTGAGACGGGCCTCCTTAATTCTACCCTCAATCTTCTCACCACCTATATCATCTATGCCTTCCTTTTCTTCAATTGATTCCTCATTTTCAGATTGCTGGTCTGAATTTTCAGAATCAAAATCCTCATCATAAATCCACATAACCCTATTTGCTTTCCCTTTTGGCCTCAAACGACAATCATGGTTCATGTCATAAGGTCCTTTACAATAAAAAGAGAGTTTTTTCTTCCTTAAATTATTCAATGTCTCTCTATTCAAAGGAGCAAATGATTTATCTTTATTTTCAGCCTTTGTTTCATTCCTCTCAGGTTTCTTGAAGAATGGTTTGTCTTTGCTAGATGATGCACCCTTTGAATAAAATTTATTTACTAGGGCTGCTTGTTCCATACTTCTAGCCTTCTTAATCGCTTCTTGAAAATTGAATGGATCAAAGGCTTTTACCCAACCCTTCAATGGTTCGGATAATCCCTTAGTGAACAAAATAACCAATCTCCTATCTAATATATCTGGCACCATAATGGATAGCCTCTGAAAATCACTAATGAAATACTCCAATCCGCATGTTTGTCTCAACTATGCCAACTCCTTGAAGTAGACTTTTGGATCCTTTTATCAAATGTTTCTACTAACTTGTCCACGAAATTCTGATATGAAGTCACTTGGTTATGTTGAAGGGTAACCATCCCATGGTACCACCAATCATGTGTAGCTCCCTCTAAATGTACCATGGCATATTTTATTGCCTCTACTTCTGTCATAGGTCTTAGTGCTAAGAAGGTATCAAGCTTGTGAATCTAAGCTTGCGTTGTCATTCTACTCCCATCAAATTTAGCCAAGGAAAGTTTCATTGTAGCATGCTTTAATTCATTATCCTCGCCACGAGGTCTTCTATTATGTCTAACTGCATGGTAGTGTTCTCTTTTTTGGTTCATAAACCTCTCAAAAGTAATTCTCTCCCATACCTGCGGTGCCAATAATTCTCATTCATCATTACCAACCATAAAGATATCTGCAATGTCTCATCCTCATCTTCCTCTGTTGGCTCCTATACTGGTTCCTCTCTAACAAAGGTAGGATGTGTGGGCCTGTCTGTTGCTCTGGAAATAGTTCTATGAGCTCTAGGTGATCTTACTGCACTCTTGTTATCCCCTTGTTCCTAATTCTGTCTATCCTGTGGGTTCATGCACCCAACTATGGTGGTGAGTTCCTGCAAAGCCTAAGCCTGAGCCATCCGCTCTTTTCCTTTAACCATTGCTTTGAAAAATTCTCTTGTTTGCTGATCCTTATTCCTGTGGTCTCTTGGTGGGCTAACCTCTTGTTTGTCACCCATGGTGTCTAGTTTCCTATCAAATTCTTGTTCCTTGTCGAATAAAGCTTGCCTGTGAGTGTAAAATTTGTGAGAGCCAACCCCAAGTGGTTGCATGTGATTGCTAAACCCTCAGGATAGCAAGATTTAGCTTTTATATCAATGTAATAACCCCAACAAGTTATAGCTTTGTCAAACACAAAGTCTTCTCTAATTCACTTGTTTGACATTTCGTCAAACACTTTGCAAGCAAGAGATATATTGCATATCTAAATTTTGATTGCTTTCTAAATGCCAAACTTTAATAAATATGCTTGCAAAGAACACACCAAACATCTAACAATGAAGATGCAATTGTTTATGTATAATTACAAATAGGAAAATATGCATCTACATCAATAAGACATTGGGGCAAAAAAATTTGATATAAAACTCGGATATAAATCATATTACAAACGATTTTACAAACCCTACCAATGCCCTAAATGTCTACTCTCAAACAATGCAAAATGTAGTAGATAAAAACTTGGAATTGCTCCAAAAATATGAATTTTCTCATAGCAAATCACTGTAGCGACGGTACTATAGCAGCAGTACTGTAGCAAGTTACTGTAGCAGTGTCACTATAGCAGCAATACTGTAGCAATATCCAACATATTTCTTACTCCACAAATTTGGCCCTAGGCCACAAATTTGGCACAATGAAAAGACTGATTTGTCTTCTCCAATAGTTGCAACCCTTGGGAAGATATTTCACCACCTCAGTTATGCAAATCAATGGGAGTGTTCGTTCCCAATGATCAATGTAGCAACTACAGATACCCTTGGCTCCACAAGTTATCTAGAAGAGTAGATGGCAACACATTCGATGCTCAACAATGAAGCTACCCTCCCTATTTATTCTTTTCCTCCAATAGATGAACCTCCTTCTAGAAGATTCTTTTAATTAATTTAATTAACTTTAGTCACATTTAATTTAATTAATTAAATATAAAGTCACCTTTTAATTTTAATTTATTTAATGACTTTATAAGAAATTAATTTAATCAATTTCTCCTTATTTCTTCACTTAGTGTTTCGGAAAATGTAAAGGCTAAGAACTCCACTGAGATGCTAAAAAGATGGGGACGTTACATGCCCCCTTCTTTATAGCTATTTCACTTATCATCTTAACTTTTATGCTCCCGAAGGGTAAGTGGAGGAACAAGGAGAAATTAAGAATTTAGTTAATTATTTGTAAGGTTATTAGCTAAATGAATATTAAAAGATGACTTTATATTTCATTAATGTAATGAAGAACTAAAATAAAATAATATGTTCCTAGAAGTTTAAGGATCCAACTCTTCATATTTCTAGAAGCTTCTTGAAGGATCCACATCCTCGTGTTTGTAAAAGCTTCTCCTTATGTTGCTAGAAGCTTTTTCAAATACCCATCTCCCCATGTTCCTAGAAGCTTCTTGAAGGATACACGTCCTCTTGGAGAAAATGTATCGATAGGGGGACAGTGAAGTTTGTAATCATCCTGTTCTTGGCAATTGCTTGATATGTTCATTTGTGAATCCAAGGGTTTCTACAAAGTTATTCCATTAGTCATTCAAAACGATCACTCCCATTGATTAGCATAACTGAGGTGGTGAAAGATCTTCCAAAGGGTTGCATCTATTTGGGTTAGAGATTCAATCTTTCATATTAGTATCATTATGTTCAAATCTGATAGAGACCAACTTTAGAGAGCTTCTAAAGAAAATTTCCTTGTAAGCCGCCGTATGACCCTCCAACCATTCACATACCATATGACATTCCAAGCTCTCCATCATTGTAGGGCTCCTCATGATTACTTCTTCAAACTACGACCTCAAAGACTATTTTCTTCATACAGCACATCCTAACTCATTCCCACCGTACGACATCTTTTGAGCTTTGTACGAACTCAGTGACCTCTCCTAGGAGTTCTGGAACATTACAATACCACTCTATGATTTCAACATTGCCTGTAAAAGGGACTTAAAACGTTCATGTTGATACCTTGTCTCGTCCTCTACATTTGAACTCCATGGTTGAGATTTCAAACGGTTGGAGACATTTGATTGTTGCAAAGTATGCCAAGGACTCTTGGGCTTCTAGCATAATTGATGGATCGATCAAGGATAATAACTATTTAATTGTAAATGATCCTTTCATTTACAAAGTGAGGACATTTTTTACCCTAAGATCAAAAATGAAGAATACAGTGTTGAGGACGTTTCATGATGCACCTATGGCAGGACATCCAAGGTATTGTAAGACTTAAAGGCAAGAACGAGAATGTTTCACTTCGAAGGAACTTAAGTCGGATATCCTTCAATATGTTGGAAAATGTACTATTTTTCAATAGAATACTTATAGGACTGCTCCAACCACTTATTATTCCTAATAAGTAGGAATGAATATCAATGGATTGCATCTATGTAGTTGTTGGTCGTCTTACCAAGTATGTTTATTTCTTTCAGATTGCAGCTACATATTCAACTACATAGGTAACAGATTTATTTTTCCACAAGATATTGTGGATGTACAAGTTAACCTCGAATCATTGTGACCAACAACAATAGTCGGTTCAACAAATTTCGATAGTATATTTAGATTGTGTGGGACCAAACTCACTCCAAGCACCAATTATTGCCCATAGACAAATGGACAAATAGAGATTGTTAAATGAGTGGAGGGATATCTCAGGAATGGCATTCCAAGGCAACAAAAGGGATGGGTAAAGTGAATTCATCTTTGTGAGTATTGCTATAACACTACATACCATTTTACAATTCAGATGACGCCTTTTATGGCTTTGTATGGTTATGATGCACCTAGCCTCCTTGACTTACTGATGATTGAAAGTAGAGTACCTGCTGTTGGATATGTGCTGCAAGAGAATCAAGATATTATGAGGGCTCTTGTTAAAATATCCAAAAGGCACATAATCAACAAAAGCAGTGTGTAGGTTAGAATAGAGTTGAGCATTCATTTGAGGTAGGGGATATGGTGTATTTGATATTGCAGCCCTATTGTCAACCATCTTAAGAAGTTTGGTACGGGGAAGCTTACACCGCAATATTATGGACTTTACAAGATCATCAGGAAATTGGGATAGGTGGCTTATGAGTTGGAGTTATTGACTTACAATAAGGATCATAATGTTTTACATGTGTCACACCTCAAGGAGGTGTTAGGACATTGTGTCGTTCCTTCCACAACTCGTCTACCCTTTGATGATGAGGGGAGGCTCATTTTGGTGCCCAAAGCCATCCTAGATGGAAAAGAGAGGTAGGTACAAAACGCGAGTTATCACAAAGTATTTGATTAAATGGAAGGACTTGTTGATTGAAGATGCTAAATGGGAGAACAAGGAGATTTTGTAGCATTTACAGTTGAGATTGCTTGCAAACAAGCAATTTCAAGAGAGGTGGACTACAATGCCCCCTTCCTTATAGTCATCTCAACTATCATCTTAGGCTATATGCTTTAAAAGGGTAAGTGGAGGAACAAGGGAGAAATTGATTAATTAATTGTGAGGTTTTCAGTTAAATGAATAGTAAATGGCAACCTTATATTTAATTAATGTAATAAATGACCATAATAAAATAATATGTTTCTAGAAGCTTCTTGAAGAATCCATCTCCTCATATTTCTAGGAGCTCATTGAAGGGACCGTTGCCTCATTTTTCTAGAAGCTTCTTGAAGGACCCATTTCCTCATGTCTCTAGGACCCATCTACTCGAGGCGTGAAGCAACCACCGAATACTCCCATCTCCAACCAACCCAGATTTGTGGGACCTCATAGTGGGTTCATTCGGCAACAACACTCCATCTCCAATGGTACTCAGAGATGGACCTGGTCTCTTAGCTGCCCTGAACCATACCCTTCGGTACTCGACTTCTTTCCCACTGAGGAAGGACCTCTAGCCCTTTCCTCGACAATTTTCTTTTACTTTCTTGCTTGCTCTTTCCCAGACACCATTTGGTGCTCCTATTGTATTTTGTTTCCTTGTTTGTAAGCTTTCAGTCCTGTAGACCCCTTTGGTGGTCTCTTGTTGGACATTAATAAATTTATCTTATCTTGTCTTATCTTGAAGGATCCACCTCCTCATGTTCCTCGAAGCTTCTTGAAAGACCTTCTCGTGTCTCTACAAGCTTCATGAAGGATCGGCCTCGTCATGTCCTTAGAAGCTTCTTCAAGGATCCACCTCCTCTTGGATAAAAAATATAAATAGGGGGACAATTAAGTCCCTAATCATTTAGTTCTTGACAATTGCTTTGATATGTTCATTAGTGGAGTCAAGGGTTTCTACCAAGTTATTCCATTAGTCATTGGGAACGATTTCTCCCATTGAGGTGGTCAAAGATCTTGCAAAGGGTTACATCAGTTTGGGTGAGAGATATTTAGTCTTCCACTATGGTATCATTATATTTAGATTTCATGGAGATCAACTAGGTATGAGAGAGCTTCTAAAGAACATTCCCTTGTAAGCGAAGAGTCTTGTCCATCACTCAATGATTGTAATCAGTCAATTGCATTTTCATTCTAGTACAATGTTTAGATGTTTTTGAAGACTTTTGCAAGCATTTCTACTATTACCAATTGAAGTTAGGTGTGTTAGAAGCAATCCGCAAGACATCCCTATGTGTAAAGTGTTTGACAAGATCAAACTTTAGAAAATTGGAATCAGAATTAGTAAGGGATATTATCTATTCACTGTAATGTCCCACTTTTAGCATTCATAGCATGATGTTGTCGTTAGCCTATTTCCCCACGGTCCCGTAGGCTAACCAGGACATTAATGGGGCTTAGAGGCCATTTGGCCTAGATAGTTTCAGTTGCAGGTCTTTCTGAGGGGTTTTGAGGCAACTTTGGGCATACTTACTATTTATAGTAAGTCATCTTGGACATGGTCGGACATCCAAGGGCAACGGTATGTCAATGGTAATTGTTTAAAATCGACAAGAAGACTTGTTTATCATTGATAAGATTTGTTATGCATTGATAAAGCTATTTTATAAACTTAAATTTAAATATTTAACTTTATTAATGCATAGACTATAGTTTGTGGGAAATATTTAAATTAAAAGAGTCCCCTTTATTTTATAACACATTGGAGACATAAGTTACATAAAAGGAGTTATGTTTTATCCCACATTGAGAAAACGAAAGACGGAGCTCTTGTGAGAACACTATAAAAGAAATGGAAAGAGCTTCTTTTAAGCAGGCTTGCAAATATCAAAGAAATTGGAGAATTTTCTGGAGATATATCTCAATAGTTTGAAGGACGAAATCCCTTCAAGCTGAAAATCTTGACGCCATTGAAAGATATGGTCTTGAGATTCAACATGGTAGCCATCCGAAAAAGTAGATACAAAAAAGTTTCAGCTATAAGTGTGCATTATACCAGCATTGTATTAGAAATTTGATTGCAATCAAAAAGATAATAGTTGCTGGTGTCATTTAAGCGATTCAATCTCATTATTTATCAGCTAGATAGTTTGCATACCAACTGTTTGCAAAAATGCCAGTTGGCTGTAGATGTTCTTTTCTCATGCTTAGATCATAATATATGCACTGAATATTGTCAAAATTAGGAGCACACTCATGTTAGGTCATTGTGTAGTTCATTGTAATCTTCTATCACTAGATTCTCATTGATGCAAATTGGAAAAAAGTCATTTAAAGCAAGCTGAAATACTATATCAGTCATATGTCTCTTGCATGTGAATTGTTTGACAAAATTCTTTGAGCCTTCAATCAGCATCTTTGAGAGCAGATTTGAGGAGGGTTATTACAGTGGTATTAGAGCTTGCTTGCAAAGTGTTTGACAAAATGTCAAACAACCAAAGTATAAAGATTTTTGGTGTTTGAAGAAGTTATAACCTATTGGGGTTATTACAGTGGTATCAGAGCTATAAGTCCTGCCATCCTGTGGAGGTCTTATAGGGAATTTGGATTAGCCACAGAGAGAAAAATGTTTGACAAAATGAATGCCGGTCCAGATCAGGGAAAAGAAAGATTCTTACAATTATTAGACACCTTAGCACAAGGACAGCGATTAGCAGAGCAAAGAGCACAAGAACAGAGTCAGACATTTGAGCTTATGATGCAGGTGATGGCTCGTCAAATGGGGTTGAATGCTAATGTGGTTGGAGGAAATAATCAAAATGGTAATAATCAGAATGGTAATAATCAGGATGGGGCACATAATGGAGGCGAACAAGTTGAGAACAATTTCGGTCATGCACCCCAGCAAACTAGGACAGTGAGTTCGAGGCCCATGGTTCCAACATTTCCTCCTAGAGCTCCAGAGCAGCCCGTACCAGAGCCCCAGATCACTGATATACAGGACCAGCTGAGGAGAGATTGGGAAGCCGGAGGTCCAGATTTTATAGCTGCAATTACCTTTAGGGAATATATAGATGTGCGGATGAAGCATATGCCACGTGGACATGACAAGAACCAGAGCTATGAGCTACGAAAGAAAGTAGGGAAACTTCAGTTACCATATTATGATGGCTCGGGGAAGTCTACAGCAAGAGCTTGGGTTCAAAAGCTTGACACATATTTTCAAATGAACCCTATGCTTGAGGAAGAAGCCATTAAGTATGCAGCAATTCACCTGGATGGGTTAGCACACAAGTGGTGGCATCATGGTATGGTCACTATGGGTCATGCACACATTACCTCCTATGTGGAGTTTAAGGAGAGACTGATTGAACATTTTGATAGGCCTAAGGATCGTACCTTCCCTATGACAGGCAGAAATTTGTATGAGGAGTTTAATAGACATGCTGATTCAATACAGGGAGACATTAGCACATCTTCAGGTAATGGTTTATTTGCATCATCTTCACAGGTAGAAGGGGTTACAGACGTTGTGCAGGTTGAGCCAGAAGGTGATATCACAGGCACACCGGATTGTGCAATTGACATAGATAGTGATTCCAGTACAGTTGGGCTAGATGAAGTTACAGTAGTTGAGGATACTATCATGTTTGAGGATAGTACAGTTGATCAGAAAGTGAGCATTCAAGACTTTGCAGAAAATGAGACACGTGTATGAGCTTTGTCTTGAGGTGATTTCAATTCGAGAGTTAGCGTGTATAGCAAGGACTCAGTTTTCTTTTACAGTGGAGTCACATGATGATGATATGAGTATGTCTAGCATTCACACTCCGGATTCAAAGATTGTAGACAAGTGCATGAAGTCAATTGGTATTGTTCACATTACTCAGGTGAGAAGTTTACTTGAATTGCCAGCTGGTTTCCGTTCATGGATTAGATGTTGGGATCCTTATCTTAGTACTTGGGATCGTTTTGACCAGAGATATCTATCATTCCTTGGTAGTAGTAACTATTGCACCATCATGGACTTGATTAGTAGTTTGCCAGGTGTAGTTCTCATCCATGTCAGCAACTTGTTTGATGCTGGATTTAGTTTTTACACACCTGTGTTGGGCATTGTTCATATATCCAGTCGACCATTCTTGTTGGAATGGGTTGATGATCTCTCAGATATGATAGAGTCTACAGAAGAGTCCCAAGATCTGAGTATTACAGATGATAGCTATTCCGAGGTTACTCCTTTGGACAGTGTACCAGGGATAGAGTATAGAAGTTCGACTAGTCGGCACAATCATGTGTCTAGTCAGCTGAGAGTTGGCAAGCGAGACATTTCTATCACTTGCGAGCATTTCGATGCTTCTCGTCAGTTGTTAGCAATTTATGGATGGGGTTCTCCTACTAGTGATGAGCAGGGAGGCAATTATCTTTCCTTGACAGAGATCCACTCTTTATGGGAGGCTATCCGGATTCTGAGACAAAATTATATGCAGTTGGTAGCCGACAGAGATTATCTTATGGAGTGGGGGAGTACAGCATACGATGCATTATTGGCGAAGGAAGATGAGGTGAGTGAGCTTACTCAGCAGCTCGAGGTGACTTCTGAGATTCTTGAGAGTACACAGTTGACTTTCGAGGAGTCACAGTTTCATTTGGTTAAGGTGACCATGGAGTTAGAGTGACTTCAGTCTTTACCAGATTCTGTACAATCACGGACTGTGGTGTCTAGTGATCCACGGATGTCCATGGTCGAGGTTGATAGAGGTAGTGGAGATGAGGATATATCTGTCCACGACACTACTATTGGCATATTTGGTCCATTTCCACTGGAGGCAGGTTCAACTGAGTTGGGCGCTGCAGCTGAGCATTGTGATATGTTTGACTTGGAGGGCACAGAGACTACTGATGTTGTTGTTGATTCTGCACTCTTGGCTATATCATCCTCTGACTTAGCTAATGATCAGTCACAGTTGGTCATATCACGTCTGCAAGATGAGTCTTTGATTGAGATTGGTTATTTTTACCGGCATTATACTAAAGGATATGTTCATCGGTTTGCTTTTGATCCATGTGTTGAGGAGTTGATGGCAGACAGGTTTGGACTGGGCTCTCATTTTTGCTATCTATCGTGTAATGACTATTCACCATCAGCAGTGCATGGGTGTTATGGTTATGAGACAGTGGCTGGTAATCTGCAGAGTTGTGTTAACTGCAGCAGATGTACAGTGTGTGGATTCTCTGTATTTGGTGCAGTTTCATGTGGGAGTGGTCACTATTGTAGCAGAGTTGGAGTGTGCATTCCACATAACACGGTGGGTTGTGTGGATGGTGTTTATTATGTTGACAGTTTGGGTGATCTACTCTACTTGGGGTCTAATATTTTGAGAGTTTGTGCCTCATGGGTTCCTGACTGTGGCAGTAGTGGATTTGGAGTTCAGTTGCACCGTGATTCACGATTCATTTATGGATTCCTCTTGGTTAATTTTCAGAGGTTGTTGCAGGAGCCTATGTTGACTGACAGCACTATAGTTCATGACTACATTTGGGATCCAGGTGGATTGATTGGGTTGTTGTTTGACCATTGCTTGGGGACAAGCAATTTTGGGAAGGGCGGACTGTAATGTCCCCTTTTTAGCATTCATAGCATGATGTTGTCGTTAGCCTATTTCCCCACGGTCCCGTAGGCTAACCAAGACATCAAAAGGGCTTAGAGGCCATTTGGCCTAGATAGTTTCAGTTGCAGGTCTTTCTGAGGGGTTTTGAGGCAACTTTGGGCATACTCACTATTTATAGTAAGTAATCTTGGGCATGGGTGGACATCCAGTGGCAGCGGTATGTCGATGGTAATTGTTTAAAATCGGCAAGAAGACTTGTCTATCATTGATAAGATTTTTTTTGCATTGATAAAGCTATTTTATAAAGTTAAATTTAAATATTTAACTTTATTAATACATAGACTATAGTTTGTGGAAAATATTTAAATTAAAAGAGTCCCTTTTATTTTATAACACATTGGAGACATAAGTTCCATAAAGGGAGTTATGTTTTATCTCACATTGAGAAAACGAAGGATGGAGCTCTTGTGAGAACACTATAAAAGAAATGGAAGAGCTTCTTTTAAGCATGGTTGGAAATATCAAAGAAATTGGAGAATTTGCTGGAGATTATGTCTCAATAGTTTGGAGGACGAAATCCCTTCAAGCTGGAAATCTTGACGCCATTGAAAGATATGGTCTTGAGATTCAACATAGTAGCCATCCGAAAAAGCAGATACGAAAAAGTAGTCCGAAAAAGCGGAACCGAAAAAGCAGCCCGAAAAAGCGAAATCGAAAAGGCAACCCGAAAAAAGCGGAACCGAAAAAGCAGGTGGAAAAAGAAAATCCGAAAAAGCAGTCGAAAAAGCAAATCCGAAAAAGCAAAGCAGAAGGGGCAGCATTGTAGAAAATTATTACAGCCATCTACAATCAGGTTCTTCACTTCTCATTTGGCATATTTTCTGAGAAATGTAGGTTTTCAGCTAAGTACAAAATATAGCATCAGCACTTCACTATTTTCATATTGTACTTGTCTTTGTTTGCCATTTGGCATTATTAGTATCAAAGGAAGGCAAAGATTTTGCAATTGAAAGAGCATTGTAATTTTTAGACTATCTATATTGCAAACCTAGAGTTTGATGATCAACTTATTAGTTTGCATGCCAATTGTTTGACAAAATGTCAGTTGGCTGTAAGTTCTCTTTTTGGCATAAACAATGTCATAATTTTGCATACTAAGTGTTTATATTAATGCCACTTGGTTGTAAGTGCATAATGCCATCTTAGGTTGCATCCAAAGTATTTGTCATAATCACTAGTTGCTGTAGCTGCATATTGTAAGTAGTTTAAATCACATATTTGTATTGAATATTGCCAAAATTAGTTGCACATTCATGTTAGGTCATTGTTCAGACAAATCTGGAGTCTTTGTAAGCATTCTCTTTGATGCAAATCGAAACAAGAGTTATTGCAGCAACCTGAAAAGTTATATCAGTCATATGACCCCTTGTATGCAAAGTGTTTGACAAAATTCCTTGAGCTTTCATCAGCATTTTTGAGGGCAGATTTGAGGAGGGTTATTATAGTGGTATCAGAGCTTGCTTGCAAAGTGTTTGACGAAATGTCAAACAACTGAAGTATAAAGATTTTTGGTGTTTGAAGAAGTTATAACCTATTGGGGTTATTACATTCACACTATTTTAGTGACTACTCACCTGCAAGGTACTACATGTGTGGAACATGTGATGTCTAGGACAGAGAGAGAAGCTTTTAATGCCTCCTTTGTCCAACATGACGAAAACATGGACTTGCAACGCTTTCCATAAGGTAAATTGATACACAAAAAAAAACTTGATGCGTAAGACCAACATTATTGATATTGTATGGAACATACCAAAAGAGGAATGATAAAGTCACTAGTTGTCATAGATTAATTTTCTCCTTGCCGGTTTCATGAAAAGATGTAAAGTGCCTTGACAATTTTTGAAGTTTTATCCCTGTTTTTCTGCCTTAGGAATTTTGTCAAACACTTCCCTTGTAGCCTCAATTTGCTAATGTTTGTTGTTTTTCTATGATTTTTGAATGCCAATGATATTGATGAATACAATGATTGCAAAATAACTAATTGGAAATCAAAGTGATATGCAACTTCTTTTTATTATTTTCCAAATGCAAGTACATGAAATTCTGATGTAAAATGCACACCTACAGCCAAGAGGTATTTTCACAAACACTTGGTATGCATCCTATGACTATGCAATGAGATGTTTTTACAAACATTTGGCATACAAACTGAACAGCTGAATTAAGTTGATTTCCCTTCAATACTTTAATGTTTACAATGACTAAATACTTTGTTAACAAAAAGACATATATTACTTGTCAAATGTATCTATCTACAATTGCCAAATGTAAATACCAAAAGAACCTGGAATAAGTAGCTGAGATGACATGCGTTTTGGCTTTGCTTTTTTCGGATTTTCTTTTTCGGACTACTTTTTCGGATCTGCTTTTTCGGACTACTTTTTCGGCTCTGCTTTTTCGCTTTGCTTTTTTGGACTATTTTTTTGGACCTGCTTTTTCGGCTTTGCTTTTTTGCTTTGCTTTTTCGGATCCGCTGCGAAAATTGAAACCTTTCTCCTTGCCAATTGATGTCAAAAATTAGATGCACAGGCTGAACAAAAATCATTGAATATTATCTCCCAATTAATCACAAATGAATTGGCTGAATACCAATTCCTCCACTCCCAACTAGGGTTGATATCTCACAACCGAAAATGGCACCTTAGAGTCTTCAAACCCTCAGGCAAGTATGCAAGCACTAAGGCTCTTAGCACAATAGATGAATATGCAACCCTAGATGCGTAAAATGACCCCCCAAAGGCTCCTTATAAAGATTTCACAAGCAACTTCAAGAAGCTTCTAGAGGAATCCAGCACTTCATTCTTTTAAGTGACTTTTTGATATTTTATTATGTTAGTCACTTTAATATTAAATCAATTAAATATAAAGTTACTTTTTAATATTTCATTGTTTAGTAACCTTATAAGTAATTAATTTAATATATCTTTTCTCCCTTATTTCTTCCTTTTTAGCCTTCGGGGAAAATAAAGGCTAAAATAAAATAAGTAGCTGGTGCCTGTCAAAAAGGGGACATTACAGTCCTCCCTTCCTGAAATTGCTTGTCCTCAAGCAATTGCAAACTCGGGTGCGGTAAAATCTGCTCATTCTCCCATGTGGCGTCCTCTGCAGGCAGATCCTTCCATCTCACCAAGTACTCCTTAATCACTCTGTTCTGCAATCTCTGACATCAATGATCTCTTCAGGCACTAAGACCAAATGTCCCTCTTCATCAAGTGGTGGAAGATCCGTGGAAGAGATAACCAGCTGACCTAATGCCTTCTTGAGGCATGAAACATGAAATACATTATGAATCTTGCTGCTCGCAGGCAACTCTAACTCATATGCTACCTCCCCAATCCTCCTGGTAACCCTGTATGGACTGTAGAACCTTGGTCTTAGATTCTCTGCTCCACTCTTTTTAAGAGAGGACTGTCTATAGGGCTGCAATTGTAGATATACCATATCACCAATCTCAAAGTTGCGCTCAACCCTGTGTTTATCTGCATAAATCTTTTGCTGATTCTGTGCCATTACCAAATTATCCTTGAGTGCCTTCAATATATCTTGGCTTTCTTGAATCCAATCTTTTGCTTTAGGTGCCCTACTCTCACCAAAAGCCATCTCCACGAATGAAGGTGCATCATACCCGTACAAGGCTCTGAAAGGACTCATTCCAATGGACATATGGTGTGTGGTATTGTAACAATACTCTCCTAAATGCAACCACCTGATCCAAGTCCACTGCTGTCTTGCCACATAATTACGCAAGTACCCCTCAACCCACTTATTAACAATTTCTATTTGCCCATCAGTTTGAGGGTGATAACTGGTACTAGGTGTTAACTTAGTACTTGTCAGTCTAAATAGCTCCTACCAAAAAGCACTCATAAACCTGCTATCCCTATCGCTGACTATGTTCTTAGGTAGCCCATGCAATCTAAAGATCTCCCTGAAAAATAGCTCAGCCACCTGTGAAGCCCTGTACTCTGTCGGAATAGCAAAGAAATGTGCGTATTTTGTGAACCGGTCTACCACAACAAAGATGTTGTCTCTCCCCGATACCTTGGGTAGGTTTGTGATGAAGTCCATCGAAATGCTCTCCCACTTCCGCTCAAGAATGGGCAAAGGCTGAAGTAACCCAGCTGGATGTGTATGCTCGGACTTATTCTGCTAGCAAGTCACACACTCCTTCACATGCTTCAACACATCATCCTTGAGGCCTTTCCATGAAAATTTCTCTCTAATTTGTCTATAAGTTTTGAAGTAGCCCTGATGGCCTGCTAGGGGTGTATCATGGCAAGATTGTAGTATTTTCTCCTTCAATTTTGATTCCGATACCAAGTAGATCCTATCCTTGTAGTAAATCACATCATCAACTATCCTGTACTTGTCATCCCGAATCAATCCATCCATCAACTCATAAGCAAATGTATTCTTGGAGTACTCCACCAGTAAGATGGATTTCCAATCTACCGAAATCTCAGAGAGTGAGCAAGTTGAAGGTATCCTGGAGAGGGCATCTGCAACAATGTTCTGCTTCCCCTTAACATACTCTATGTCGAAATCATATGCCTGTATCCTGCTAACCCACTTCTGCTGTCTCTCGTTCAAGTCCTTCTGCTCTAAGAAGTATCTGAGACTATTATGATCTGTCCTCACCACAAATTTTCCCCCAACTAGATACTGTCTGAACTTCGCCAAAGCATGCATAATGGCGAGCATCTCCTTATCATAGATGGAGTATAGTCTGTCAGCTCCCCTCAACTTACGGCTCTCAAAGGCGATAGGGTGTCGGTCCTGCATCAATACTGCACCAATACCTTCCCCTGAAGCATCACACTCTAGAATAAAAGGCTGCGTGAAATCAGAAAGTGCCAACCCTGGACAACTGCTCATCACCTCCTTGAGCTTATCAAAAGCTCGTTGCGCCTCTGCTGTCCAACAAAATGCACCCTTCTTGGTCAAATCTGTCAAAGGTGCCCCCAACTGTGAGAACCCCTTAACAAAACACCTGTAGTAACTGCACAGTCTGAAGAAGCCTCGTAGCTTTGTAAGTGACCATGGTGTGGGCCAATCTAGAATAGCCTGTATTTTCTCTTGGTGCACTTGGACACCCTCTGCACTGATCACGTGTCCCAAATAAAGAATCTCTCTAAGGACGAACTCACATTTTGAAGCCTTAGCGTACAAGGATTGCTCCTTCATGATGGTAAGGATCTCATCAAGCTGCTGCAAGTGTTCTTCCCAAGTTTTACTGTATATGAGCAAATCATCAAAGAATACCAAGAGGAACTTACACAACTATTTGTTGAAGATATGATTCATACAAGACTGGAATGTGGCAGGTGCGTTAGTTAATCCAAATGGCATCACCAAGAACCCATAGTGCCCATAGTGGCATCGGAAAGCAATCTTGTGCACATCTTGTTCCCTCACTCTAATCTAATGGTAATTCGATCGAAGATCAATCTTTGAAAAATATACTGCCCCATGTAACTCATCCAATAACTCCTCGATCTTGGGTATCAGGTACCTGTTCTTGATTGTTTTCTTATTGAGGGCTCGGTAATCTATACACATTCTCATGGTCCCATCTTTCTACTTCACCAGGACCACTGAAGAAGTGAAAGGGCTGGAGCTAGGACGAATGTGTCCCATATCAAGCAATTCCTTGATTTCTTTCTCGATCTCATCCTTAAATTTCTTAGGATGGCGATAAGGGGTAGTAATCATTGGCTTGGCCCCTTCTTCCAACTCAATAGTATGCTCGAAGCCTCTGTCTAGTGGCCTCCCTGGGGGTATCTCACCAAAAACCTTGTCATGTTTGCCTAATAGCTCCTTGATGTCAATGTGGACTAGCTGTCCTGAATCTGTAGATTCCTTAGAAGTGATCACACACTCTGCTGCCCAAATTATTTCATTATGCCTGAAAATACTCTCCGTACGTCTAGCTGAAACAATCTTAGGTGCTTTAGATGCCATACCTCTAAGCACCACTCTACACCCATCAGCATCTCTGAACTTGAGTTCCATGGTTTGGAAGTTCTGTGAGTACTTCCCTAATGACTGCAACCATTGGACCCCAAGTATGGCATGGATATCACCCAAGTCAACCACATAGAAATCATATGTAACTGTGTGGTTGCCCATCATAATGGACAACTGTGGAATCCACTGAGTACAAGCTATCTTACGCCCATTAGCCACCATCACACTGAATCCCTCAAAATCCTCTAGAGGAATTTGTCGCTTGTTCACCAATGATGCATCAGTGAAGTTATGAGTAGCTCCACTGTCAATCAATACTGCTATCTGATGACCTTGTAGGACCCCACGAAATTTGAAAGAGTTGAACTTAGGAGCACTGCAGATAGAAGCAATGATCTCATCATGATTTTCCCCATCTGAACCGTTATTGTCTTCCCTTTGAGGTTCCTCTTCCTCAGAACTGCTCTCATCATCTGATATCACCTCAATTAAGTGAGTCTTGCCTTTCCTTAGGCAACGATGTCCACTAGACCATTTCTCCTTGCAATGATAGCAAATCCCCTTAAGTCGACACTCCTGTCTATAGGCTTCATCAAAGTTCTCTTTATTACTTTTTTTTTCTGGAATGGCTTCTTCCCCTTATCCTTATGGGATGCGAAAGGCTTGCTAGGAGCCCTAATGCTAGATGTAGAATATTCCATGTCTCTAGTCTTCATGATAGCATCCTGGAGAGAATCTAGTTTGAAGGCCTTAACCCAACCACAAAGAGGCTTTGTCAGTCCCTCAATGAAGAGCATAACCAACCGCTGTTCTGAAATATTTGTCACCATAACTGCCAACTGTTGGAACTTTGTGATGTAAGCATCCACTGAATTAGTCTGCCTGAGTTATGCTAACTCCCTAAAGTGGAGTTCAGGATCCTTGCAATCAAACCTGTCAATGAGCTTCTGGGTGAATTCCAAATATGAAGTAATGTTGGCATGCCCCAAGGTGACAAGTCCACGGTACCACCATTCATGTGCTTCACCTTCGAAATGGAGTGTGGCGTACTGGATAGCCTCTATTTCCAACATAGGATTGAGTTGCAAATATGTGTCGAGCTTCTGAACCCAAGCTCTAGTTGTACCTTTGTTACTTCCATCAAATGATGGTAAGGTTAGTTTTCCCACCTTACGCTGCAAGTCTTGATTTTGCACTCCCCGTTGATTGTTTCTAGGTCTATTTCTCAATTTAAGACCACAAAAGTCTACTAGTGACATGGCAACCTTGAAATCATCACCTAGAGAGTTGTACTCCCTCAAATAATCACCATATCTCTCTTCTCTTGCTGGTCGTGATTTGCAGCACCCTGTTCTCTCAAAAATGTAGGCATAAGAGGCCTAGGAGTAGCTCTACTTGTTGTTCTAGCACTGCTTTGAGCTGTGTCATTGTTTTCTTGACTCCCATTGTGTCCATTCTGCTCATTAGTCCTGTTATCGTTCCTATCATTTCCATTGTTTTTGTTATCTACTAGCTGTCCAAGGATAAGTGACAGTTCTTCTCTTCCTCGTGCCATTTCATCTCTCAACTCCTATTGCCCTCTTGCAAGAGCATTAAGCATTTGCTGGGTATTGCTTTCATCCATGAGTTCTAAAGGACTTAAGCCCTTTCTTGCCCTGTTATAGAATTTATCCAAAGGGTTTATGAATGGAACATTTGGAAACTCTTCACTCATAACCCATACAGGATGGCAGGGACTTTAGCTCTGATACCACTGTAAAGTGCCTTGACAATTTTTGAAGTTTTATTCCTATTTTTCTGCCTTAGAAATTTTGTCAAACACTTCCCTTGCAGCCTCAGTTTGCTGATGTTTGTTGTTTTGCTATATTTTTGAATGCCAATGATATTGATGAATACAAATGATTGCAAAATAACTAATTGGAAATCAAAGTGATATGCAACTTCTTTTTATTATTTTCCAAATGCAAGTACATGAAATTCTGATGTAAAATGCACACCTACAGCCAAGAGGTATTTCACAAACACTTGGTATGCATCTTATGACTATGCAATGAGACGTTTTTACAAACATTTGGCATACAAACTGAACAGCTGAATTAAGTTGATTTCCCTTCAGTACTTCAATGTTCACAATGACTAAATACTTTCATAACAAAAAGACATATATTACTTGTCAAATGTATCCATCTACAATTGCCAAATGTAAATACCAAAAGAACCTAGAATAAGTAGCTGAGATGACATGTTTTTTTGCTTTGCTTTTTTCGGATTTTCTTTTTCGGACTGCTTTTTCGGATCTGCTTTTTCGGCTCTGCTTTTACGCTTTGCTTTTTCGGACTGCTTTTTCGGATCTGCTTTTTCGGACCTGCTTTTTCGGCTCTGCTTTTTTCGGCTCTTCTTTTTCGCTTTTCTTTTTTCGAATCTGTTGCGAAAACTGAAACCTTTCTCCTTGCCAATTGATGTCAAAAATTAGATGCACGGGCTGAACAAAAATCACTGAATATTATCTCCCAATTAATCACAAATGAATTTGTTGAATACCAATTCCTCCACTCCCAACTAGGGTTGATATCTCACAACCGAAATTGGCACCTTCGAGTCTTCAAACCCTCAGGCAAGTATGCAAGCACTAAGGCTCTTAGCACAATAGATGAATATGCAACTCAAGATGCATAAAATGACCCCCCAAAGGCTCCTTATAAAGATTTCACAAGCAACTTCAAGAAGCTTCTAGAGGAATCCAGCACTTCATTCTTTTAAGTGACTTTTTGATATTTTATTATGTTAGTCACTTTAATATTAAATCAATTAAATATAAAGTTACTTTTTAATATTTCATTGTTTAGTAACCTTATAAGTAATTAATTTAATATATCTTTTCCCCCTGATTTCTTCCTTTTTAGCCTCCGGGGAAAATAAAGGCTAAAATAAAATAAGTAGCTGGTGCCTATCAAAAAGGGGACATTACAAAAGAGCATGATGGACTCTTGGCATTCCTAAAGATAAAATGTGTGGACTGGTGAATAAATGCAAAACAACACTTGATGCCCAAGGCCAAAATTATTGATATTGTATGTGACATACCAGAAGAGTAAAGATAAAGTCACTAGCTTTTGTAGATTAATCGCCTCCTCACCAATTTCATGGCAAGAGCATGATGGACTCTTGGAATTCCTAAAGATGAATTCTCTAGACTAGTAAATAAATGCAAAACACCAAAAGCCAAAAGGATAATGCATGCGCTAAGCAGCTCATAAACAAGGCATGCCATGTTCATGCATGAGAAAGAGGATTCTCTAAATATTTTTTTCTCAAAATGGAAAGTCAACAAACGTAACGTTGATAATAAGTGATATCAATGTCAAGCAGAGGAAATAGCAATAATAATTCCTGAATTTTCAAGCTTGAAGGAATCAAATTTAAAGGACCATAAAATTTATTAGTTAATGGGCATTTTAATGTGCATCTGAAGACTACCAAAATGAAATTGAATAACAATTATTTAAAATATCATTATTGAATATTAATATTATTAAAAGTCATCTTAAAATAATAATTAATTATATAATGGTTTACAATACTTGTTATTTTCAACAGTTATACATATTAAAACATTAAAACAATGGCAATAACAATAACATTATAAAATGGCTAAATAGATAAATACTTATTATAGCATAAATTTTACCATATATACATAAGCATTGCGACACAACAACTAATACATATCTCTAACTGCAGCAATCCATACACATACACACCAAACAGAGATCCCAAATATGAAACAGGAATACAGAGGTATGGGAGGGTATTACAAGGCCTAGTACTAGTCATCGCATGCAAATTCATAGTGAAGGATGAGCGACATGCTGAGAAAAATCAGAAACATTTTTTTTGAAATTGAGAACAAAAAATACCACAATAACGAAGACATGAGGATTTACCTTGGATGACTTCAGAGAAAATCCTAATGATTTGCAAGAAAAACACTCACTGGACCAGAATTCTTAGTTGAAATTACAATCTTAGGTCTTGTTGCCAAGGATCAGCTAAAATCAATTTCTTCCAGTCCCTGAGATCACTATGACAACTCTCCAAAACACACAAGTTTAATCTTTTGTGAATGACAATTTTTCTTAATCTATCCAAAACTCAAAATATTCAGCCTAAATTATTCTCGGTTGTTTCTATGGGCATTTATGAAATGATAATTGATACAATTTGTTGTGGTTGTGTATAAAACAAAGGAGAGGAATACTCCTTACATAAGTGATTAAAAGGTCTTTTTATAAAGGATGACCTAGAACTGACAAAGTTACTAAACTAATTGGCTTACTGAAATAGAATGTTGCTAACTAAACTAACTAAACAACTTAAATAACTTAAATGACCATTATAAGCTAAATATTTAATATTTATGTACCCACCCTTGATGGTCATTCTACTAACCAAGCTACATAAGACATGACATAATTTGCAAGTCATTTGGTCATAATGCATAGAAGGCTGACTCCTCTTTTGAATGCTTTGCGACAAAAGCCTACTCCTAAGACCTTCCCTACTTGGACTTTTGATCAACCAACTACTGAAAGATCCCTGATAGATGCCCTTGCTGATTTACTGTAGTTTTTAAATTAATAAACTATATTTTCCTGTGATTTCTTTGATGGTCTTTGAGAATAGACAGAAGTTGCAGAAGGTTTTGTTTTTGTTTTGTGTTTTTTGATAGTTTTCACAATAGTAATGAATAATGAACAATAAACATGAGAGGAGACTGAAAATAAATAAGAACATAGAGCCAAATCAGAATTGCTATAAATCGTACCAGGCAGATTTCTGATTTATAAAGCCAAATAATAAATCCAATGCAGTTCCAAGGAGCTTACATCCAACAATGATGCCAAACTGCTGCAAATGGCAGCCGTAAGACTGCAATGAATCACGTCCCAGCTGAAAGAATCAATCTGTAACGCTGAAACCATAAATCTGCAACCTGAATCCACAATAAAGAATGGTGTACTCTATCCCTGATAGCAACGCACACTGTCTGAAGAATCCAATGCCAATAACTGCTGAGGGCTACGTCCCAGCCAATCCAGAACCTGGGGTTTGCGTCCCAGATGAAGAATTGCTCTCTCAGAGCCAATTCACAAAAAGAAGTTTTTCAATATGCAAAAGATAATAATAAATTAGGTCTCCATCTCTTTATATACCCTTCCAATTGTAAATTGAACCCTAAAGGGAAATTACACTTTGCCTTTTAAATAAAATATAATAAAATAACATTTTCTCAATTAAAGTCGTCCATGCTATAGGAAAAACATTACTTTATTAAAATTCCATAGCTGAAGGCACCAAAAAGTCTACAGATAGTAAAAATCATGTATAATAATTCGAGACCTTTCCAACGAGCTATAACACATAGGTGTACCTGATCAACTGAAGCCAAAATCCCCTTATTACTCCAAAATGGTTATATTATTAACCTTATTTTAATTTATTTAATCACCAACTTCGGAAATATTTAAATATATTAAAATATTTCCCAAATGGTCCCAAAAGGCCCAAAATGACCAATCAAACATGAATCTGACCTTGTCACCTGTCTGTGACTGATGCCGAACAAGATGGGTCAACTAGCAGTCCATCCTTAAAATCTAGGGATGCTCCTAAAAAGTAGGAGACAGCCCCAATCAACCAAAACTGAGTCCCAATGACTCCCCTACTGTGTGCACCTCTGACAGAACTGTCACTGAACTGGGAGTTCCTCCTAAAAAATAGGAGATGCACTCTAAGTCTCCAAAACGTTCGCCGAGGTCTCCAAATGCCTCCTAGACCACTCCTAGTCAATCCCTACAAATTAGGAATCCCTCCTAAATTGTAGGAAACTGTTGTCTACTGCTCCAAACTACTTGGGAAGCTCATGCATGACTCTCAAAGCCCCTGGGTTGGTTCCCTCTATGCTCTACTGGCCTATGAGGACCAGATAATAGACCAACCTTGCTAAAAATGTTGTCACTAAGGAAGGCCAGAAATTGGGGACATGACAACTACTCCTTATGGAACTTCGGGACTTGACAAGTTTCCCACAATAATGACATGTGATAGGTGTTAGATTCGTTGAAAAATCTTTTCTTTTTTCTTTTTTCTAGGTGGGCTTTATGTTGCCTTTGTCCTTGGTAGTAAACACCTATCTTGTTGCAAGAGCTTATTGCACATTTCATCAAAATTAAGTCAACATTAGTGGAAGTAACATTGAGTTTTGATGAAAGTGCCCATGGCATTATGGTAAGATTTTCAATGTGTTAACCACCATTCCTCCTTTTCCATCTTGCGACCTATTTGCTCCAACTAATTGTGAATGTCTTTGATTTTCGTAAGATGATACTGCAAAAACATCTTGTCATTCATCATAATCAAAGACAACATGTTCCTAGGGAAGAAAGCTTTACATTTTTTTTCTGATGCCTCATCTAGATCCTTCAAACTACTCTTGATATCCATAAATCTTGCCTAATGACACTTTTGGATGCATATCAATAGGTACAAATAACTTAAGTTGCATAATTTCTGCTTCAATATGCTCATGAAACCTGTCCTGGTCTTTCCTCTTGTTGTAGAGTTAGTAGTGTTATGCAAAACAATTCGATCAAGACAGTGGTGCTCAAAAACAATGAGCATCCTTTGCTCCCAGACATTGTAGCTATTTTCTTTGAACCTTTAAGTTCCTTTTAAAACAATGTTGGGTAACAAAGCTATCCCTCTCTCTATCCAAATATGAAAAAACCAAGATAAGCTTCTCAAAAAATAGATCCGTGATGTTGTGGAAAAATCAACAAACCCTTGATGTGACATGATTTCATGAAAATAAGGGAAAAACCTTATTTTGTGAGAAAATGTAAAATCCCATAGCAAGACTCGCAACTTGAGGAAAAAATCATCAAAACTCTTCATGGTTAAAAAAGCCACAATTTTTGTTCTAAAAAACATGGTAAAATATAAAATTTAGAAAAAATCAAGAAAAAGGTAAAACCCATGATTTTCTAGAAAATTGTACAAAACCCCAAAAGATCCCCTTTTTCCTCTAAAAAGACCCTAGCCTAACACGATCTTGCTAGAAATTTGGAAAAGCAAGAAAAAACCCACAATTTGTTATGAGAAATAGTGAAAAACAAAGATTAAATTGCCATAAAAAAATTAGGAATTGCAAGAGAAAAATTGGCCATGTAAATTTAATGTGTTTGTGTTGTGTGAGATCCTTGTGGTGGCACTAAAGGGAAAAAACCATTGTCACATAGTTAAAGGATGCAATTGTGGAAAAAATGCAAGGAAAAAAGTAATACACGGGTAAAAATGTTGAGCTTGACAAAATGAAGCTCGTAGGCACCCTCAATGGAACAAAAAATGTGGAAATGACACTCAAAAAGAACTTCACTAGAGAAATATACACTCGCAATAAAAAATGACCAACCAGATAAATGCAGTTGCAAGAACAATGACATGATTTTACATCCACAAACCCTCTGGAAAAATATCAAGAAAATTTGAATGATTTTTTCATAAAAACCACTAAAGAACTGCCCAAAAACTTTGATTTCTTAGAAAATTTGAAAAAACTCCTTTTGAAACCCTTGATCTAAGAAAACATGAAATTCAAATAAACTCCAATTTTATAAAAAGTCTATAAAAAGGATTAAAAATTTCTAAGATAGCTTACGATTTTTCATAAAAGATTGTTAAAAACTTGTAGAAATGAATGTTAGGTATTCCAACTACAAATTTTAGATTCCACCAAAATCCTAACCTATGGGCTCTTAGACCATGAAAAAGTAATTGATAGATTTGATTGTGGTTGTATATAAAGTGAAGGAGATGAGTACTCCTTATATAACTGATTACGAGATCTTTCCTAAAAGAAAAATGATCGAGAAAAGAACATAATATTAAGGTAATAGACTAACTAACTAGCATAATGAAATAGAAAGTTGCTAACTAAACTAACTAAACAACTGAAATAGCTTAAATGAGCATTATAAGCTAAATATCACAAGTTTTTAATAATTTAAGCTGGAACTATCATTGAACATATCCAAAACATCTCTAGAAGTCAATTGGAAAAGGAATTTGAAGTGTTCTTGGGCAATTTTTCGCTATTTTTGTTTTTTGATGGAATTGCAGCTTTTCAAGAATTACAAAATTGCCTTGATGAATTTGAAGCCACTAGTAGATGAAATTGCATTTTTTTGTATATTAATGAATGAATGATTTTAATGACATCCACGAAACTGATCAATCTAAGGGACCAAGGGTTTGTGGCCTTAAATTGTGCTAAAAGTATATCCATATTGCCCACAAAGTTTTATCTCTTGTGATGTATCTTGTCTAGACAGCTAGCAGTTTCGTTGATCTTATCCTCATCAAATAAACTATGCATGTTGTCAGCCTTCAAGATGATTTCATACTGAGTACATATCTTCATACGCTACACAATCTATGAGAAAGTGTCATTTTGTCTCAATTGTGTCCATCCTATAGAACATCCAAGTTCTCTCTTCCAATACCTCTTTCCACCTACCCATCTTGCACCTAAGGCAATGTAAATTTATCCTCAATTGTGCCACTAACAGCCTTGCTTTCTCTTTAATAACTGCCTCAAAATATGCTTTGTGTCCATTTTTCCAAGTTCGGTTATACTCTCTGATGTAAGAATCCTTTTTCAGCTAATATGGTTAGTCCACATGACAATTTGAAAACAGTACTTGAACAAAATTACTCCATTAATTATTAAGAAAAGCACTCATATTCCACTATCCTTGATTGGAATCACAGTCTTAGGCCCATTGAGCATAAAAATAGCTCAAAAGTCAACTTATCTTAGTCCTTAAGATCATTACAACTCTCATACACACATAACTCATTTGTTTTTCCTATTACAATGTTTTTAAAACTTGGAATTGAAATTCTCAGCCTAATTTCTTCTCTGTTGTTTTAATGGACATTTACCCAAGTGGTATAGGTTGGAGTTGTCAAGATGGGAATCTAAGTTTCTCTAGAGATTCACTAGAAGAGGAATTTAAGCTTCCTTGACTATTTTTTTCTATTTCTATCATGTGATGAAATTGCGACTTTTCAACAGTCACAAAATTGCCTCAACAAATTTGAAACAACCTGTAGGTATAATTTCCTCTTTTTAAGAGTTGAAATAACATTGATTCTTAGACAAAGCCACTCGGTTAGTTATGAAATTGCTATTTGTCTAAAATAGGCGGTTTCACAAAAAATTCTAGGATTCTTTGTTTCTCTTCAAACATGTAACTTTTGATGCTTGAGATTTGCTTCATGTATCTTTCAAGCTATTCTTTTCTTCAACAAAGTTAGTTGATCCTTTTAGTGTTTTACTAATCACAACTTTGCGATAAAAAAAAGGGATTTTTTCCTTGAAAGGCTAGGTTGAATCAAAACAATTAGTAACGCTTTTCTCTATGGATGATATCCCTACCGACTTAACTTGCACCATTCTAACCAAGGTCTTGTAAATCTCTACCTTACGTAGGTTGAAGGATTTAATGAAGGGAGCATGCTTGAACTTGTTGAAAGAACCATATCGACATTCTTTTTTAACACATTGTTAGCACTTCAGTTTGTCCTAAATGAGTGCTACCCCAAATTTGAAACTAGACAATTTTAAACTTTTAAGCCCTATCACTCTCTCATTGATAATAATCAATGTTTGCATATAGATGCTAACCTCTTTCAATGATCTTCATATGTAATCTTTCTAGCCCGACAATTTACTTGCCTCTAAGGATCAGGTTCATGTGTGTTATGTATGTCTGCATATGACTACAAGTGTAGGTTGCAAAAAATAAATTATTCACTGGTTTGGTTCGAGCAAACAGAATCAGAAGAAGCTGAAATGGTTTTTAAGATCACTGAAACAATCAAAGAGGCTATACAGTGTTTGGAGATAGATATCGATGGTGTTCCTGAACCACAGTCAGTCCCCAACCCAATTCCAGAAGTAAGAAAACCATCACAAATCAGGTTCTGACCTGATTCTCAGCATTAATAAATACTTAAGAAATTTAAGGTCCACTGTAAGGTCTTGATATGGAACATTCTTTGAAGTTTGGAACAAGGAGAATCACCGATTGAGTTCCAAAGTTTCAGTTTCACGTGATACACTAACAACAAAGAAGCTCGATCGTGATTTGAGACTTTCTGGGCCCACTAACCAAATATGAACAAGTTCGAAAGTACAAAAATTGTCTGACCATCCCACATGTTTAAGAGTGGAAGGTTATTTACTCATGGACTAAAATGCATGGCTCACCTTTCCATGCAAAATCTTTTCGAATCTCACAAAGTACAGCTCCTTAAATATTGAAATGTAATGGAGGGAATTTACTGAACTGGCAACACAATTTTCCAAACTTGAATTATTATCTTCCCCTGAAATTAAATGAGCTTAAGAGCTTAATTACAAAGAACAGTGGTGGTATTTGTGAGTTCATTTCTCTCTGCAATAATAGCTAAAGCATTCTTTTTAGAGTGGAACTTCCTGTAACTAATGAGGAATAGAATGAAAAACATTTGCCCTTGTGCAGCCAGATTTAAATTGGCCTGAGTCAGACCAGCTCGACATTGTTTCTGAATTACATTCTATGGCATGGAAAGAGATGACCATCTATGCAAATACCATACAGTGGTCGAGATGACCATCTATGGAAGAAGAGGAAGAGTGTGCTGAGCTTAATCAACATTTTATGAAAATACAGTTCGCAGTTGATTAGCATCTTTCCCTTTAGAGTTGTTTAATTTTCATTTATTTAGTATGCATGGCATCTTAGCAATCAACAGTCTTTGGGTTGATGAAACGTGTTCATTTTCAAGATTGTTACATTGACACTGAAATGGTTTTCGTCCATTTTGTATATATAGGCCTTAGACGGGCAAGAAACAGGAATATGGGGGTAAAGAAGAAAAACAGGGGTTAAAAAGAGATTTTTGAAATGTAGCCATTTTTGGATAGTGAAAGAAATTGAACTCTATGTCTTGAATTTCTCTTAAAGTATCATTAAATGGAAAGTGGCGTGTTTAAGGTTGTGTATTTTCCATAGTTTTCCTTACTGTGAGTTGAACTTTTCTTTATGACAATACTGTATGATGTTTGTTTACTGAAAATGGTTACCAATACTTTCACATTGGAAACTTTGCATTCTATGTTGAAATGAGTTCTTCCCCCATTCTTTCTTAACATGTCATATAATGAAATGAACTCTGTGTAAATTCATTTTCCTTCAAGTGGTACCTGAATCTTCCTTGTGTCTATAATATAGCTATGCTCAAACGTTAATTTTGCCTTTTCTTCTTTTGTGTAAAAAGTATACCCAAAATCTTAGATTACATCATAACAGGGAGTTGTGCCTCTTAAATTCAAATGAAGATCACCTATTTATTAGAGATCTTTCCAACTATTAGTTCTAGTTTGTCTTTTATCTTGGGCATTGTGAGTCAAATTTAAAGATATTTTAAGGAGGACAAGAACCTGACCCAACAGATTTTTGGCGACTGTACTAGGCACAGGAAAGACCAATGTGCTTTCTTTGACTCAAGTATTTAATGGCGCCTTTCAAAATTTAAAGGTTGGTGGCTCTGTTCAGTCTAAAGATCTAAGATAAAATGGTTCAATACCAGACCAAGAAAAGGTCCAAACATATAAGGTAACCTATGTAGACTTTCCAAGAAATATTGGCTAAAGATGACAAGGTACTTCGTTCATCATGAGTGCCTTTAAAGAAAGTATATCTGAAGTTGAGAGAAGAAAGTTACATCCATTAGAAGACCACAAATTTGAATTGTTGTTGATGAACATACTCATATACATTATTTGCTCCAAGTTCTCTAGCAAGAAACTTTTCAGTTGTAGACAGCAATAGAGAAAGTAAAGCTACTTAACTAGGAACTTGGAAATAAGGAGCGTTGTATTACTGCTTGCCCTCATCACTCACATGATCTAACCATCACAAATGAAGGAGCTGTAATGTTCCTGACATAAAATAAATAAATGATCAGAATTTCGTTTATGGGCCGATTGATTTAGTATATCTCGGACCCATTTTTATTTTATTTGCAACCATAGGTATTGCTGTCAGCTCTCATAGTAAACCCTCAGGAGTTCCTCTGAAGGGTATTTAAGTATGGCATGTAGGTAGTGATTGATATGTGAATTTGGATTATTTAATTTGTACTGCGAATTCCGATTGGAGTTCTGCTCCTCTTGTCATTTTAGAAGTGAAAGACCTTCAATATTTGGTTCTCACAGTTTTGGTGGGATTGAGCCCTCCCCCTATTTAGTTGTATATTCTTGGCTCGAATCTGGCAAAATGGAGCATTCTTTCTGTTATCATTGTTTCCTGAAAAATATCACCCTTTCCATTCATTTCTTCCTACTCATATTATCACCCTTTGGCAATCATCATTCCACACAGCCTGTGCTTCCATACACCATCAGCCCTTTAGCCCATATGGCCCATAGTCTGCACGCTGTCAGCCCTTCCATCTGCACAGCCAATACTCTGTACACAACCAATTCATTCCACCCATATGGCCAATAACCTCGTACGACATCCTTGCTGCACTGTATGCCTGCCACCATACGGCATCCATTCCCTTCAAATCGAGTCCCATTTGGACCAAGATCCCCTTCGAAAAGAATTCCCCTTAGGGCCAAGTTCCCCTCCGGATCGAGATTTCCTTTGGACTGAAATTCCCTTTGGATCAAGTTTCTGTAATAACCCCAACAAGTTATAACTCCTTCAAACACCAAAAATCTTTATACTTCAGTTGTTTGACATTTCGTCAAACACTTTGCAAGCAAACTCTAATACCACTGTAATGGTCCTGCTCAATTCCGACCTTAAAATGCTGATTGAAGGCTCGAAAATTTTTGTCAAACACTTTGCATACAAGGGGCCATATGACTGATATAACTTTTCAGATTGCTGCAATGACTCTTGTTTCGATTTGCATCAAAGAGAATGCTTACAAAAAGACTCCAGATTGTCTAAACAATGACCTAACATGAATGTGCAACTAATTTTGATAATATTCAATACAAATATGTGACTTAAACTACTTGCAATATGCAGCTACAGCAACTAGTAATTAAGACAAATACTTTGGATGCAACCTAAGATGGCGTTAATGCACTTACAACCAAGTGGCATTAATATAAACACTTAGTATGCAAAATTATAACATTATTTATGCCAAAAGGAGAACTTACAGCCAATTGATATTTTGTCAAACAACTGGAATGCAAACTAATAAGCTGATCATCAACTCTAGGGTTGCAATATAGGTAGTCTAAAAATTACAATGCTCTTTGAATTGCAAAATCCTAGCCTTCCTTTGATACCAATAATGCCAAATGGCAAACAAAGACAAGTACAATGTAAAATAATGAAGTGCTGAAGCTATATTTTGTACTCAGCTGAAAACCTACATTTCTCAGAAAATATGCCAAATGAGAAGTGAAGAACCTGATTGTGGATGGCTGTAATATTTTCCTTCAATGCTGCCCCTTCTGCTTGCTTTTTTTTTCCGATCTGCTTTTTCCACTTGCTTTTTCCGGATTTGCTTTTTTTGTTTTGCTTTTTCGGACTGCTTTTTCGGATTGTTTTTTTTTGGAGCTGCTTTTTCGAACTGCCTTTTTTTTCGGTTTTGCTTTTTCGGCCTGCTTTTTTCGGACTGCTTTTTCAGCCTGCGGACCTGCTAGAAATGACCTCCAATAATTTCGGCCCTGCTAAAATTGCCTCCTGAAATGCTGAAAATGACCTTAGGCCCAATGATGCCCTAGCTGAAGTGACTGAAATATCACCTCCAATTGTGCAACCCTTCAGAAGATATTTCACTTCCTCAGTTATGCAAATCCAAGGGAGTTTTCGTTCCCAAAGATCAACTGACTATCTGAAACCACTTGGCTCCACAATAGACTATGTGACTAAATCACAATTTGATGTCAAGAGAGATAAACAACTGGATGATTAGAATGAAGCCCGGGGTGCCTATTTATTATTTTTCTCCACTTTCTCCATAAACTTCTAGAACATTATTTTATTTTATTAATGCAATCAGATTTCCACAATCCATGATTTATAATGCTGAGTTTCTGGAATAGATTGTGTAGAGATTTTTCATCAACGTTTCGAATCACACTACGTGATCCATCATCAGGAAGAGAGAGCAAGAGGTGTCAAATTATTTTATTTTATCTATTAGTGACTTTATAAAAAATATTTTATAATTCAAGTCACTTTATTAAATTAATTAAATATAAAGTTACCTTTTAATATTTATTTATTTGATAACTTTATAAATAATTAACTTAATAGCGCTTATTTATTTAATTAAAATAATTAATTAGTCATCCTCATAAAATATTCATTATTTTGAACAACTTAATTAATTAAATTAATTAAATCAAATTGCCTCCAAAATGGGGACATGACAGTCCGCCCTTCCTGAAATTGCTTGTCCCCAAGCAATGGCTGAACAATAAACCAATCAATCCACTTGGATCCCAAATGTAGTCATGAACTATACTACTGTCAATTAACACAGGCTCCTGTAATATCCTCTGCAATATAACCAAGAGGAATTCATAATCAAACTGACAATTACAGCTCAACCAAACTCCAAAATCACAACTGCCAACACAGTAAATACCATCAACGCATCCCACTGGCCTATACGGAATGTACAATCCAACTCTGCAACAATGGTGAACGCTCCCGAATGAAACTGTACCAAGTATGGAGAATCCACACACTGTACAACTCCTGCAGTCAACACTACTCTACAGATCACCGGCCACTGTCTCATAACCATAACTCCCATGCACTGCTGATGGTGAAAAGACATCACAAGATAAACAGCAAGAAATGGAAACCAAAACAAATTTGCCTGCCATCAACTCCTCAACATAAAGATCAAATGCTAACTGATGTACATACCCTGCAGTATAATGTTGATAAAAAGAACCAACCTCAGTCAACAACTCACCATGAACAAGTGATACAACCCACTATGACTGATCACCAGCTAAGTCAGAAGATGTCATAGCCAAAGGAGTAGAATCAATAACAACAACCGCTGAAGCATCACTCCCAAACTCCTGCTCTAAGTCATGTATTGTTAAGCTGTCAACCACAGAATCTATCGCCATGTCATGCCCATCATAACTCTCATCTCGAGGCGTCAAACCGTCCCATAACTGATGACAAGCACTAGGAACCAAAGTACATCTTTGTATCATCATCTCATCAACATGGTCATCAAAGGTAAATTGATGAGCATACCTCACAGTGTAATGCCGATAGAATGGGCCAATCTCAGTCAGTGGCTCAGACTGCAATCCAGATGAAACTAACTGCAATCGATCATTAACCATGTTGGAACTGACTACTACCTCTGAAGATATCACCAAGGGAGTATTACTAGCAGGAACCATGCCAACTGCCGATTCACCAACATCACACATGATCTTTGATACAACATCTCTAGTCTCTGTTCCATCAGTACTAGAGGCCACCACTATGTCAGGCATACCACAACAATCTGCTACAACACCCAACTCAACTGAACCTAACTCTAATGGGAACGAACCCGATATGCCAATGTTAGTATCAAGGATGGATGCATCCCCATCTCCACTGTCTTTGACAATCTCGACCATGGACATCCTCGGATCACTAGACACCACAGCTTGTGACTGTACAGAATCTGGTAAAGACTGCAGTCGCTCTAACTCCACGGTCACCTTAGCCAAATGAAATTGTAACTCCTCGAAAGCCAACTGTGTACTCTCAAGAATCTCAGAAGTCACCTCGAGCTGCTGAGTAAGCTCACTCACCTTATCTTCCTTGGCCAATAATGCATCGTATGCTGTACTCCCCCACTCCATAAGATAATCTCTATCGGCTACCAACTACATATAATTCTGCCTCAGAATCCGGATAGCCTCCCATAAAGAGTGGAATTCTGTCAAGGAAAGATAAATACCTCACTAGTAGGAGAACCCCATCCATAAACTGCTAACAACTAACGAGCAGCATTGAAATGTTGGCAAGCGATAGCAATGTCTTGCTCACTAACTCTCAACTGACTAGACACATGATGGCACTGGCTAGACTGTCTCCTACCAACCTCCTCTGATGCACTGTCTAAAGGAGTATCCTCAAAGTTACTGGTCTCTAGAGTATTACCATCCATATCCTGCGAATCAACTCCAAAGCTCATATCAACATACGGAGTATCAAAAACTGTAGCACCGCTATCCAACTCCTCTGTACCAAAAGAAATTGCCAAGGAAACTAAGTCTTCAAAAATGCCCACTGCATCCCCCTGGATGTCATCAATGCCAATATGATCCTGGGACTCATCTGTACACACTGCCAAATATGAAAGATCATCAACACATTCCAGCAAGAATGGTCGACTGGATATATGAACAAAGCCCAACACCGGTGTATAAAAACTAATACCAACATCGGACAAGCTGCTGGCGCAAGAGAAGACAACACCGTGCAATCTGCTAATCAAATCCATGATAGCACCCAAACAATCACTGCTACCAAAAAGTGTTAAAGATCTCCAGTCAACTGAATCCCAAACGCCAATATAACAATCTCGAGTCCATATCCGTAAACTAGAATCAGCTGGTAACTCAAGCAAACTCCTCACCTGAGTAATATGACCAATACCAACTAACTCCACATACTTGTCTGACATTGTCCCTGTATCCTGGATGTGAATGCAAGATGAACTCACAACATTATTAACCACATATGATTTACGTGCCGCAGAAAGCTGAGTATCAGGAGTGCAAGATGGAACTAAACTCAACTCCATGCCATGCTTATCCCCATGTCTCTCCCAGTCCTGTAATGCCAATGGAGTATTCACCAAAGAAGCTTGAGTGTCCTCAAGCTCGCGAGAAAGCCTGTCAACTTCCTTCTCCTTCCTCCTCAAGGCATCTAATAGTCTCTGACAAGTCTAAGAAGATGGTCACGATCTGATAGAAGATGTAAATAACTCAACTTCATCGTTCCCATTCCTTCCCTAATCGCCTGTAAGTCAACACAAGAAGACTTCGCCTGAACTCCCTTATGTCTACCCTGTAACTGAATCATCCGAATGTGATCCTCTATCATATCCTGCATCCTGTCATGATGAGATAATGAAGTCATAATACTGTCTTCGCTCACCTTTAGCTGGCTGGACAAATCATGTGAAGTACTACCAGCCTCAACCTCATGTGACAAAGCATCTATCTGTGCCTGGTACTCTCTCTTAGCAAAGTCATGAATGCTCAATGTCTGCTCATCTCTACCAAGTATCTCACCATCATGCACAACAACATCCTCATAATCATCATCTGAACCCACTACGTTGTAGTCACTGCCTGTTGGAACTAAACCATCCCGAGTACCTGTGACATCACCCTCTGACGACCTGTATACAATTGTCTCAACTTGAGTATCAAGTTGACCGTTACTATCAATTTGCGTAATATCCATTCCCACTACCTTCTAGAGTATTGTGTGCCCAACATCTTCCTCCAAGCTAGTCTGATTTTTGTCCTCCCTAGATTCGGCTATATGCTGGTCACCAACTGCTACAAACTCCTTGTAGAGGTTTCTAGATACCTCACTTGTAGAGACCTCTTGTTCCTCTTTGTCTTTGTTTTGTGATGTAGTCCTCTTAAACATGGAAACCATCAATTCATTCATCCTTTTCTGACTTTCATCCAACCTTTTCAAATTTTGTTTAAGCTTCTTCATATCCTTGTCCCACTGCTTCTGGGTACTTGAAGTAAACATGATTAACTAATTGATTCAATGCCCAATCTACCCAACAGGATGGCAGGTCAATAGCTTTGATACCACTGTAATAACCCCAACAGGTTATAACTCCTTCAAACACCAAAAATCTTTATACTTCAATTGTTTGACATTTCGTCAAACACTTTGCAAGCAAACTTTGATACCACTGTAATGGTCCTGCTCAATTCCGACCTTAAAATGCTGATTGAAGGCTCGAAAAATTTTGTCAAACACTTTGCATACAAGGGGCCATATGATTGATATAACTTTTCAGATTGCTGCAATGACTCTTGTTTCGATTTGCATCAAAGAGAATGCTTACAAAAAGACTCCAAATTGTCTAAACAATGACCTAACATGAATGTGCAACTAATTTTGACAATATTCAATACAAATATGTGACTTAAACTACTTGCAATATGCAGCTACAGAAACTAGTAATTAAGACAAATACTTTGGATGCAACCTAAGATGGCGTTAATGCACTTACAACCAAGTGGCATTAATATAAACACTTAGTATGCAAAATTATAACATTATTTATGCCAAAAAGAGAACTTACAGCCAATTGATATTTTGTCAAACAACTGGAACTTTGAAGGACAAAGCTAACAGATAGGAGCTTTGAAGGAAGAAATTATGTTTCAATTGTAACGAGTCATGGGAACTTGTACACAGATGCCTTCGCAAAGAGAAAATACACTACAACAACGTCATGTCTAATGATGAGGACAATCAAGAGAATCTACCAAAGGGCGGTCACCCATAGGAGGACTCCAAAATGATTAGCTTGAACCGTATGAAGAAGATCGCCCTAGCCAAGAGCCCGAGATGTATAGTATTTCGGGTAGAGGGAACCCTTCAAGGACAGAGGGTCATTGTGATGCTCGATAGCACAGCTACTCTAAACTTTACAAACTCATCCTTGGTGAAACAAAGAGGTCTACCTACAGAGGCTCACATAGAATTCCAAATCAAGAGCACCAAAGGAAAACTCTTACCCTACACACACCTTGTTCCCCAACTGAGTATCACAATGGCTAATCACACAGTGACGAAGGATTTCTTTATAGTAGACCTAAATGATATGGAAGCCATTATGGGCATACAGTGGATGGAGTCACTAGATTAATACACACAGAATTTCAAGTGGATGGACTTACCTTTTGTTGTCGATGGGAAGAAGGTTGTTCTCTAAGGGATGATCAGTGAGGGACTGAAGGAAGTTTCCGCACAACAGATGGAGGCCATTTTCGACATGATGACATTGCATGGATGGCACATCGCTTTGTTTGGACAAAACCAAAAAAAGGACAATGGACATACCACCAAGATGATGATCTACAAGCTATCTTGAATACCTGTGATAAATTTTTTGCACACATCCCTCTTAGCATACCTCCCCATCGTGGTTTTGAGCATACCATCATGTTGGAAGCCGGCGCCAAACCAGTTATCGCCACATCATACCACCATCCCAAAAATTCGAAGATGAGATTGAGAAGATGATTCAAGAGCTGCTTGAGAAGGGATGGATCTGTCCCATCTCTAGCCCTTTTGTATCATCAATGGTATTGGTTGAAAAGAAGAATGAGACTTTACTCATGCGTGTGGACTATCTTGCATTGAATAAGAAGATAATAAAAAATAGACACCCTATCCCCAAGATCAATGAATTATTGGATGAGTTGCATGGTGTTTATTTTTCTAAAATAGATCTCTATTCCGGATACCATCAGATCCATATGCGGGAAGAAGATGTGGCCAAGACGACTTTTCATTGTCACTACGAGCATTATGAGTTCTTGGTCATGACATTTAGATAAACGAATGCACCAACTACTTTTCAGTCTTGCATGAATTGCATCTTCAACAAACAATTGCGGTAAGTACTTGTTGGTATTCTTTAATGATATCCTTATTTATAGTAGAACCTAGGAAGAACACTTGAGACATTTGGATGAACTCTAGTGATCATGGAGGCTTAGTCCTTGTTCGCCAAGCAATCCAAGTGCAAATTTGGAATGACAGAAATATTATACCTAGGGCACATTGTTAGTAAACTTGTTGTATAGGTCCACAAGGAGAAGATTCAAGCTATCCTTGATTGGCCTCCACCAAAATTGCTCTCCAAGTTGCGATGGTTCTTTGGGCTGTGCAGTTATTATCGAAGGTTTGTAAAAGGATTCTCTTAGCTCAGTGCACCATTAACAAATTTAACTAAGGAGGGTTCTTCCAGTCAAATGAAAAGGCGCAACACACTTTTGATAAGTTAAAAGAAGCAATGAGCACTTGCCCGGTTCTCGCTTTACCTTACTTCACTCAACCATTCATTTGGAGTGTGATGCATCCTGAGAGGACGTTGGCGCTATATCGATGCAGGAAAGACACCCTATTGCCTATGAGAGTCGGAAGCTTTCACAAATTGAGTGCTTATATTCCATTTATGACAAAGAGATGTTGGCCATAGTGCATGCCCTAACCAAGTTTTGGCAATATCTGGCAGGAGCCAAGTTCATTGTCCATACTAATCATAATAGTTAAACATATTTTCTAGAGCAATGAGATATGAACGAGAGGCAACAAAAATGGGTAAGATTCAGGCTTTTGATTTTGACATTAAATATGTGAAGGGAAAGAATAATGTGGTTGCATATGCTTTGTCAAGAAAACTCACCATCTGCTTACTGTCTCAAATTTCAGCTGACTAGAAAGCACACTTATTGGTGGAATATTCTAAAAACACATTTGCATGTAAGCTAATGGATGGCGACACTCAGGACGATCAATACAAGGTGATGGATGACATGATTTAATATAAGGATCGAATATACTTAGTGCCTAAGCCCAAACTGAAGCAGATAATCCTGAAGGAAATACATGCCTCACCCTTGGTCGGACACCCGGGATTTCTCAAGACCTATAGAGAACTAAAGGAGAGGTTCTGGTGGAAAGGACTTAAAGATGCTATTTTGCAGTACGTGCGGAAATGTGCAGTATGCCAATAAAACAAATTTGAACACACTTTGTCAGATTGTTACAAACCTTACCGATACCAAAACAAAAGTGGCAAAGTATCTCTATGGAATTCATCGCTAGACTTCCTTAGGTAAATGAAAGGCATTGTATCTCTGTGGTGGTTGACAGATTTACGAAGTATGCACACTTCTTTGCCATCTCCTCAAATTTCCAAGCTGCACAGGTAGCCGACTTATTTTTCAAAAAAGTTTTCCACCTACACAAGTTACCCCGAAATATTGTTAGTGACAAGATGATTGGTCTCTCAGTATCTTCTGGACAGAATTATTTCGGTTGGCAGGAACATAATTGTTGCAAAGTACCAAATACCACCCTTAGACTGACAGACAAATGAAGATTGTGAACAAGTGGTTAGAAGGCTACTTCCTGAACTATGTTTCAACACAGCAACAAGCGTAGGTCAAATGGTTGCATTTGGGGGAATACTATTACAATACAACTTATCACATGTCTATTGGGATGGCACCCTTCAAAGAACTCTATGGGTATGAACCCCTTTCATTTGTGGACATGGTTCTGGGTGACAATTGTGCACCTAGGGCAAAAGACTGGCTTCAAGAGGGGCAAAGATATTCTGAGATTCTTGAAGGAAAACTTGCAAAGGGTGCAGAATCAACAAAAGATCTATGCCGACAGGCACCAAATTGAGAGAAGTTTTGAGGTGGGCGATCTGGTCTATCTCAGACTCCAGCCATATAGGAAATCATCACCGAAGGCAAAAGGGGAAGACAAAAATGAGGCCATGTTTTTATGGCCCTTATTGTGTAACTCATTGTACCAATGAAGTTGCCTATGAACTTGAACTGCCAGAAGGGAGTCGCATCCACAACTCTTCCATGTCTCTTGCTTGAAGAAAGTTGTGCGAACACATTCTTCGGCATCCGGTGTTGTGTTTGTTAGAAGACAATAAAATTTTGGAATGGGAGGATTGTAATGTTCCCGTCGTAAAATAAATAAAAAACTTTGTCTATGGGCCGATTGATTTAATATATCTTAGACCCATGTTTATTTTTATTTGCATCCATAGATGTTACCGTCACTCACTTTGTAAACCCTTGGGAGTTCTTCCTAACGGTATTTAAATATGACATGTAGGTAGTGATTGATATGTGAATTTGGATTATTTAATTGTATTGTGAATTCCAATTGGAATTCTACTCTTCTTTCCATTTTGAAAGTGAAAGACCTTCCCTATTTGGCTCACACGATTTCTATGGGATTCAACCCTCACCCTAATCTGTTCTATATTCTTGACTCAGAGCATTATTTTTGTTATCATTGTTTCTTGGAAAATATATATATATATTGATTCAAATAATGCTCGTACACTCTATGTTTGTATTGATATCTCTGTATTTGCTCAACTTCATTGTCATTGAAGGAAACACAATTTCCCATTTCCATTCATTTATCCATGCTCACAATAGCAACCTTTAGCAATCATCATTCTATTCTAATGTGGAGCCTAATCAAACTTGGAGGTTTATTTGGTGTGGTTTTCTCCCCATATTATTTCTACGAGGATTTGGGGGCAGCACCCTCGAAGCCAAAAATGACCTTATATTGTAAAAGGCGACAGCTACTATTTTTCTATTGGAAGACTTATTCTAGCCCTAATTATGTAAGTGGTAAAACGCTTGTATAAAAAGGCTTAGAGTTAGGGATTTCATAATGTAATGGTGATATTGTAGCTTCTTGCGGCGGTATTGAGTTGTAAGGGATTGCGGATTGTAATCACTAGATAATAATAATATTGGACTTGTTGTTGGTGGACGTAGCCTTGGGATTGGGTGAACTACGTTATATCTTGGTGTCTTGTGTTCTCTTCTGTGCTATCTATTATTTTTTGATATTCGTTATATTTGCATGTAATTGTTATTTCTATCTGAAGTTAATCCTAATTCCTAACAAGTGGTATCAAAGCTAGACGGACATTTGTTTTTAGCCAAATCGTCGTCTCTTTTTTTTTAGTGATCATCTGCAGGAAGCTCTCATGGTTGAGTGGGAGCGATGGAAGATGAGGGTAAGCTGAGGGTTGACAAGTTTAATGGGCAGAACTTTCAATTATGGAAGATGCAAATGGAGGACTATCTCTATCAGAAGGATTTATCGAAGCCGTTGGAAGGAAAATCCAAGAAACAGGGAACTATGACAAATGAGGACTAGGACATTTTAGATAGAAAGGCACTTGGAAGCATTAGATTATGCTCGGCACCATCAGTGACCTTTAATATCTCAAAAGTGAAGATGACGGAAGAGTTGATGGAAACCCTATCGAAATTGTATGAAAAGCCCTCCACTTCAAATAAGGTATTTCTCATAAAGCATTTATTTAATATGAAAATGGTAGAAGGTGGATTTGTTGCTAATCATTTAAATGGATTAAATACTATTACTAGTCAGTTATCTTTCATGGGTATTAATTTTGATGAAGAAATTAGGGGCTCTCTTGATTTTGTGTTCTTTGCCTAAAAGCTGGAATGGCTTAGTAATGGCTGAGTAATTTTGTTTTTGGATTTAATACCCTAAAATTTGATGATGTGATTGGTGTTATTCTGAGTGAGCAAACTTGTCGGAAAACCTCAGGTGGATCTACATCAGGAAGTGCTTTTAAGGCACGAAGTAGAGGTAGAATGACTGAGAGAGGAAATAATTCCGGAAATCAAGAGGAAAGTCAAAGGGAAAAGGGTCTCAATCCAAAGGACCAAGAGATTGCTAGTACTGTGGGAAACCAAGGCATAAGAAGAAAGATTGTTGGACTTGAAAGAACAATGAAGGAGATAAACCAAGAGGGAACAAGGAGGCAAATGTGGTAGGTAACAAATCCAAATAGGATGTTTTGCTTCTTTCTTTAGAAACTATTGATGATTCATGGGTTTTAGATTCTGGTGCTTCATTTCATGCTACACCTCATAGAGGTTATTTTATTGATTATGTCCAATAGGATTTTGTGCTTGTGTATTTGGGGGATAATGAACCCTGTCAGATTGTCGGAAAGGGAAAAGTTAAGATTAAGTTGCAGAATGGGAATTATTGGCTGGGCGATGAGGGTTGTGTAGTTACTTTTAATGATAAAAATTGGAAGGTTTCAAAAGTTCCCTTGTAGTAGCAAAAGGTGTGAAACTAGGCACTTTATATCTTTGTACAAGTTATTTTGTTCCTTCTACTTTGATTATTTCAGAGAAAAATATATGTTCAAGAACAGTTGCTGCAATTGAGCAAGGAAAACAAACGACTACTATAGATTCTAATACAGCGTTATGGCACCATAGGCCTAGGCACATGAGTGAGAAAGGTATGAAAGTACTTCATTCAAAGCAAGTTTTATCAGGCCTGAAATGTGCTAATATGGATTTCTGTGAAAGTTGTGTATGAAAAACAAAAGAGAGTGAATTTTGTGAAGACTGGGAAGGAAAAAAAAAGTGAGAGATTAGAGCTCATGCATACAGATGTATGGGGACCAGCTCAGGTATCTTCCCTTGGTGGCTCTCATTATTATGTTTCATTTATTGATGATGCAACTAGAAAAGTATGGGTTTATTTCCTTAGACAAAAATTTGATATATTTCAAACATTTAAGAAATGGAAATGTTTGGTTGAAAATGAGACTGGAAAGAAATTAAAATGTCTCAGATCTGATAATGGTGGTGAGTATTGTAGTCATGAATTTAAAAATTATTGCTCCGCTAATGGTATTCATAGACAGAAAACTGTTCCAAGGACTCCACAGGAAAATGGAGTGGTTGAATGCATGAATAGGACTATAATGGAGCATGTAAGAAGTATGAGGTTGCATGCAAGGTTTCCCTTAAACATGTGGGCGGAGGCTATCAATTCTATTGTATATTTGATTAATAGAGGTCCCTCTACTCCTTTGAGTTGTGGTATTTCAGAGGAAGCATTGACTGGTAAGAAGCTGAGTTATTCTTTTCTCAAAAACTTCTGTTGTGAAGCATTTGCTCATATAGATTCTGACGATAGAACCAAGCTGGAAGCTAAGTCAAAGAAATGTATATTTGTTGAATATGGCATTAATGAATTTGGTTATAGGCTTTAGGATTTTGCAAATCATAAAATTGTAAGAAGCAGGGATGTCATGTTCAATTAGAAAGTGTTGTATAAAGATCTGTTACAGCAGCATGAGAAGAAAGAAAATGATTATGTAGTGCTGGATGATACTCCAAAAGATGACGTTCCAGCAATTCCTCACGATGTGCAACAACTACAACAACAAATACCACACACTCCAGTGAATGTTAGACAATCAACAAGGCTAAGTAGACCTCCAGAAAGATTTTCTCCTTGTATTCTATGTTACTGATGCTGGTGAACCTAAATGTTATGATGAAGCTGTGCAGGTGGATACAAAGATTCTATGGGAGTCTGCAATGAAAGATGAAATGGACTCTTTGCTGAAAAATAAGACGTGATTTATGCAAGTTGCCTTCAAGTAAAAGGGCTTTACAGAACCAATGGGTTTATAGGTTAAAAGAAGAGGATGGAGGTAAGAAAAGATTTAAAGCCGGATTAGTGGTAAAAGGATTTACACAGAAAAAGGCATTAATATTGATGAAATATTCTCTCCTGATGTAAAAATGACTTCTATTCGCACTATTTTAAGTATTGTGGCTATTGAAGATTTGCATTTGGAGCAGCTTGATGTTAAAACAGCCTTTCTTCATGGTGATTTGGATGAAGAGATCTATATGGCACAGCCACAGGGATTTGAGATCAAAGGTAAGGAAAACTTAGTTTGCCGATTGAAGAAAGTTTTATATGGCTTGAAGCAAGCACCTCGGCAATGGTATCTAAAATTTGACAGTTTTATGCATGAGCATGGATACAATAGGTATCGTTCAGATCATTTTATTTATTTCAAGAGGTTGGCTGATGATAGCTACATTATTTTATGTTTATATGTTGATGATATGCTTGTAGTCGGGTTTAAAATGGATCACATTAAGGGGTTAAAAGAACAGTTAGCACATTCATTTGCTATGAAGGATTTGGGGGCAGCAAAACAAATCCTTGGTATGAAGATATGCAAAGATAGGAAGAACAGGAAATTAACATTATCTTAGGCTGATTATATTATGAAGTTGTTGCAATGTTTCTCTGTGGAGAATGCTAAAGCTGTCAACACAACTTTACCTGATCATTTGAAGTTGACTAAGGAGATGTGTCCAAAGCCACAAGAAGAGGAGGATAAGATGTCTAAGGTACCTTGTGCTTCAGTTTTAGGAAGCTTGATGTATGCTATGGTATGTACTAGGCCAGATATTGCACATGCAGTGGGAGTTGTTAGCAGGTATATAAGTCATTCAAGAATTGATCATTGGAATGCGATTAAATTGATTCTCAAATATTTGAGAGGAACATCTAGTAAGTGTGTACATTTTGGGGGCTCTACTACTAATTTACAAGCATATTTTGACTTGGATTTGGCAGGGGATATTGATACCAGGCGAAGCACTACAGGTTATGTATTTACTATTGGTGGGGTAGTCATGAGTTGGGTTTCTAGGTTACAGAAGGTTAATGCTTTATCCACTACAGAGGTAGAGTATGTTGTTGATACAGAGGCATTCAAGGAGATGATATGGCTTCAGTTCTTCATGGAAGAGTTGGGACATACTATTTGTTCACAAATAGCCAAAGTGTTATTCATCTTTCAGGTTAATCCTAACACATTCTACACAGTTTGCACTTCCATATGCCATCACCCCTCTAGCCTGTATGGCCAATAGTCTACACACCATCAACCCTTACATCTATATGGCCAATACTCTATATGCCACCAATCTCTTGCGCCCATACTGCATCCTTGTTGCACTGTATCCTACCACCGTACGACATCCATTCCCTTTGGATCAAGTTCCCTTTGGGTCAAGATTCCCTTCGGACCAAGTTCCCCTTCGGATCGAGATCCCCTTCGGACAAAGATTCCCTTCGGACCAAGTTCCCCTTTGGATTGAGCTCCCCTTCAGATCAAGTTCCCCTTTGGGTCAAGATCCCTTCGGACCGAGTTCCCCTTTTGTACTGAAATTCCCTTCAGATCAAGAACCCCTTCGAACTAAGATTGCTTTCAGACAAAGATCATCTTGGGAACATTATCGAAGTTGTTGTACCACCAATACTGGAATCTTCAACGCCATGGAATCCTTATGAAAGAAAAAAGATTGAACCTTCCTTGACATGCATGAAAATGGAGAAGATTGACAAGTCATTTATTCCTCTTAAAGAAGAAGCATCACCAGAGAGCACAAAATTGTATATGAGTTTCAGTGTGGATTTGAAGATGAAAATTGCCACATTATTTAAGCTAGAATTGATATGTTCACCTGTGTCTCTAGCGATATGAAAGAACGCATGAACCACATTAAATCCATGGTTTCATTCCCCCCTAAGTTGGAAACTTTGACCTTTGATGCTTTTAACTTTGATCAAGAAGAAGATAGTTCTTTTTATAAGGTTGCAAATTTTTCAAAAAATCGTAGACAAGTTTCCAAGAGAATAAGTCACTTGGCATTTTGATTTGGAAGTGCTCACAAGTTTTTGGCAAGTTTTCCAATATTGGACACCATGATCACCATTCCATGTAGTTGTATCAAACTACTACTAAGTTTCACACAACTGTAGCAATAGTCAACAACAATAGCTCCCACAATACGACCATGTCAAGTAGCATTATTGTTTTGTCTCATAAGAACAAACATATCAATGCACCAAGTGACCAAACCAAGGCCAACTATCATAATTTGCATCAATATTGAAAGATCAGAGTATAGACAACACATCTTCAAGTTATCTACGCAACTTTTAAGGATAGATAGCCTCCTAGAAAAATGCTCAACTCAGAGATTTCACAACGCAACACATAAGTTGATCATTACATCAATAAACATGTCAAGAAGGGATGACTAGGGACAAATATGTAGACTATTCATGATCTAATGTCAAATCACATCTTAACATTTTCAAACCTAATCCTTAGTTAAGTATTTAGAAAATGCTCTGTCACCTATAGGAAGTCCAAAACTGGACACCATAGCACAAGATAGACTTATTGAACCAAGGAGAACAAAGCTGACTTCCAAATTGCATTTTCTACTGCAAACAATAAAATCTGGAAACACTAGTGATACCATGGCTCAATACTTGAAGCTTGTTGACTCTAAAAATGCAAAAATCCAACCCCTTGAATGAAAGTTGTGCTTTCTAACAAAAATTGGCTCTTCATGTATTTCCAAAACACAATTTGCCACTATTATGGTGCCAAACTAGTAGGGGCAGTTGTGCCACCAAGCTGCTTGATGGCAAAGCTTTGGTGGTGGTGGGCTCCAAATCTGCAGATTTAGTATAATTGCTAGCTAGTGGCTCATTAGTGGCAGGACCCCAACTCAAACAATGGGGCGTTCCTAGGAGTAGGGCCTATGACCCATTAAAATATTTGTATATCCATGTGACTTGCCAATTAAACCTTTCTTTCATATTTTATTTGTGTATCCATGTGACTTGCCAATTGATGTATGAAAATATGTTGAGTATTCTTATAATACTTGTATCAGACTAGATTGTACGTTTTGTTGATTGTGATATCATATTATGGAATTGTCTGACCATAGGAATTTTGCATGATTGAACATACTTTCGATTCCATCAATTCTTCCATGTACTATGCATTGGTCTACACTCCAAAGTATATCAAGCTTTATATAGAGCCATGGGTTTTTGAGCTTCTTTACTCTAGTTGAGGTCTATTTTTTCATAAGAAGCCATTTGTTTGCAAAACTTTACTGCCAAAACCATTAGATAAAGAGACAAAAAGAACAATTTGCCATATTCAAAGACAAACCTGAGGTTGTCAACAACTCAAGTTTGCAGCACATCCAAAACCTTGAATTTTTAATATTTATTTTTTTGTTACAAATCCAAGGTTTCACGTAAGAGTTTAAGATGTTTCTTCTAACGACCATTCGTTGATACCAAGTAAAAGGATTTCGGCAGCAATACTATACTATCTTCAAAGAATCCTCATAAGAGAAAAATATGAAAAGCAAATATTCAGAATCTACAATACAAAAATAAATAAATGCACCGGAAAATAACACTTGGTGCACCTTGGAAAAACCCTCTCAAAAAAAACCCAGCCTCCAAAAGTACCATTTGATTTATTATCAGAAGAACAATATTGCAATACACTCTCAAAGTTTCCACACAAGGCCTTTAAAGTGTCAAGCATCATAGTTGCATTCCTCCATGCAAACAAGCATTTTAGAAACCATGCTTTCTCCACTCATTTGTAACTTACACAATATGCTCAAGCAACCTTAGCCAACTCGAAAAAGGTTACTAGCACCTTTACAATTATTCATGTGACTGCTTTTATAGAAACAAGCTTGCATAAAACGCCAAGTGGTATTACATAAAACATGTGCCTCAAAATCATGAAACCATGACTCCAAATTTTTTTTTAAAATTCTAGGGTTTCCCAACATCAAATATTTTCCTAATGTGACACCCACATTAAGTATTTATTCCAGTGTCCCATACAACATACAAGTGGCCTCAAGAATGTCTAACCCATGAAGTATCCACATGTCTAAGATGCATTACAAATAAAGCTTTATTTTTACATTATTAGCATTGTGCAAGGTGTGTAACAACTTTTTCAACAACTTGGTCATACCTTGTGTTTGTGTTGGAAATATTTGGTGGGAAAAAAATCATCTACCTTGATGTTAGGCAAGTTATTCAGGAGATTATTTTGGAAGTTTCAGAGAGTGTTTTTTTCTTTGTGCTTCAGATTTTATTTCTTTGTCCATTTGTTTCAGGACTAAATGTTTGAGTGTTTGAGTTTATCAAATGAGACTTCCTTATATTTCTATGCAGAATCTAACAGCAACAAATAAAGCTATAGATAAAGATGGCTGGCTTGACACGGGTGACATAGGATGGATTGTGCCACAATCATCAGTAGGTGCTGCACGTAATTGTGGAGGAATGCTTGTGCTTGAAGGCCGTGCAAAAGATACCATTGTACTTTCTTCAGGTACAACATTACACTAATGCATATCTTGAGCACAGTTCAGAACATCAGAGTAGGAGTTTAACATCATTGTACTTTTCAAAGGTTTCAATAATATACTTAAGAAAATTCTAATCATAGTTCAACTGTTCTTTTATTACCATTGTGAGTTCTCTGCCACACTGGACAATTAACTAAAAATCATTTATTTAAACTAAAGGCTCATCTTGAGGATGGTGCATGATATTTCAAAATCTAAGTGTTTTCTAGTATCACCACTTGGAATCAAATCTAGTCACAATCTTTTTACCCGAGTATGAGTTTGATTGTAAAAGTCTCATACCAAGCTAGAGTATCGAGAATCATCCTTATAGCCATATTAAAAGATTTTCTACACTTAGTCACCTTAAGTAAGGAATGATAGCTTTTATCATTTGAAGTTGTTCGCATATGTATGATATGCATGGAATAATGTTGGCATTTTTGGGTGAGATTGACACATTTCTTCATTCTCATCTACTCTCTCAAGTCTTAACAGTCTAGGAGGTCTCATGACAAATGGCTTTGTTGTCCCTAATGTTGTTCTCAAACAGCTTTTCAAGGCTGCAAATGGGAAAATTATAAGCTTATTTGAATCTGATTTCTAGAATCAGTGTATACGTGGCCCTATTTATTGGTAGAACTCTTCATTATATTGGTTTCACTCTTTTGAGCTTCCTCATACTTTGCAAAGTGACTTTACATTCTGTGACTGTTGAGGATCGTTGATCAGATGTGGTATGATAAAGAGGGCTGCTACTTATAATAGTATTACAGTGTTCTGCAATATTTTCCTATTGTTCATTTTTCACATATGTTCAAATGAAGTAAAATACATGCTTATTACTTTCAAAGTAATTTTCAGAACATACATCAAAGAAAAGTATTTTATTCATTTTGAAATAATGTTCAATATTTGCATAATGAAGCAAACCATAACACAAATTAAATGCTGAAAGTAAATTTCTCCCACACATCTGACTGTGAGAGTAGTCTCTACATGCTGACATACATCTATATCCTACTGAAATCAATAACTGAGTAGAAGGGTAAAAGGAGAAAGGATCATGGGCACCAGTCATTGCCTGTAATGACTGGTGATATGGCGTCCAACTGCATCCATCCTCTCGCTGCTCCAGACATCGCCTGTTCCGTGCTTCCAATCCCTGTATTCACAAAGAAGAGAATGGGTTAGATCCAATGGATCTAAGCAATGCTGATGACTCACTCAAATCTCATATTTACCATCCTACATGCTATTCATCTCAGTAAAATACAGACGTACATCAGCAAATAGAAAGGTCGATCATGAGGTGCAAGAGTATTAAAGGGACAATTCATTTTTGTTTTGAAACCTTTTACTTATAAAATTTGGTGAAAACAGGATAGACGTAGCAGATGGAATTGGTATGTATACAAATAGCAGCAAATGAAACATTAAAGGGACAAACTTTCAAAAGTTTTGAAACCTTTTGTTTCATTCATACAGCGAGATTGAAAGCTACAACAGGAGATCTTCTAAGGACAAGTATTTTCGAAATTGCAAAAGAAACATGCTATTGATGCAAGCAATGCTCAAAGATCTGACTAAAATCTTTTGTGGCATAGAAATTCATGTATAGCAAAGAGATAAAAACATCAACTCTGCTGAAAGAAACTCTCATGAATTTTGCTCAGACATCAACATAGAATTAACACAAATGGAGTATCACAGTCATCTACAGGTTTGTTGTCAACAGTTTATTGAAAATTTTATATACAGCAAAGTGAAAAAGGAAAATGCATGGACTACTTTCAGCAGATAAAATCTAATGAAAAGAATGTCATCATAGCTTACACCAAAAAATTAAATAACAGATGAGCCTAGTGTTATGGTGACTGTTAGCAAAATAAACATTATGTGTAACAGTTTTGCAAAGGTCTAAACAAGAAGATGCGTATACAGCAGAAGACCACGGATGGAATATCATTTTGAAGCCAAAAAAATCCTCATAATAAGGCACAGATCTGAGTTATCTGCAATGTCTTCATGCATAGTTATTTCCAGCAAAGATAAGACAATGGAATGTCAAGCAAACAGAATGTTCATAATTTCTGTATAGTAACGTCCAGCAAGTCAACCACGATCTGGGTGTCTTATGAACTTTCATATAACAAAAGAAAGAAAAGATGAACAGCTGGAATCATTTTTCCTGCATACACATGAAGCAAAAAAAATTTCATAAGGAGATGAGGAGGAAAAGATAATTTAACAAGGTCACGATTTATTTTTTATGTTTCCAAGCAACAGAGGATCAGGCAACAACAGAGGAAAGCTTCATTGAAAAGAAATCACAAATCTGGAGGTTTACAGCATCCAGAATTCAAACCTAAGGAGAGCAGATATAAACAGAGATTGATTTTTAACGACTTTCAGCAAGGAGTTACTATTTACAAGAGTAGTTTTGCAAATATCTCTTTAAAAATTTCATATATAGCAAAATGGAAACTTACTTACAGCTTTAACAAAAGCTATATGAAAAGTCGAATCAGAGAAAAGGTCTCTACCTTCATACCAGCGTAAAAACGTGAGAACCCAGCAAAGAGCCAAAAAGAATTCACAATTATTGCTATAATTTCAGCATTAAAAAATTTCCATTTAAATTTAGTAAATGATTTCCAAGAAAAATCACAGATTTGAAAGTGATAATGACGTCCAAGGTTCAGACACAACAAGAACCAGTAACTCAAATTTATGATAAACTTACAGCAAAGAACCACAAAAGGCATCCATGGAATTGGCTTCAAAAGAAATGAAAGAAACAGCGCCATATTACATACCATGAGCTGTGAACCTCCAGGTGTCTTAACGACAGAGCTAAAGAAAACGGCTGCAGCAAAACCCCTTTATTTCATACCAAATGCGTATCTCCAGCCATGCCAACATCAAGAAAAGTGAAGCAACTTCAATACTCAGCAAAAGGAGAGACGTCATCAAAAGGAATGTGGAGTCAGCTGTAGAAGACGACTACCTAACACCAATTGGCACCCTTGAAAAAATTTCATTTTTTCATACCAAGATCTGAATGCTTCATGGCGGATAAGGGTTTCTTCTAACCCTAACATATTTGCTGCTCATTCACGTGAGTTTCAAATGAGGAAATAAAATCGCAATCTCTCCTTTTAACCTTTCCTCAATTACATTTTAGAAAATTTCGGGTCCAGGTAATATGGAGTCGTTTTTCTTTTATGCAATTTGAGATAGTGCTATAGATTTATAATATAATGTCTATATAATTATTATTAAATTGCATTGCTTTAACATAAATATTGTAATATTATTTGTCTTTAGTTGATAATTTATAAATCAACTAATAGATAATGATAAATTTTGAATGCAATTTAATAATAATGCCAAATAAAAGGGAGAACTCACTTTTGTCTTGCGTTTTTATTTTTATTTTTTAATTGCATAGTATTAAATTGTAATTATTATTAAGTAATTGATATTCTTCAAATCAATTATTTGATAATAACCTTCATGCAATTAAAAGAGAATGGAATCAATAAGTCAATTTATAAATCAACTAATAGATAATGATAAATTTTGAATGCAATTTAATAATAATGCCAAATAAAAGGGAGAACTCACTTTTGTCTTGCGTTTTTATTTTTATTTTTTAATTGCATAGTATTAAATTGTAATTATTATAAAGTAATTGATATTCTTCAAATCAATTATTTGATAATAACCTTCATGCAATTAAAAGAGAATGGAATCAATAAGTCAAGAGTCAAAACGAGTTAAAGGAGGAGTTGGCATATTTAAATGCCAAATTTCAACGGGCAGCTTCAGTTGATATATTTAGAGGCATAGTTCAGGCTGAAGACTTCAGAGTGCATTATGGAGTGATTTATGGCAGTTTGGGGGACTTTTTTACACTTTTCTTATGCATGGTTGGTGGAACCTCAGTTAGAGATATTTTGAGCATGTCATTAGACTTTTCAGAGGTGCTTAATAATGAGTTAACTCATTATTTCGACCCAGCTTTTCTGCTTTGAGACAGTTGTATTATTGATATATACTCCTCTTATTTTTGAGGAAGGGGTTTAGATTTGGAGGGAGGACGCTTATGTGATTTGATCCTTAAGTGTATATTTTTTTTATGATTCTAATCCATTATGCAGATGTATTGTTTTGAGGGCCTTTGATAAAAATAAAGTTTTCATTGGAACCAGTTTTGGAGTTGATAGATTTAGTTGTGTGTGTTAAGGTGATTGATGTTATTCAAATTGTGTTTTAATTATAGGCCTTTCTGAATGATGTCTTATCTTGTACCTTCTTTATAAATAGCCGTTCATAGGTTTTGAGTTGTGTTTAAATTATTGATGTATTCGATTGTGATCAAATTCCTTTCGTATATTTTCAAGTTCATAGACCTTCTCTTAAATCATTGATGTGAATTAGCAAATTTTCAAATAAGGTTTCTTGTGAATGTCTTGTCAAAGCTTTCATTGTGTCTCAAGTATAGCAGTAATCTGTGTTATCAATTTTGGTGTATCACCTTACTTCTTTAAGTTTTCTATGTTTTAGGTCATCTTTTTACCCTTTCCCATCTGAAAGTTTTCACATTTCCATTAGTATAAGTAAGGTATAAGATATATCATACAGGAACCGGCCTAGAATCCTGTTGGTAAACAGATTTGTCACAGAAGAATTTGCCCAATGGAATGTATGTGGCAAATCGTTCACAACAGTTGGATAGGCCCTTGATATCCGGCCTTCCTCTGCGTTGGGAGGGGCAGCTCCCTCGTAAGATATAATTTTTAAAAGGTTTTTCAATTAAAGAATCTAAAACTTCAAAATTTAAGAGAAAGTTGTGGAAGGTGAATGCACCACACGCCCTCACAGCCTTCGGAGATTAACAAGATCGATAACAGAGATACCCAAGAACTACGCTTGAAAGCAACCTGTATTATTAAGCACATTCATTATCATCTGTAAACATTTGCATAGCACCATGAGAATGTCCACTACAACGTATAACAATTTGGATTTTAAAATAAGAAACCCAAAGTAGATCTCATTTCATTTCCTTGCACCAAGAAAAACAATAGAGATTTTTCAATTCAGAGATAAAAAGTGTACATACTTTCCAAAATTTATCCCTCGATCAAAATTTCAGCATAGTGTTCCCTTATTTTTCCAACCAAAAAAAAGTCCCCTTTACAAAGCCAAAAGGTGTCCTTATATAGACATAGAGGTTAATAACTACCTCTCTAGGGTTAATAACCACCTCCGAAATACGAAATTTTGGAAGGTTAATTAACCTTAAGAAAATTAACCTATACAAGGAAACTTGTAAAAACAAAACTTTAGCTAGAATTCCTAAAAACGTTTGCATATACAATCACTAATTCTTCTAGCTATTAGCCCTATCTATCAGGACACAATTGATCTGTCTCGGAAAGCCCTGTAAGCATCTCGGATGAGTATCATTGATTCATAGTTCGGAATGAACACGTTTTCCATCCTGAGTTTGGCTGTGAGGTATCTATCTTGGATTTCTTCTGACTCCTGCCGATAGGCTGAAATGTTACAATCTCCCAGCGTGACTGCAACCAGGCTAAGCTTCATCATAGTTTCAGCATCTGATACACGGTTCTCTATTTTTGAATGAATCTGAACGCTGAAGGAATCAAGGAGAAACTGACAATCAACATGCTGAAGATCACTTACTGGCACCCCACCTGTGATAGTAGAGATTAATTCATCTGTACTTTTTGCTTTCAGTTGCTCCAAAGAAGTTATTAACTTTTCGAACTCAGTGATCCCTTTGTTGATGTTTATCATCTTCCAACCAACACTTTTACTCCAGATACGTATTTGGTTGTCACTTGGATCAGCAATAATTTTCTCAAGGAGTAGGGTGCTCGTATCCAACTTGGCCATTTCCTTTAATTCATCAGCTACTTTTTGCCAGTTGGATTTATGTTCTTTTCTGTTTTCCAGCTCTTTAGAAATTTCCTATATCTGCGTGATGGCTTTCCCACATATCTCTTTTACTCCAGTTATAAGTTTTGAAACATCTTTTATCATCCTGTTTATCCAAGCTTCGATCATCATACTATATGACTTTTGTTGGTCGATTCTTTGAACAACAGTATGATCTAAAATACCATCAAGACCTGTTAGAACCGACGGGGTGGCCACGACTTCGGTATTAGAAGGATTGCTGATTGAATTAACATAAGCTACCATCATCTGAAGTTGATCTTTGAGTTGCTCTTTGGCTCTTCTCTCTTTCTTCGCTCTTTGCAACATCTGAACAGCAATCAATTCAAAATTTTGAAACTCTCTTTCCGCATTAGAAGGACCAAGGTCAACGTTTTCTAGAATAAAATCTGATTCAGATGCTTCATCAACATTCTTTTCAACTATAGGCTTGGCTAATTCCACACACAAATTGCCTGAAGTTTTATCAATAGCTAACCTGGACATCACTTTGGTCTTTTTCGCCTTAGGAGGCTTCTGAAGAATGCTAGAGACCATATCAAATGGAGGTGGAACCATTTGAACAACTTTCTTCCTCTTCTGAAGACTATCTTGGAACCATGAATGTGTAACCTTTGAAACTCATTCGGCACCTGTTACATTTTCAGCAACCATCATTAAGTCTTCCGAATTAGATAACGGGTCATCTAACTGTGTAATGTCTATTATGGGCAAATCAGGAGGATGAAGGCTCAAACGAGGAGTTGCTACATCACGAGGGGATGTAACTGGAACATGTGATTCAGCGATTTGAGGGCTTTTTTGGTCTTTTTCATTCCTTCTACCTTTCATTTTTGTCCTTTTCCTTTGGACTGTAAACTTATTTGGCTGATTCAAAACTTCATCTTGATCTTGAGCATCTATATCCAGTTGTTGTATCTGCTCACTAGAAGTGGCCTCTATCGCCATCTGAGACGATTCCCCTGTATTATTTCTCCCCTCTTTATTTTGAGATTCACCAGTTGCTTTTTCGGTTCTGACTTTACTGATCCAGTCTCTTGTCCTTTTAAGAACATAGGAAGACCTCTCTTTCAAGCTTTTCAATTCGGGAGTTGACCAATCAATAGGAGGGAGCCCTAGTAATTCAATTTTCTCGTAATAATAAGGATCAACCAAAGAAGCCTCATCATCATCTATGCCTGTTACATCAATGTCTAACTTGAAGTCTATTACCTGTCGTACTGTAAGCCGCATCCAATCCCTCTTCCTGACTTCGAAGTCATTTTCACAATCCTCCCAAAAGTCTTCTAAAGCCGGAAAGTGACCGAGGCTAGGATTTAACTTCAATTCGTTCACAGCATAGCCCTTACTATCATAAGGGAAACGCATCGTGTAAGGATGCAAATTTATTGTGGCAATAGATCTTTCAATGTTCCTGGCATCTGATGCAGTGTCACAACTATAATATCCGATGCCGATAGGAAAAGTTATTTCATCTGTCCTCCTGTTCTTGCAAAGTTTGTTGATTTGATTAATTTGCCTGCACATTTCAATTAAGACTAGTTTATCATCAACAAATCTAGGTAACATCAACGGACATCCATCATAGGCAGCCAGCCGGATATAAGTAAACTTCGAAAATTGTATAAAAACACTTCCATATTTTTGCACTTTCATCGCTGCTTCTGGTGAAATCCTGAGCCCAATGTTCCCCTGAATTTCCCTTACAGTTAGCATGGTGAATGCGTCATTCACTCTTTTGAAATGGTGTAGGCTATTATCATACTGAATTTGAGGAAGATAATTATAAATGATGGTCGTGTCATCATAAATGCCCTGTCGGTTAAGTCCTGGCCAACTTTTGGTACTTGCAATGGCATAGAAAAGGTATGAAGTCATATAAAAGTAGTCATTTTCCCGAAGTCCCATGAGCTGTCTGTGCAATGAGTCACTGATAATTTCAGCCCAATCAATGTATTGTTTTCCTTCGCAGACTATATTAATGAATAGAAACATCCAACCTTCAAACTCGTGTGAATCCCGAAGACCAACGATCCTGCTCAACAAGGTTACCATGTTCACCACATCTTCTTTCAGTGATGCTCTGTGAATGGATTTGCCTAATTGAGATTTGCCTCTTCTTGGTTGGAAGAACCACGATCTTGCCACAGTATTTAAACATTGAGTTTGATTGGCAGTAAAATATTCATTGGCAGTTCTTAGATTAATGTTGGCATATTGCATCCTAGCGGGCAATCGAAAAATGATAGCAATAGATGCAGGGTCCAGGCGGGCAATTGTTTCATCGTTTGGCGAAAGAACTTCCCTAGTGCTGGGATGATAAGCCTTCATGCATTCCAACACTAACTCTGGGCATTGTACGGAAATGGGATGCCCGCCTGCTTGGGCCAAGCCACTGTCCAATATTTTTCTAGCTAATGGAGTTTTTCTTCATTCGCAAGAGATGACCAGAAGTCTTGAAGACAAACATTTCCTAAAATAGTATCACCAATATCTGGAAGCGTACTTCTTAAAACAGGAGCATAATCCGGCCTCTGATACTTGTACTTCATGGTTTGACTTTCAATCCTTTTCTCAAATATGCCGAGTTACAAAGAAAATAAGAATGCTGATTCGAACTCAGGTGACTTAATGAGTGGAACTTCCAAAGCTGCAGGTCAGGAAAGGGTATTTTGTCAAACATTTTGCCAACACCTTGTATGTTCGGTTTATGTTCACCACCTTTTTTTGGCATTCCGTCAAACAAATCAGGGGCGATTTCGGGAGTTGCTTGCATCTTTTATGTTCCTCACTGCAGCATTATGCAAAACAGATGAGAGCCTTTATACAAAGTTCCGGCTGAGCAAATCCAGCAATCATCGAAGTCCACGAAACCATGTGGGATTAGGCAATATATCAAACACTTTGCTTGCTCACCATCTCCAAAGCCGTAACCCCGCCCTTAGCTATCATTCATCTTGGGTTTGCAATCTCCACCGGAGTTCCCGCACTGTCCTCTGTCTCATCCTAGCATCACTCGCGTCCTCATTTGCGTGCGGCTTCAACCATCAACTATCGAGGGGTTTGATATTGATAAGACGCATTATAGTGTCATCAATTGCCGAAGGTCGTGCGGCTCGACTTGGGAGGAGGGCGGAAGGCATTTAAAACTTGGCATCATATCATCGATTGCCCATTATGATAACCACAGATTCAGACTAACTCTAACAAAGTTGAATCATGAGTTGATAGTGCGTTGAATGGGGTGGCGCACGGTTATTGCATTTTAACAATATTGTAGCCTGGATCTCACGGCTCCTTCATTTCGCGTTTCTTTGACTCCGAGCATGGTTTCTACTGCATACGGCTTTAGATGTATTCAGTTAACTCCAAGGTATTAGAAATACCAATTTTGCAAACTTATAAAACCTTTGACTGCGGACTTATAACTGAATTATCAGGCTCGGAGGTGAGGGAATGCTGAATGAACTCCATTTTTGTTTTGATTATCTCTTGACAAGATGTCACTAAGATTGCCGATTGATTCTCTCGAACAGACCCTATGCTTGGCAATGGTATGAGAATTGATCTGAATGAACATGGGACTCGTGTTCCTCATACTTTATCATTCTGCGCTTAATTTACTTCAGAACATAGACCATCGTCCATGTTTGCATATGCACTATGCCAAATGATTTATATACAATTCAATGCATACCTTGATTCACATCCATATTTACATATGGTTTATATAATTGGAAATTTTCAAGCAGGTTAATAACCGTCTCATGGAGGTTAAGAATTACGCGTTTTTAATCGCTATCATTAACCTATTGGAGAGGTTAGGAAAAACGTATTTTTAGTGGTTAACATTAACCTTTCGCTTGAAGGTTAAGAAAAACACGTTTTTGGTGGTTAACATTAACCTATTGAGAAGTTAAAGGTTAAGAAATACGTGTTTGGGCGGCGATCATTAACCTTTTATAACTTGAGGCTCAGAAGCTGGATTTCAATGATCTCAAGCGCTGTACAGAGCTAGGAACAAGCCAGGGACATGGAAGTTTGGAGACTCACAAAAATTCAGCGATAAAATGGCCAATTAAAAGCTTAAAATTGGACAATTTAATAAAAATTAACCAAGGCTTATAAAATTGAAAGAACTTTATAGCCGGGCAACAAATCCGGAGGTTCAACCAAGTTATAAGTTACCCACAACTTTTGGCTGATCCCATGTTTCTTCAAAATCACTGCGAGTTTTAGGGCTTAAAGTAAATTTTTCAGGGTGCAGATTTTGGAGATAACAGTTTCAAGAGCAGCCTGATGAGAATAATATATATGACTCAATGGAGCATGTCTCTTCATGAGACATGCCCTAACACAAGTGTGTTGTTTCATAACATATCACGCGATTATATATATATATATATATATATATATATATATATATATATATATATATATATATATATATATATATATAAGTCTCTACATATTGTAAATTTGAATCTCTTATTAGATATATGACACATACACACACACATATATATATGAAGTTATGTACATATATAAAATGAAGAATCATTATACACACACACACACACACACACACACACACACACACATTTATATATTCTTTTTGTGTTTTGTCATATCTGGCTGAAGCTATAAAACATCAACATTCCCTCTTAGCTAGGGAGGATAAACACAAGATTACCTCCATGTAAAAATCAGGTAGGGCAAGTTTAAGGATATCTTTGATCAAAAGATATCCACCATTTTAGATATCATCTCATGATATTAAGAGTAATGGCCTCTTGAACGTCAAGTCACATGACATTCACTAAGTACTCTGAGTAGTGAATAATGGCCTCCTAAATATCGAGTTGCAAGAAATTCCCCAAGTACTCTGAGTAATGGCCTCATGAACATCAATTCGCGTGATATTCACCAAGTACTCTCAGTAATGGCCTCCTGAACATCAAGTTGCATAACGTCACCAAGTACTCAAAAATGGTCATAACGTATGTGTACACATATCCTCAATGAAACTTACTATAGGAACATTCATGATTTGTTTAAGGAATTTAATCCACCATGCAAGATATAATCTTATTATGATCTATTTCAAACATCATAAAATGTCTATCACAATAGAAGGCCATGGTCTTTTTAAGGAACTTAGTCCGCCATGGAAGTAATCATCAATAATGATTTGTTTCAGCCATCATAAGATGTTTATCATAATGGTAGATTATGCTATTGAAAGATCGTGACCTTCCAATAATTTTTACAAGTGGTAATCATTTGGTAGTCATCACTTCCTCATGATATACATAGGGGGTAGGCCCTGCAATAACCCCAACCAGTTACAACTTCGTGAAACACCAAATCCTTCTCAAATTTAGGTGTTTGACATTTCACCAAACACTTTGCAAGTAAGTTCTAATACCACTATAATATCTTGTGCAATTCTAATCTTTATTTCATGATTGCTAACTTGAGAATTTCGTCAAACACTTTGCACACAAGGGATATATTGCAGATCTAAATTCTGATTTCTTTCCAAAATGCCAAACTAAAAGAGATATGCTTGCAAACTCCAAATGACTAACAATGGCGATGCAAATATTTTTTGTATTTTATTGGAACATATAAACATAGGTTACAAATGAGAAAATATGCATCTTCAACAATAAGTCATTAGGGCAATAAATTATAATATAAAACTCTAATATAAATCAAATTACAACAAAGTTTACAAACCCTACCAATGCCCTAAATATCTACTCTCAAACAATGCAAAATGTAGTAGATAAAAACCTAGAATTGCTCCAAAAATATGAATTTTCCTATAACAAATTAATGTAGCAAATCACTATAGCAGCATTACTATAGTAGTGATATTGTAGCAAAGTTATTGTAGCAGCAATACTGTAGTCGAGTTCTTGTAGCAATATCCAACTTATCCCTTACTCCACAAATCTGGCCCTAAGCCACAAATTTGGCACAATGAAAAGGCTAATTTGTCTTCTCCAACACCCGCAACCCTTCCGAAGATATTTCACTACATCAGTTATGCAAATCAATGGGAGTGTTCATTCCCAACAATCAATGTAGCAACTGCAAGAACCCTTGGCTCCACAAGTTATCCGGATTAGTAGAAAGCAACACATTCAATGCTCAACAATGAGGCTGCCCTCCCTATTTATTCTTTTCCTCCAATAGATGGACCTCTTCCTAGAGGAAATAAAATAATATTTAATTCCCCCTTTAGAAGGTTCTTTTAATTTATTTAATTAACTTTAGTCACTTTTAATTAAATTAATTAAATATGAAGTCACCTTTTAATTTTAATTTATTTAATGACTTCATAAGAAATTAATTTAATCAATTTCTCCTTATTTCTCCACTTAGTCTTTGGAGAATGAAAAGCTAAGAACTCCATTAAAAGGCTAAAAGATGGGGACATTAAAGGCCCATCAAAATAATGCAATCACACGCATGGAATTTCAAACTCCCTTTGAATATCAATAAGTTTTCTTCATCTAATGATGCTTTTGATTTAGTGTCAAACTCCCTTTGAATCTGATATCAATCCTTCTTTTCCGTCAAGAAAATCCTTAGAAAAGATAAAGGCAAATAGCTCTTATAGAAATACAAAAAGAATGTTAACATTAATTAAGATGTTAGTAATTTAACTCATGCCGATTATTGACAACAACAGAAATGAATATTACTTAACTCTTTATTTTGTATTTTCAATAATAACCCAATTCTTCAATTTTATATAGAAATGAAATAACATAATTACTAAATATAGAAATAACCAATTTGATACATAGAAGTTATAATATATATCCACGTTGGATTTTAGCTCGTTATATTCCCATATATCTCGTTAAGCTTCTTTATTAAATGTGTTGCATTTAATCCAGTTGGCACTAGGTCCCTTGGTATCTGTGTGGCCTTAGTTTTATGCACCAGTCTAATGTCTCCTTTATTTGACTCGTATTTTGAGTGTGTACGGGATTCCTTCTCTATCCGTTGTCTGCTCGTGATCAAAATATTTTTCACTGCCTCCAATCACTTGATGGGATCGGGGACCCATGTCTGTAATGTCCCCTCTTTAGTTCGACATGGCATTGATCATGGATTTGCCTATTCCAGACTCTCGTAAGCAAATGGTGTGGAGAGAGAGTCAATTCTGCGGATCAGATGGTCATATCTTGCTCTTGAAGAAGTGTTAAGAGGTTATATTTTATTATTATGTGTTATTGGGGCCTACATGTTATAATTTTAAGTTGAGTTGCACTTTTTATTTTATAAAATTACTTAATTATAAAAAGTGCATTATAATGAGATTTTATAAAGGATGTTTCTAGAAGTTCTAGCAACTTCTTAGAAAAGTGAATAAATAGAGGGCTGGGCCTCTCATTTGGACATGCTTGGATTTGAGATTTCTTCTACTTCTTCCATTGTGGAGCAAATTTGTAGTCTCTTGGGTCTGCAAATTATTATTTGATCTTTGGGAACGAATCATTCCCTTGGATTGGCGACTTTGAGGGTGTGAAATATCACCTGAATTGTTGCATTTGAGGAGTTGGTAATGCAGCCATCTCATTTGGACTTCATTGAGATTTAGTTATAAGGGTTTACTTTGGTTGGAATAAGGGTTTCAGTTGTGCCCTAGCATTTGTGGATTGATTAACAGGGTTTGAAGACACAGTTGTGCATTATTTTCAGACTGCCAGTCCAGGGTTTGGACCCACGTTTTTGCTCATAACTCCTAATTGGCTTGACGGATGAATTTCATATTTTAGGGGGTTATTCAGCAACCCTAGGCGCCCAGATTTATTGCTTTCGGAGTGACAAAAAACGCTGCAATATTTTTATCTAGCAGCCGTACCAGGCCGTACCTGTACGGCCCTGTCAGTTGGGCAGCAGCAGCAATTTTGTGAGTCGGTTTGGGGCAGATTGTGAGGTCTTCGTGTGGCATTAATCCAGTATTCATATCCGGCAAAATTGGAGCTATTCCAGGTGCACAAAATATTGATTGCCAAAATATTGCATGTTAAGGATTAGAACAGTCAGCATTGTCATTGCATAAATAGTTATTTCCAGTCATTAATAACTGTTGTAAAAGTTTCGTCATTTGCATTCCAAATCTGAACTGGGTTATTGTTCATGTCATAACATTGCATTGTCAAGAGCTTGATGTATTAGAAGTGCATAGTTGTGACAGTCTCTCATTGTAATCAGTTCTATTTGCTGTCATAAAATCAAAATTGCATTGGACTTCATATTTGAGTTTCATATTGTCATCTATCTCTTAGATTGGTAGTGTTATAATCTGGAATTGTTGTTCATACATTATTGGCATCATATATTGAGGTTTCGTTGTACAACAATTAGTAATATTGCAGCCTTATTCGGTTACATGCCAACTGTTTGACAAAATTCCTAAGTCCAGGGTTTCAGTGGCCTTAATAGTAAGGGTCATTACAATGTCTTTATCGGACCCTCATTATAAACTTGCACATAAAGCGTTGGCTTCATACATTGCTAGCTCCTACCCAATCCACACAATGTCCAATGTGGTAGCTCACCCCAATTGCCACTGATTGTTCTTTCATAGAGGGTCCGATGAAACTATTGATTTCTCGTCCTTGTCTCTCTGTTGCATATTGTATATCCATATTTGACATGTGTGATGCATCCTCTGTGACTACCCAAATGTCCAATCTTTGGGTGCTAGTGTTCTTGTGAATGCTGATCTCTCGAGTTTGTACAAGTGTCAAGTGCAACTACTTTTTGTCTATCTCAAGAGAGGTGTTTCCAACGATAGATGAAGTTGTCACTACCCACCTCCTTGCCATGTTCCCCCAAATTGAGCCAAGTATATAATTTCCTTGGTAATTTCCCTGAATCTTCGTCATTGGTCAATATGCCCAATCCTTATTCTCAATTAGTGTTGACGTTTTATTTTTATTTTCATGCACACAAAACTACAGCCACACAATTTCTGATGAAAAAATCATCTTCTAATAATACCTAATCTTGCTCCTCCCATATTTGGTACCCTGTGATTAAGGATTTTTTCCTATCAAATATCCTCGAGGTCATTCCATGCAGGCTCAAGATTTTAGAATGTCTTCAATGTCTGCCTCGTATTTAATATGGCAATTATAATCTTAGAAGTCTTTAAATATCATGTCCACCCTGTTTAATGATGAATGTTTGTATTACCTCTTCCATTTTTTGCACAGCTGCTTTCATACAATCTACATAAATTATTTTAAACTATTTTTTTTCAAATCTTTGAGGCCTGATAGTGAACCTTCTTTGATACCATGTTGAGGATCGTAGATCAGATGTGGTATAATAGTATTACGGTGTTTTTCAATATGTTCCAAGAGCAGCCCAATGAGAATAATATATATGACTCGATGGGGCATGTCTCTTCATGAGACGTGCCCATCACAAGTGTGTTGTTTCATAACATGTCACTTAATTTTATATATATGTAAAATTCTCTGCATAATGTATAATATATTTAATAAGAGATTTAAATATACATGACACATACACACACACACATATATATATGGAGTTATGTACATATATAAAATGAAGAATCATTATATATATATATATTCTCCATGTTTTGTCATATCCAACTGAAGCTATAAAACATCAACAGTGATCATGGTTGAGAGATAGATAGTACAGAAAGTGGTTGTGTTTGGCCTATGCACCGTTGCATGAAATAATGCACAGAAGACCAAGGCCATAGATGAAGAGAAGACATGTCTAATTTAATGTCCCCCATTTTTGCCACCATCAGAGTTTGAGGGATTAGCCTATTATTGTGATCCTTGTAGACTAATTATTATGGATAGAGGGTCTTCTGAGCCAAAGGCTTGGCTATGGGAGGTTCTTGTCTTCTTCACAATTATTATGTTCCAGTTTGGTCTTTGTTTGACTCGGATTGGACTTCGTTTGGGCCTAGCTTCATGCACCTGCTGTTTATGGCAAGTCGGGTGATGATTGAGAGGGACCCTTTCTATTTCTAGAAAGTGCATTTGGTCACATGGGGAAATAATAGGAGTGACTCAATAATTTGAATCATTTGTGTAAAATAGATGGTCCAAGTTGATCTTGAACCAAATTAAACTATAAGGTTTTATCCTCAATGATGTCCATGGAAAGAGTGAAGAATTGATATGGGATCTAGAGGGGTTGACAGTAGCTCCAAAATCCTTAAGATCAACATGATTAAAACAAGATTGTAAAAGATGCATAATTTAAGATAAAGGAATATGTAAAATGGCTTGATCAAAAGCAGGGTGAGATTCATGTTGGGTTCACCAAAAGTTTTTGGCTTAAAATAGGTCTCTATAATACAGTGATCCTCTAATTGAAAAGGTAAATCACAAATACTAGTTGGCAAGTTGGTATATGGATGTTAGTTATAGTTGTTTGTAAAGGTGTGCAACTAAACTGTAAACAAGAGCTCTGAAGACTATAATTGCTTTCGGCTATAATAAAGTGCTAAAGGTGACAATAATGTAGAAGTAATGTAATCAGCAATACCATGCTCTTTAATTATGAAGTCCACAACTCACGATATGGATGGAGTTACATACACAAGGACTAAAGCTAGACTGTCACATCTGCTCATTAATCTTCACTATGGTAAAGCATAATAAGGTGCAAACATTCTCAACAACTAACCAACACCTGTCTCTTTGAATTGATTAAAACATGATAAATTTAGTTGTTTTAATAAACTCAACAGCTTCTGTATGGTTTATTTCACCTTTTGAGCTGACAGAGATCATCCACTAGCCCCTTAATACGTCTTTGGTGTTCTGCTCATTTTAATTGCTTGCATGCATGTTCATATTTGAATTAATCAATTTTAGCTGTTCCTTAATAGAATTGCAAGTAGTTTACTATACATAATTTCAATTTACTATTATGACGATTTCTGGTTTTTTTTCCAAATATCTTCCTGTAGTCTTCGCTACTGGAACTACGAAGTACCTAATTTTGTTCAGTTTTGAAAACCGTTCATAGGCGAGAATGTAGAACCAGAAGAAATTGAAGAAGCTGCAATGCAGAGTAACCTGATCCATCAAATTGTTGTTGTTGGGCAGGTATAATTCAAATAATTATTGTTCTGTCTTCTTGGAAATGATTTAAGACTTACTGTAGTTCACTGTTTAAATTTGATTGTTAAGGGAATCCTGACATTTATTTCTTCATGAGATGTATTACGTTTATAGATTATCCTTACAAACTTCATATACTTGCAGGACCAGCGTCGGCTTGGTGCTCTAATAGTTCCAAACAAAGAAGAGCTAGACTTGGCAGCAAAAAAATTGATGAAATCAAAGGATATTGCATTAGAACCAACCATCATAGTCCTGAATGATTTGATTCGGCAGGAATTAAATAAATAGTATGCATTTCTTACCTTTTGAAGCATGCATTTGGCTGATGTTTGTGATGAAAGCCATTCATATTAAGTGGAATTTTTTTGAATGGGAAACAAATTTCATTTCAAGAGACACCTTATTCTTCCAAGCATATTATTTTTATCTACACATGATGGACAACCATTACAGAAGCTGTTTTCTTGGAGGGTAGTCTTTCTTACAATTAATTTATCATGATAAGGGCTAATAAAAATATGATTACCACCCTAAATGAACAAGAGATTCTTGAGAACTGAGTAAAGAAGCGTAACAGAATGGATTTGTAGGGCATAATCATACTTCAATGTAATTAAAGATAGTTAGTTTGGGGTTGGGTAGTTTGGTAGTGAGGGGATGTGTTGGTTGGTCTTCCTAACCAACTAACCTCTTTTCAAGAAAATTGGAACTTAAATGATGCTCTGGTTGTTTTTGGTAATCAATAAAAATATATTGGTTTCCCTCGCCAACTTTGTTACATTTGATATTGGTATTAAATGCTTTGTTGATTCTAGTATATTTGAATGCGTGCTTTATTGTTCTGCTTAGTAACCATTCAACATTCTAGCATTGTTGCCTAAGTTTTATCCTGGAGGTTATATATTAGACAGAATGGAGTAATGGGTAGACCGTTCCTCCCATGAATACAAGTAACAAGCAATGACGAAGAAGAGGAGGAAATCACAAGGGAAGATCAAGTGACACAAGATCTGGTGGTAGCCTGGGAAGTCTCTGTTGACTAGTATGTGCAAAGGGAAGCCCGAGTGAGAGCAGTTCCAGAAAGTACTGTACAAGACAAACTTCCGGTAGCACTAGTGGTGTACGACCTTCTTGGACAAATTCCTCAATTGGTGGCAAGAAACTTGGTACGCGTGGAGGAAGAAAGAGCTGAAGTACAAAGAGAGTGGAGAAGGCAACATGTGCTTCAACAATTGGCCGAAAGTACACTGTAACTTTAGGAGAGAGAAAATCCAAGGAAGACAAACAGACAATAGAATAATTCATGCTCATACTTCCAAACAAGGACCCAAGGCAAGTACGAGAAGAAGAAACTGAGGGGGAAATTGCCTTGCGATGACTCCTACGGAATAGAGAATATGAAAAAAGACTGTTACATCCCAATTTTTGACCTAGCTTGAAATATAGCCGTTGAGGTTCACATGAAGTCAGTTGGCAGTTTAATTTGATAGAATTTGGCGAAATGGTAAGATGGTCGTCGTGATTTCAAGTGAAGATGACATGTTAGTTGATTGTTATTTGCGAATTCATGGAATTAAGATGAAAGGTTAACTATTATGATTATTATGATTATATAATTTATAATTTAATTAAGGAGAAATTCCTTGCAGGGAGGATGTCAAAGGGGTGGAAGCATTGTCAAAAAAGAATTAGGCAAGGCATCACCATCATTGGGCAGACAAGTAGAGGACCTAGCGATTTGAAACAGGGCACATCTCTGGAACCCCATGAGTTATTAATAATTAATTTAATTAAAATAATTGAGTTAAAATATAAAACATATCTCAAAGGATTTTAATATATCTTTCATCATATTATTTTAATTAATATTTATAAACGTGCATATAATGATTTGGCACCATTAAAATTAAATAATTTAATAAAATGATGTTTATAAGTACATATAAGATTTTAATAACGTTCGAATTATAATAACATTTCAATTATTATAATTCTCAAATTATAACTTTCCAACTCTATTCTTTTTTATTTAATATTCTTTATTCTTAACGATAACACTTGGCATGGAGATCAATTTAAATTTTGACAATTTGAATTGTATAATTATTTTCTACTTTATTTTTCTTTTAAAAATCGATTTGAGTGAAATTTGAATGGTTTTCTTGTAACGGATGGAAGCCGTAGAGTCTGGTTTGTTCTATATTATGGATTCCTTAATCGTCTATCGGCCATCTTTCTTCTCTCGGCCTTCGAGCTCCTTAAGTTTTCAAAAAACTCCCTATTAGCACCCTCGATTTGCAGAGACCATCCGTATGTGCATACTGTGTTAGCCAACTGAGATCACTTGCCACAGGTTTCCACTAACAACTAGCGGATTTATCCTACACACGAGGCTTTATACAGTTAGGCAGAGACATGTAAGGATTTTATACATCCTGTAACACCGTTGTCACATCTTTCTTCCTATTTAACATAAATTTATACTTATAGTTGGTGTTGCAATTCATCGTTTCCCTTTCCAATAGCAGAAGAAGCTACGTCCTTGATTTAAGCAATAAGGCTGTTGCATCTCTCTTAGTCTATCCTTTTTCTATTGAATAATATAGCACTGATAAATAAAGTCTGAAGACGTTATTGTACTGAATTAAGCATATAATCTTGACGTCCTCTTTACATGTCAAATGATAATTTCTCTTGATTCATTATGGTTCCAGTCGAGATTGCTTCCATTCCAGTATTAAACAAATATAACATTGATTCACATATATATATACACACACACATAAGTGAACACCAAGGAATTCACCAGGCGAAATGCCCAAATATGGTGAAGAAGGTGTGAAGTATTAAATTGAATATAATCCGATAGCACCAGGGAGTCACCGGCTTGATGACCTAAAATAGGTGAGGAAGTGCTGAGAATCTACAATAAACAAGAATGATATCAGAATTAAATAAATAATGCATTGACTCATGCATGTTCCACTCATGAAGAATGTTGTCAAGAATGCTGTCAATTTTGAGATTCTTAAACAACATAATCATAGAATGTGAAATGATGGTTGTATGAGCCGTCTGCTCTGAGAATTCCAAATACCTAGGACTCACCCGGCTGTGTAGCCAAGAAGATGGGTGATAAGGTGTGAGAAAGGAATCATCAATATGAATCAGTATCAAATATGACATAACAATGATTATCATTTTAAATATGAATTAATTAATAATTCATGCATACATTGTGATCTCCTGCAGCCAAGTTGCATGTTAAATTACCAGGAAGCCCAGTGGATGGCCAGATGTCCCTGTCTATTCTGGGTAGGGAGGATCTTTCTTGTTAGAGATCGAGTGGGGATAAGATTTGGTCCGAGGTTGGGTGGTTAAGCCCCTAACAATGTTTCACCTCTCCGCAAGATTTCAATCGTGCGTCAGACAGAGATAAGCTATCAATTGTTTATCGGAAAACAAGTATTATCACTTTTATTTATGAGGTAAGATTATTGAATTATTTCATTATTACTATTACTTTACATCTAGATATAAGAGATAGATTCATGGATTGTTTTTCATTTATATGAATATCGAATATTTCTAATCTTGAGATACTATCACAATTAAGTAATCGGAAGGAAAAGAATCTGAAGCCTTAATTGGTTGTGTGATAGTTGGAACCCTAAATGATACAGCAGTATCGGAAGCCTAATTGAATCCATGGTATCGGAAGCCCTAATTGAATCCATGGTATTGGAAACTCTAATTGAATCCGTGGTAGCGGAAGCCCTAAGTGATATAGTGGTATCAGGAGCCCTAAATGAACTGATGGTAAATGATGCCCTAATTGATACAGTGGTATGTGATGCCCTAATTTAAAATATAGTGGTATTTAATTGTAATTATCATTTGATTTTAAGATAGCTATTTTTAGATGATTGTCATCATATGAAATTGTTATAGTGTATTTGTGGACTAACCTGGGTGGTTGCAGAAGCATCCCGAGTTTGATTTCGATCCCAGTTTTCTAAGGTATGTGGTTTTCAATTTCTGTAGTAATTTCATTTAATGGTGATTTAAGTTTTAGTTAAGAAATTTTGTCTAACTAATTTTAATGCTAAATCTTATTCATATGAACATGAATGATATAATTGTCTTCCTATGAAATGAAATAATAATTTTATTCTTTGAGTATGATAGTTGTTAATTTAGACTCGGAAAATCCGGATGTTTCAAAGACGCCGCTACTTGAGAGAACTTGTTAATAAATCCCAAGATCCAAATCAACTTGAAGAGAATTCAATTGAAAATATAATAAAGGTCATTGCCAATTTGGCAATCTCAAAAGGATGGAGAAGGAAGGAGGGGTGGACGGACCCGGAGACCCTGACACGTAGGGAACACCATTATACTCAGGAACAAATGTTACATCTCAATTTATAATTGTTCATAGCCATTGAGGTTTCATGTGAATTCTATTGATAGGTAAAATTAGTTACGGTTCATGTGAAGGTGACATGTTAGTTAACTATTATGATGTTATTATATCATTATCTTGAAAACCTGAAAATTGGTTATTCATTATGAATTCATGGGAAGCGATATGGTGGTTAGCTGTTGTGTTGGTTTATGAATAATAACTTGTTATGGAAATTGTGATTTTATTGAGGAATATGGTACAATTGTGGGGATATTTAAGGGTCCATGGTTGGGAGGTTAAGCCCCTAACAATGCTTCTCCTCTCGACCAGATGCTAAGGCTTGCACAAGATAGAGATATGATTTTGCATTCAATATTTTCTAGTAACAGGTATTTTACTTTTATAATTTTTGAAATTACAAGCTGAAGATAATGTTAGATTGAATTCGTTTAATCAATTAATTCTTTTCAATCCTTAAAAATTAGTTCTTAAAATGTATTCAAAAAACAGTTAAACCAGGTGATTTTCCAATTGAACATGAAATTTATCCATTTGCATGAGATAGGCTTACTTGATGATTGTTATAACTGTCCTTCATTTATGTGAATTATGAATATGAACGTCTATGAACGTATCTTTAAGCTATATGTTATTGTCAAAGTTAGCAATAGGAAAGGATAGGGATGATACATTGGTATTATTATTTGTGCCCTAAGTGGTATATGTGGACTAACCTGGGTTTTGTAGATGCTGCCCTAGAGGGATTCTGGTTTTGGAATTTAGGGTATGGAAAACTTAAATCCTCTATTTAGATTTAATGATGATGCATTCAATTGTTAGTTAAGATAATTCAGTTAAACTGATTGTAACTGTTAATCTCTTTCGCATGATCATAACTGTTATAACTGTCTTCTTGTGAATGAGAAGCAATATTTGTATTTCGATGTTATGCTAGTTGTTCGCTAAGACTCGGAAAAGGGGTTTGTTACATATGGTATCAGAGCTTTGGGTTCAACGTTGAACTTTGGGCCCAACACTATTTCAAGAAAGCTAAAAATGTAATGTTGAATAAGATAGGATGAACATTTATTTTTGCATAACTGAATATTATACAATGTAAGCTAGAAAATCACACCAAAGATCATCTAGAATAGTCGGGGAATGGCTCAAATGATGGTATGGTCCATATGAATTGGACAGATGGATAAATTTGCAAAATCATAAAGATGAATCAAAACTAAGGAAAATAACATGATTGGCAAGTCGAGCGGTGAGTGATTGGGAACATAGTGTCCATTGGAAATCCCTGGCCAGGGTAGGTGTAGTTGCAAGATTGTTGCTATGATCACCAGAGATCAGAGTGCTAGCAGTTAGAAGATAGGTTGATGTAGGGTATCAACAGCCTCATCTGTTGTCTATTCTACACTCTAACACTGGGATGCTCGGGTGGCAGGACCACAATGGTACATGTGCCTATCCTAGGTAGGGAGGGTCATTCTCAGTAGAGAATGAGTGAGGATTACACTAGGTGCAAATGTTGGTGGCTTGCACAGTACAAACCAATTTCTATATCCCTTGATGCAGTGTTATCTAAACCTTGATAGTAACTAGTTATTTCTTTCAGCATTATACTATATGCAATCACTTTCTTATTCATATGAAATGGTAGTTAATGTCTATTATCCATTTTTGGACTTGAAATGGAAATTTTTTTTTTTTAAATTGTGAACCATAATTTTGAGATTCTTTGATCTTGAAGTGGTTGGGGGTGCCTATATGTTGCTGGTTCTATTTCATAAAGTGATGATCTTTTCTAATGGTGATTAAATGAGAAGGCTATACATCACAATTTGTGCTCCAGTATGGAGTAAGCACACTTGTGTAATTGAAACTATCAATACTTATTTATAGATCTAACTTTTGTCTGACTCCAATTTTTCTTGGGAATATTATGATGACAAGGTGGGATGAGAGCCTAGGTCACATACTGTACCATTTATTCAAAATAATTAATTGTTACAACAATTTGAAGTCGACTAATTAGAAGAAAGAAGAGTTGGTTGTAACTTTCTCCTTCAGTGAAATGGAGAACCTTGCTCATGAAAAGTGTCGTGTTGTCACCTAAAGAAAGTCACTATCAGATAGTCCTATTATATGTCATGGCTATTTGCAGCTGCCCTAGTCATCTAGGGTGTCCCCTAGACAAGGCCTTGCAAGGATAAAGAAGAGGCGAAAAGATAATTGAATTTTAATTTGTACCTACAATCATGTTTGAAAGATCTTAGAAGATGGACATTGCCAGAAAGCATGCCCTTGGATTGCTTTTTGTTAAAGTTGTAGCTTCAGTCGGATAAATTCGATCTTAAGATACATTGTTATTATTGGTAAATCGTCATTTTCTATATATATGCATATTCAAGTAATAATAATATATATTATTATATATAGTATATCATATACATATTATAATATATAATATATATATTATATTATATATTATACATATACATATATTAATATGTATATACACACATATATTATACTAATTATTATTATGAAATATATGTATTAATTAAATGATGATTAAACCTTCGAGACATGTCTCTTCTCCTCTCATATTTATATGAGATCCAAATCTGCATTTGGAACATATCAATTACAATGGCCATATTATTACATTTGTAGACAAGATCCATGTTACTTAACATGGTATCAGAGGAGGTTACAAATGTAAGAGTTATTAGAGCACTATTGAAATTCATCTTAGATAAAAGAGACTCCTTGTTGAAGTATTAGAATACCTTATTGATATGAATAATGGACAATAGAAGTACGATGTTTATTGTTTTTATACAACGGTGGTGAACAAATAGCAAGTGGAGATATACAATCACACAATAATCACATATAAGACATAAATCAAAGGGAACAACAAGCAAACTATCAAGGACCGCATTTTTGAAGTAGTGGATATGGGAAGAATAACAACCCCATAGACACAATCATCTGACAATCACTATAATAATCATCGTACATCTAATACTAATCACTTACTAAAAACAAAGGAGATCCAAGAAAGGATAAGCCACAAAATACTAATCACCATAGAGAGTGAATTCCTCATTGAAGCATTAGCAAAGGATACGAATAAACAAAGAACCAAACAAATACATGCTAGTCAGAGTAAATATTGCAACAAAGAAATCATCGAAGAATAGTCAAACTAAATACAAATTCCTCACATCGGCACATTGAATAAAGAGGATGGAGGGATTAGAAAGGAAGAACCAGAGAACAAGCAACGTTGTAGAGACATGAGAGAATAATAAATAAGTTTCAGTGAACAATCTAGTAAGAGGCTATATATATATATATATATATATATAGAGAGAGAGAGAGAGAGAGAGATTCCTGAACTTGCAATTAAACAATTAAAATCGTCGAATACCTCATTGTGAGACTACAAACATTGAAAGGAGGAATTTCATAATCCGTATCTAAGATATATGCACCATTATAAAAGCATAAGGCAGTCATTGTTTGATATAGTCATAGTAAATCAGGGACAATCTGTCTTCCACATACAATCCAACATTGAAATTCTAGAGAAAATTGCCTCTAACAAAAACAATGACATCTAATAGAAAATCTCGAATTAGATAATAGTCCTACCTTTTTTTTAGAAGAAACGTTACGGCTTTGTACTTAGATGCCTACCTATCAAGGATCTGGAGAATCAACTATAATAAGTGGGACTGAATTTCATGGATATTCGTCTATCACATGGTTGTTGATTATAAATTTCCAACTTGATAAAATTTATTGATGCACTTTAAGAGGGACGGATATTATTGAGAGTAAGAGATCTTCAATTGCTTTACCTCACAAATATCCAACATAATTCTAAATTTAGGGAAAGGCTTAGTGATGACGTGACTATATACATCTCTCCAATAATCATGGAAGCATTGAATTTTATTTTGTCCAAAGTGGTGCATAGATAAGAGACTCCTTGCAAGACAAATGAGAGCAAGGCTGGAAATACAAAGGCCAAGAGCATCATTTCAAATTCGATTTCCTTTCCTTCGTACAATGATTTCTTTTCTAGATATATGATTTGAATTCTGAGGTGGGAATGAAGGGATGCTACTATAAGGGGATAAAGGCTTTGGGCATCGCCTCAATAAAGATAAGTATTAAGTGTTATATTTATAATTACCACATCAATAATGGTGAGGACAATCAAGGATGTTGATATGCAGATAAGTACTCATTTTCTTTGAGCATTACAATTATCTATTTATAGTAGTCTTTTTCTTTTTTATATGTATTATAAGAGTTATGTGCCTTGATCTTTTCCTCTGAGAATCTTATTTTAGGAAAATGAAGGATTGATATTAGATTCAGAGAGAGTGACACTTTGTCAAAGGCAAGAAGCTCAGAAGATTGATGTTCAGAGGGAGCCTAACATTTCAGTAGAGACAACCTTGAAAGAGAGGGAGTAGATAGAGGATATGATTTAACCTTCGGTGATCCAGAGGGAGTAAACCATGTTGAGATGGAGTCTTCAGTGATCAAAGGTGCAAGTTCGAACTTAGGAGTTGTCATATTTGATACAAAATTGTTCAACAATAGAAGAATGAGTGAAAATTTTACATTGTGGGGGGAATAATAGTCAATGTTTCATTCCCACTTGAACCTTATTTAGAGGGGAGATGTTCCATTTTCATATAATCTAAGAGGAGAATTTTTGAATTTTCATGTATAGATAAGTATTCTTATCTTTTACATTTATCTACTCTTTGTAATCTCTTTCTTATTTGTAATTTATACATACTATAAGGGTTATTTGCCTTGATCTTTTTCCTTTTGTTTGAGGATATTCTTACAGGAAAAGAAGGTTGGTACTTTTACATATGTTACCAATATTGTGCAGACTCAATCTAATGAGAGTAGCTCCAAAGACCCTAATGATCAAAATGAATAAAATGAGGCTCTTGAAGCAAACATCTTTGATGATTGAGATTATGAGATTCTTCTACATTAAGAGGGAGTATGACACTTCTTCGAAGACAATGCAGGAGCTTAGAAGATTGATACTCAGAAGGAATCTAGAAATACATGTGTGTGACTACATGATTTTGATGGGCCTACTTTTGAGTGCATCATAAGGAAGTACTGACTTATCACTAGAAAATCAAAAGATTCAGAGTGAGTTCAACAAGCATCCTTGGGTGAGGAGAGCTTTCTGGGGAAGTAACTAGAGGACCTGACTTCCCAGGATCAATGTTCAGAGGGAGAATTTTGAGGTGTAATCCTTTGTAAATGATATCTTCTCTATGAGGAGAAGTTCTAAGTAAATTTATTGTAATGTATTCTTTTCTATGAGATAGAATTGAGGTGAAAACCCTTGTTCCACCCTCTAGTAGCAGCTATGGTGGGTCCATCCTCTGACTTGGTCCGTGGTGGACATCATATTAGTTACTACATGATATTGTGATTATATCATGAAAGGTGACGATCATTCATTGATATATATATATAAAGGGGAGCTATTGAAAGGTGACGATCTTATCAATAGTTGGACCTATTATCATAACATACTACATTAAGTTGTTGTCCCGGAGTGTTGGAAGTTATGATAACGAATAGAAGGTAACTCTTGTAAGGTGGCGATCTTATCAATAGTTGACCTATCTCCTAACACCAAAATGTGTTGGAGCAAGTGTCATCTTGGTTCTTCAGGCCGGATTTTGCCGGACACCATGAAAATCAATTTGGTATGGTTCTTCGGGCCAGATCTTGCCAAACACCATAACTTAAATCTATCTTAGCCCACACTTAAGGTGGTATTCAAGTCTTGTATTATAATTGCTGAAATTCTATCCTTGCTAAAGAGGGAGCGTTGAACAATTTAGCCTCATAGTGAATTGTAGCAAATTCTATATGTAATATATGTTAATATATATATTTGTGTTGATGGATTTATGTTGATATCCTTATATATGTCATTCCAAGAATATCATACTGAGTCAATATCTCTTCATATACTTGAGAGCACAAAGTGTTCTACAAATCCTCCTTTGCTAAGAGTGAGTGTTAAAGTTGTAGCTTCAGTTGGATAAATTCAATCAAAGATACATTGTTATTATTGGTAAATCATCATTTTCTACATATATGTGTATTCAAGTAATAATAATATATATTATACTAATTATTATTATGAAATATATGTATTAATTAAATGATAATTAAACCTCTCTTCAAAGACATGTCTCCTCTCATATTTATATGAGATCGAAGTCTGCATTTGGAACATATCAATCACAATGGTCATATTATTACATTTGCAGAAAAGATCCATGTTAACACTTTCGTTCTACCAAAAATACATATACATTTTCTCCTTGCTCTCTCTTGCTTCATCCTGATGATGGATCACGGAGTGTGATTCAAAGCGTTGCTGCAAAAATCTAAAAACAATCAAACCCAGAAATTCTGACAATAACAGAAATCTTGCTTAAATTGCCATACTTGGCAAACCACTCACCACTTCTTAATTTCATTTAATACTTATTGGTGTCCAAGGGTGTATATGAGCAATATCCTGAGTTGAATGAAAGCAAATTTATTTGAGAAATGACTAGTGTGTATCTTATTGTCAAGAAAGCAACTGTTGGTGATTATGAATTCTGCCTTATTGTTTATTGTCTGTGACTTTTTCCCTTGCAGTACGTCTAGGTCTTCATTTCAAATAGGGCCTTTTTTGTTGCTGGAGGAACCTTTCACGGTATGTTGAGCATGTATTGTTTATACATTCACTGATTTAAGAGGATGATTGATTAGAAGAGGCACAAAAGATGTATTCATTTTGCTGTTTATCTTTGCTTGCAGATAGAGAGTGGTCTACTTACACCAACCTTGAAAGTTCGGAGAGATGTTGTTACCACTCGGTTTCATGATCAAATTGTTAGTCTATTTAAATAGATCAAAGTAGAGCGATGAAGTCGTGTGATCAATTTGAATGTTTGTTGTTGCATAGAAATCTAATTTTCTCCAAAGATAAAAATTTCTTATATTTCCAGATAGTGTATAAAAATGAAGATTCAAGAGCTTTCTCATTATTATTCGAATAATATTAAATAATTATTAGAAGATAAAGCTGGGATTTGTAATAAGTCATCCTAGTGGCAAATTTATCTCATTCATTATTTTAGTATTACGTGAGTCATGTCATGTTTGTCAGTGTGCGTGGTTTTATCCTCCTAACCCAATATAATAAGGAGATGAACCTCTCTCTAATTGTTACCCAGTTATTTAATAGAATACTTAAATATTTTCTTCTTTAGTTTTTGCAATTGGCATTGAATCAGGGGTTCATGCAAATTTATCATGTACGAGGGTTTTGTTAAAGAACCACAAAGGTAAAAATGCACCAAGGAACATCGCATTTTTTCATCAATACAAATCGTGACTTCATTTTTGAGAAATCGTGCACCATTTCATGTAAGAAATTGTGAGTTTCGCTTATGCAAATTACAGGTTTCTTTCTTTATGAAAATCGTGTTTGGTTTTTGACATAGAATCGTGTAGACATTATCCTTTTATGAAAAATATTGTAGAACGTTGTTTCTTTCTAAATTGTGCCAACTTCACGCTGAAACTTGTGTTGATTTTCATTGAAAATTTATGGTGATTTTATGATGGTGTCTGCAGTTTATTTTTATTCCTACAAGCCCACAGATTCGACGGCTAGTATTTTGTAAGAAGTCATCCCGGATCTGACCCCAATTGTTTTCCCCATTTCTTATAATTTGAAATATCAGACGATGATTGCATAGTTTACTGATTTTTTGCAAAGATAATGTTTGTTTGGAAAGATCAGATTGTTCAATCCTTTATTTGAACAGACTCACAATCATATGAAGAATACATAGCCCTAAAAACAGCGATTATTACATATTTGTATGTTCAGATGCACAGAGATATTTACATAGTTTCTTTACGGTTTAGGTTAAAAAACGAGCTTCAAAGGTTTGTATCTCTTGATTTCGACAGTGTCACTTTCGGGAGAATGTAAACTGTTTCTTCTCCTGCAACCATCTGTATTCAGTCAATCGCCCATCTATAGTTGAGACTTTACATTAAAATATTTTAATCTCTGGAGAAGGCGGAAGTCACCAAATATTCATGTTAACAAACAAGGCAGGCATTCGAAATATATATTACCAACCTAATCTCTGCTAAAATGGATGAATATTTCTAACATAGAACTTTTATATTAAAGATTTAACTTTATAACACAAATATTTCTGAAATTTGTCTTCGAATAAGACTATAAATTTTGTGAAGTCTCCTGAAGTAAATCTATTTCCAATATGAATTGGGTTTCCCCTCTAGAGTTCTTAGAAAAGAAATTCATAGATCTAATATATTGTCAGATATAATCAAAAGGAGCCTTTTCATTCTTTTCTTATACTTAATTGTAGAGACTTTAGCCTTTCCTTTGCTTTTCTCGTCAATTTCCTTTCTTTTGTCCTTTTATTTTCCCTTTTAATTTGATTTGAACTTAACGACATAATAGTAAAGTTTGAATTAAATTTTCACTTAAGTCACTTTTATACTAGATTAAATTAATTAAATAATATTATTCTAATGATTTATTTTTGAAAGATATATTAAATAATTAAGAATTTTACTTTTATAACTTTGGTAAATATTTATATTCTTAGGTTACATTAGAAGGGGACATTACAATCCTCTAGTCCTAGATATTGATTTTCCTTAAGCAATGAGATTATGTATGGTCATATGAAGGTCTCATATTTGAAATGTTGTTCCACATATCTCTTATACCACTTTACTAAAAACATCACTGTCTCAAGTTGTGAAACAAATCACCATGATCCAGAAGAAACAATGCACCAATTATACCATCCTACATTCATATATTTCAACCATTTGTATAAGTCTAGAGCATCAAAAAGATGGAAAAAGACAACTTATCCATGTACACAGAGCAAGTTATTGTACCACCAAATGTTGATATTGTAACTTAAACCAATAATAAGAATAATGTCGATGGTGTCACCATACCCATGTATATAAGAAGGATATCCCCAACATATGCAATATCCAACTAGTAGACATGTATTTGCATGCTCATATGCAACTTAATAGTTGTTATAGATCATGCCAAAATAATGGATGTACAATAGAAATTAAAAGTCAAGTAGCTGCTAAAGAATATATGAAGATTAAATTAGCAACCAATAAATTGACAATTTTCATATCATATGAAATCAATGATAAATCAAAAAATGAATGGTCTGTGTCTTTATCAACTTGAAAAACAATTCTTGAGTGGTTGATTTGCTTTTTGGATTGCTCTATATCAACTACTCCAAATCACAAAAATGGTCTTGTAATAAGATGCATTATCAAAATTATCATTTTTAATGCTTGCACCTTGTATACCACATATTGTAGAATATATATCATTAGCTTTTATTTGACTATAGGTTGTAATGTCCCGAGAAAGAAAAGGTATACTGTTATTAACCTTTGGGGTTCAAGTCCACAATATATCCCTCGTTAGTATCACTAACAACTTGAGTACCAACACATAATGACAAAATGACAACATCCTCAAGCGAAGAAGTTGTTGATTCATGATGATATAAAGAAATATGATTGTTGTTACAAATATCTAAATTGATGTCATATATTTGTGCACTATCTTCAATCTTTAGAAGCGATTGTTCATTGAAAACTTTGTGGCTAATACTTTCTCTCTAAATTTTAACACTTGTATATTCCATTTGTAGAGGTTGCAAACTCCTGAGAATGGGAAGGTAAACTATTGTCCAAATCATAATTTTGGGTTTCTCCTCTATAATTTCTTTGAAGTCGTCAAGCATCACCAAATTTGGACTTGTCTCATATCCTTTCGAAGTGGTTAGAGGTGGTTGTGTTTTTAATAAATTTGCCTCAAACAGTGTCATGAGGCTACAAGGTATTTCCTTGTGAAGCTCATCAACTTGCTCATCTTTCTATTCCTCTTCATTATGTTATGTTCCTTCTCTTGGCTTGAGTACTTGTTTCTTAAAACCTATAGCAATTGTTAGTATGTGGAAAAGATAGCATAAACATATGAATATGAAATAATTATTAGCAATTAACAAATAATCATTCTTATATCATCTAAGTGTTAATTCTCATACTAAACCCACCTAACCCTTAAAAGGAGGCTCTACTCAAATTTACCTAACCCTTCAATGAGAATAACTATCAATTAGGCACTCGTCATGTTAAGAGTGCCTTTAAGGCCTCTAGGATCTCTACTAATGAGTGAACTCATTAAAAACACATGCTTGGAAAAGATCTCCTCTAACCAAGCCTCTTGTCTCTAACATATGCATATGATATATATATATATATATAGTCTCTAAGAGGTTCTCTACAAATCTCTCTCTGAGCTCCAATTCAGAATCTCGAAATTCAATCAAGAATGCCCTCTAATTTTTGAGTTCTCACAAGAGTAACTCAAGTCTAACGAATGACCTCTACCAAGTTCTTTCTTGGTCTCTATGAGAACTACAAAGGTCTCATCTAAAGCATGATTATCAATCCTAGATTGATAATTTTACCTACCAAGTGATTCTTATTTATTTCTAATATAAAAATACCAAATGTACATACCTCTAGCTCACTTTAGTTATGCACTCTATAATCATTCACAGAAATTATACTATTTTTGTTCTCAACATTCATTTAAAATATATATTAGGATAGTTTTTTATACTTCTCTATGTTAATGATTCTGTAGCCCAACTCTCTTGAGTATAATTGTTTTCCAATCCTCCCATATTTTATTTATCATCTATGTCCTTCTGAAGTCACAGCCCTTCATATCACAATCTTTATGAGAAGTCACCAACACATCATTATTTATTTTTTATAAACTCTTGAATGCTAGTGAGTTATTTGCACTTCTTATGAGGTCACTATTGGCTTTTCATTACTCCATTGAAAGTTCGCTTTATAATTGCATGAAGAAACCAAATTGAATAACAATAAAGAAACAATTGGGATATTTGATGAAAGCACTAATCACATCCTAACATCTTCAACCACATTATTGCATTAATAGCTTCACAGAAAACCTGTGTTATAATTGGTTTGGACAAGTGTTTATCTAAATATAACTATATAACGAATTGAAGCTTATTTATTGGCCTTATCATCACTAGTAAATCCAACTAGAAAAAAAAAACTCAAAATTTTGGATCTCAACAATGGTCACAGCTAATCCTCCTCTTTATAGAACTTTTCACTCCAAGCCTCAATTTTCTCTCATGTCATTCAAACTCATGTATCTGTTATACTTGGGTAGGATTCTATTTTCACTTTATATCAAATGTATTTCAAACATCATTGATAAACTTGGTGTATATTGCATCTTTTCCACACAATATATCTAAAGCGTTGTCATATATACATGCATCTGAAAAACAATGCCTATTATCCATTTTCTGCAAAATGACATGGATTAATATACTAAAATTTTCTTTCCAAGTATTTACAGGTTTCATCTACCCTTTTCCATCCAAAATATAAGGGATTTCCCAATGATCAAAAGAATGAAAAAAACTTAATTCTTATATTTGCTACTTTGCTTCAATGAATAAGAACTCCTCAACCACTACCTTGATCTTCTTCTTTTTTGGCTTGATTTAAGGTGGTGCATAAAGGAGGTATTGATTTCAAATAACTAAAGTTCTAAAGCTCACTTTCTTTGTCTACCATTAATCATATAAAGACCTCAAAGACTAGAAATGCACCTTTACATATCAAAGAAGTGTGAATCAATGAGTGATAACTAGTATATAATTCATTTTCTTTATTCATAAACTAGTTTACTATTTACTTTAAAGTAGTTTATACCACCTAAATGCTTTTCCTTTTTCCATATCTCTTGTCTTATGCAACATTTCTTGAATTATTCAAGTTTAGCCTATAATTTTGTAACTTCTCCAAAAGTACTTTCTCCAATAATTACCCCAATTTATATAGAAGAGGGGAGAGGTTTCTTGACACCATATTGAAGCTTCAATATTTCACGTTAATTGTATTTTTATTGTAAGATTCAATTAAAGCAACCAAATGAAAAATTCTTGAAAATTGTAGAATGTGAATTGATCTTAGGAGCCTCAACTAAAGTAGTGTCCCTCAAAAAATTTACTAAATAAAGCCCTCTTGTTTGTTTAATTCCTTTTAAAATATTTGCCTTAGTTTTCCTTGAGGAAAATGCCCATTACGCTAAAAAAAAATTCAATTTGGGGTGATATCCCATTCCTATAACCCTCGATTAAATATAAAATGCTAAAACAAATTGTGGGTCATCTTAATTTCTAATTTGATCAAGAAAGAATATCTCCTCAACATCCCAACCTAGAGCAAGTAACGTGTCACTCTAAATCACTATTTTCCTAGATTTCATAGGTGTAATATGAATATTGTCCAAAACTATTTCTTTTAAGAGGCACATTATAAATTGCAGCTATCATCTTCCTTTTGAATTAGAACCCTTCAAACTCTTGGATTTGGATTAAGTCTCCATCCTCACTAAACTATTTGGAAGCAATAATTACTTCATCGCTAATCATTTCTAATGGCTTAGGGACATCTATTTCCTACCTATCTTTCAGTATATCATCGATAAGACCAACTCTATGGGGAGAAGAGAATGGTTGATCTACCTCTTCCCCATATCCCATGTTGAACATAACTTCAATTGTCTCATTTGGATTTATAGTCTACTCAATATTTGGATATTAAACTAGAGGGGTCGATTCATTCATATTTTGCTTCATTAAGGGAGGCCCCCTTAGTGGGCTTAAAGGAGTTTCGTCGATTCTGTGTTCTCTAATATCGTGTATTCTTATTGTCATTATTTCTTTTAGATATACCACTATGGGAGGCACATTTTCTTGTTAGAGTGGGATTGTTGTTGCACCAAAAGATTGATCTTTCTATTAATTATTGTGGATCTCTGATAGATAAAACAATTGTAAAATAAATGCTTGCAGAGAATATCTTACTTGAATAGTGTTGAATGTATTTACTTCTTCTTTGGCAGTGATCATAGTTTATCTTCCCTCTTTGAACTGAATACTGTTATGACTGAAGTGATATATAACTGACGTAATAATATCAACAAAGTGCAATTTTCATACAATTATTATTTATTAACTGTAGGTACTGGAAATGTCGTAGATTGATACCTTTCCCTACGGCCAAAGTGCACACACACACACACATATATATATATATATGATCAAAATACATGAATCTGAAGGCATGCCTCTTCGGAGGCATGTTTCATAATAACAATAACAAACAACCTTTGATTAGTATCTGCCCAATAACAAGAATATAATATGGCACAATAAAGTGAGTATCTCTCGATATCATAAAGGAGCTCGATCACAATAAAAGGTTGTCAAAAATCAATAGAACTTGATCACAGTATTTTAAGAGACTGTTGATAATCCATATCATAATACTACAAGGACATAAGCATGTGTGTGTGTGTGTGTGTGTGTGTGTGTGTGTGTGTGTGTGTGTGTGTGTGTGTGCATACTTACATTCATGTAGTTTATAGAATCAGCAGTAATTATTAGTATATGAAATAATCCATGTTTTGCTTCTTCTAACGCTAAAACATTAACACTCCCTCTTTAGCAAGGGAGAAGTAAAACATCAATAAGTCATAATCATCATGTAATCAACACAGTATGAACAGTACACGGTATATCCTATGATCTCTACTTGCACTTAAGCAATGTCTAGAGATGTCCATAGTGATTAAGTTTTCATGATATCTACTTGCACTTAAGTAATGTCTAGAGATGTCCATGATACACATATAATCTCTACTTGCACTTAAGCAATGTCTAGAGATGCTCATATAATACACACATAGGTTTATTATTTACAAGATTGTCACCTTATAAATAATTTCCTTCAAATGAATATGTCCATGAAAGATCGTCACCTTTCATTACATATCAAATGCTACTAACTAACCAATAGAAGCATAAACTCAAATGAGATAAACATTTTATTTCAAAGATTTATCATTACAATTAATCATACCAAGTTTTTCTCTGAGTATTTCAGCTTCACTTTAGCAAGAGGCTTGGTAAGGATATCAGTTGTTTGCTCATTTAGACATAAGTATTCTAATTGAATAACTCTTGGATTCACCATGTCTCTGATGTAATGAAATGCAATTTCAATAATATTGGAGCGATTGTGAAACACTGGATTAGATGAAAGTTTAATACAACTTTCATCAGCACAATAAATCACAGTGGGCTTCAAATGTCTTTTGAAGAGATCTGATAGCAACTTTTGTAGCCATACTACTTCTCTAGCACCCAAGGAAGATGCAATGTACTCAGTTTCAATGGAACTTAATGCTACTGAAGTTTGTTACCGACTAGACCAGAAATCATACCAAATCCAAGACTGAAACAATATCTTGAAGTACTCTTCCGCTCAACAGAGTTTCCAGCCCGATCAAAATTTGAGTATCCAAGAAGTTCAATGTTGACTTTGTTGTATTTGATTCTCATTCCAATAGTGCCCTTTAGATATCGTAATATGTATTTAGTTGCATGTAGATGTATCTTCTTAGGAGCACACATAAACTAACTCAAGGTGTGAGTTGCATAGCATATGTCAAAACGAGTATTGACCAAATAGATTAGGGATCCAATAATTTGTCTGTAGTAAGTAGGATTTGCAGCCTCAGATTTGTTCATATCATTTTTTAATTTGTGTAGATTTATTTCCATAAGAGTAGCAGGTGGTTTACATTTCGTCATTCCAAATTTGGTTAAAATATCAATTGTATATTTTTCCTGATTTAGTATAATACAGTTGTCTTGTTGCCAGACTTCTAATCCCAAAAAGTAGTGAAGTAACCCTAAGTCTTTCATTTCAAATTCTATTGTGAGTTCTTGCTTACATTTCTTTATGATATGTTCTTCACCTATAATTAGCAAATCATCAACATATAATACAAGGATAATCATATCATCACCATCAATTTTGAAGTACATATTTAGGTCAACTTCATTTTTGGCATATCCTAGTTTCAATAGGTGGTTATCTATTCTTTCATACCAGGCTCTAGGAGCCTATTTGAGTCCATAAAGTGCTTTCTTTAATTTACAAAAATGAGTTTTGTTGTCATAAGTATCGAACCCTTCTGGTTGTTCAATGTAAACTTCTTCAATCTTGCCATTGAGAAATGTTGCTTTGACATCCATCTGATGCACTTTCCATCCTTTAGATGGTGTAATTGTTAGGATTGTTCTGATTGAAGTGTACCTGGCAACAGGGGCAAAAGTTTCTAAATAATCAATACTTTCTTTCTAAGAGAAGCCTCAGGTTACAAATCTTGCCTTGTATTTTTCAATACTGCCATCTAATGCATGTTTAATCTTGAATAACCATTTGGAAGAGACGTACAACATCCCATATGTCATTCTTTAATATAGAGTTATATTCCTCAATCATTGCTTCCTTCCATGATTGATGTGAGAGTGCTTCTTCAACATTAGCAAGTTTAGATTTTATGAGTTCAGATAGCAATGCAACATAAAAAGATTGGTTTCTTGTCCTTTTGCTTTTCTAAATTACTTCATCTGGTTCAACTTGATTTTCTTCTAACATTTTCCTAGCCCAAAGAGGTATCTTTTTACTATTATTGTTGATGTTTTCAGGTTCTATATGATTAGGCATGGAAGAGATATCAGAATCATCCTCCCTCTCAATTTATGTTGTTTGATCTTCTTCCGAAATAGATTCATCACTATTACTAGAAATTTTAAAGGTTGTGACTTCTTCAAATATTACATCTCTACTAATTTCAATTTTCGTTTGCCCAGGAATGTAGATCATGTATCCTTTTGTAGTTTCACTATATCCAATGAATATTCCCTTTTTCCTAGAGGGCTCTAATTTCGTTCTTTTCTCTTTTGGTATGTCAATATAGACTAGACATCTGAATATTCTCAAGTGGCTTAAATCTAGTTTAATGCCTGTAAATACTTCTTCTGGGGTGGTATTTTCTAATACAAAGTGAGGACATCGATTTTGAACATAGACTGTTGTATTAGATGCTTCAGCCCAAAATGAATAATGAAGATTTTGATCATGTAACATGGCTCTGGCTAATTCAACAATAGATCTATTTTTTCTTTTAGCTATTCCATTTTGTTGAGGATTATAAGGTACAGAAAACTCCCTCTTAATCCCAACAGAAATATAGAAGTTTTTAAAGATATCATATATGTATTCACCTCCATTGTCAAACCTTTGGGTTTTGATCTTTTGACCTGATTGATTTTCAAGTAAGGCTTTAAATTTTTTAAATTTGGATAAGACCTCGGATGACTCCTTTTGTTTTAGAAAATAGATCCAGGTTCTCCTAGAGTAATCATCAATGAAAATTATATAGAAAAGACACCCATTAAGAGAGGGGACTAACATAGGGTCACAGAGATCTGTGTGAATCAATTCAAGAATGGATTTAGATTTATGATCACTTTTAGGGAAGGAATGTTTAGTATTTTTACCTAATGAACACCCAACAAATACTTAAATGGTCAACTTTCAGATTAGTTAGACCTTTTACAATTTTCCCTATAGATGATAAAGCTTGAAAATTAAGATGACCTAGTCTCCTATGCCAGATTTCAGAGGAATTTGACTGATTATTACTAAGGTTTGCTTATAAAGACTCTCATCTCTGACTCCAATGGAGATGGCTTTCCTAATAGTTGAGTTCTTAGGCCAAGATAGAACTCTATCTTCTTGAAATGCAATTTTGTACCCTTGATCAACAAGTCCGGAGATAGAGACAAGGTTTCTTTTGATCCCTAATACATATAGGACATTCTTGAGTTTAAGTGAAATTCCAGAATTCAATTGTATAGAACAAGAACCAATTCCTTTAATAGGATGAGAGGAATTATCTCCAATGGTTACTTCTTTTGATTCATGATTTGTGAAAGTTTCAAGCTTATCCTTAAATCCAGTGATGTGATGAGAAGCTCCACTATCTATGATCCAAGTATAGTGATTAGTGTTTAATTCACTTGAGAGGGCTAAGTAGAATGCATAATTTTGTTTATCCACTTTCTCAACATTCTCTTCTTTGACTTCTGCTAAAGCTGCTTGAATTTTCTGCTTCTCTGGACATACATAATAAGAGTGACCAAGCTTATCACATTTAAAACATCTAACTTTGGACCAGTCACACTATTTGTGAGATTTGTGATTTTTGAAATCCTTCTTGTTATTCTTAAACTTTCTTTTCTTATTTGATTTAGTGTACAATGCTTGGATGTCTCCCTCTTGATTTGAACTTAGTCCTCTTGAAGCTAGTCTGGATTCCTCTTGAGTACATTCATTCTTTAATTGAACAAATTTTGGAAGTTTGGGTCATGAACTTAAACCTCGAATGAAGGTTTCCCATGACAGAGGAAGACCTCTAAGAGCAATCATGCTTAGTTCCTTATCATCCACTTGATTTTTCATAGTTACAAGTTGATCTTTTAATTCAGTAATTCTTAAGAAATATGAGGTTATAGATTCTCCATTTTTCATCTTTATATAAAGTAGATCTTGTTTCAAAGTTAATAATCTACTTATATTGTTGATTTGAAATGTATTTTGAATGGAGGAGAACATTTCAAATGCAGTTTGAAGATTAGCTATAGATGGAAGTATATGATCTTTTATAGAGTCTATAATGATCTTCATTGCTTTATTATTATGCCTTTTCCAAGTTGTTTTTTCTAATTCACTTTCAGGCATGGGTAAATTTGATTCAATGTATTTTTCTAATTCCATTTCTCTTAGCGCTATTAATAATTTGATTTTCCAAAATGATAAATTTGATGCTCCATCTAGCCTATCTTCTATTCTTACGTGATTCACCATTTTAATACTTTGATTTTAAAAACCTCTTTCTTTAACTTTTGAAATTTAGATTTTAGTGAATACTTTGTAATAGTTTTCCTATCAGTAGAGCTCTGATACCATGTTAAATTATTGTGGATCTCTAATGGATAAAACAATTACAAAATAAATGCTTGCAAAGAATATCTTACTTGAATAGTGTTGAATGTATTCACTTCTTCTTTGGCAACAATCATAGTTTATCTTCCCTCTTTAAACTGTATACTATTATGACTGAAGTGATATATAACTGATGTAATAATATCAACAAAGTGCAATTTTCATACAATGATTATTTATTAACTGCAGGTACTAGAAATGTCATAGATTGATATCTTTCCCTGTGGCCATAGTGCATATATATATATATATATATATATATATATATATATATATATATATATATATATATATATATATATATATATATATATATATATATGAGATCAAAATACATGACTCTAAAGAGTCATGTCTCTACATGGCCCAAGGGCCACGTAGAGGCATGCCTCTTTGGAGGTATGTTTCATAATAACAATAACAAACAACCTTTGTTTAGTATGTGCCCGATAACAAGAATATAATGTGGCACGATAAAGTGAGAATCTCTGGATATCATAAAGGATCCCAATCACAATAAAAGGTTGTCGATAATCAATAAAACTTAATCACAATATTTTAAGAGACTATCGATAATCCATATCATAATACTACAAGGACATAAGCATGTGTGTGTGTGTGTGTGTGCGCGCACACGTGCGTGCACGCGCTTACATTCATGTAGTTTATAGAATCAGCAGTAATTATCAGTATATCAAATAATTCATGTTTTGCTTCTTCTGACGCTAAAACATTAATACTTCCAATGCCTGATACAACCACTCAACTTATAGTACACATGAGGCAGTTAAGCCCTTATCACAAATCTTGAGGGGAGTGCTAAACAAACTTTTAACAATCTCCCCCTTAGCATTACCCGAGGGTCTAAGGATTTGAACCTATGACCAAGTTCTAATACCACTTGTTAGAGTGGGATTCTCATTGCACCAAAAAACAAATCTTTCAACGCCTGGTATAGCCACTCAACTTATAATACACAAGAGATAGTTAAGCCCTTGTTACGAATCCCAAGGGGAGTGTTGAATAAATTTCTAACAATTCCTTGGGTTGTTACATTGTAGGAGTTCTAGCATATATTTCTTTAAAAAAATTCAACATATTTTCCATCCTTTGTGCTCAATAATATATATTTGAATTAAACATTATGAAATTTGGGCCAATGTCTTAATTTTCTCTTTCAATCATTTCTAGAACATGCCATTTTTTCCTTGTTTGAATGGTTTCAAAAACCTTAGTATAATTTCTTATTAAGTCATCTTCATAATAAACATCATGGAAATAATGACTCACCTTCTATTGGTCATGTTTTATCTAATCCATGTATTAACCCTCAATGTCAAAATGCCTAAACTTTCCATATCCAAAGTCATACAAATTTTTCAAGTATTCTTGGAACTATTCTAGTGTATACTACCAAATGTAAAATCTTCAAATACAATGCCTTGTGGTAAATATGCCCCTTTTCTAACACCGCCAATATACTCCTTCTTCATCCAAGTGATTTTCCACATGAATTCCATAAATGACAGTCTTGGAGAAACAACATAAGGTAGAAAGTGGGGAACCACTTGAGATACATAAACTCTAATGACTGTGTAGTTTCCAAAACAAATACTCAACAAAGTTTATTTTAATCTCATTACCAAGCCTAGTCTAATCTAGATCATAATCTTGACAAATAAATATTGATCGGAAGTAATATAATTAGTATTTTCACACTTATTGTCAAACACATGCAATAATCAGCTATCCCGAGTGAGGCCAATTAACCCACCGGGGGTTCCCCATCCTTCACCCTTGGTAGCCACCAATTGCCCTGCCTCCTCCCACTCACGATTTAATATGAGGGGGGCCCATAGAGCCATAGCCTGGCCTAGAATTTTATAGGCTAGGATAGGGGGGGCTCTTTTGTTTGGCTCCCTTCTGCACAAGCACCGGTGTCACTACATAGGAAAAATGTTCCCTATGTTATCAATCTTTCTTAGTTTCATACTATCGCTTAATACATGCTCATTTTAAAACAAAATCAAATGATACAAAAGGGAATAGAACTTAAATTTGAAAGTGTTTTTAATACTCATCAAACCATCATATAATTTTGTAAAAAATTGTGAGGAAAAGTCATATTCCATATCCACATTTTAATTTTGGGTATGGATGGCCAAAAACATAAGGACAAGGGCATTTTTTAAGTGTTTGCATCCATCCCCAACACTGTAAATACACCATAAATGGTCCAAACAAAATACCTATCAAAATAAATCAACTAAAATAGGCTCTTGCTCAAATAGACCTACCTAAATCCTTATGTTTTCTACGATTGTCTTTATGTATCAAAGATTTTCTTTCTATCTTTGTATGATTTTTCACCTAACATAATCAAATTTAATCTTTCCCAATCTACAGTAGCTACAACATACTTATTCAAATCAAGGAACCTAATAGTTGCATCCTTATTGATATCACAAAAGACAAACCCATCATCCCTTTGTGTTCCCTTAATCACTAAATTAAACCTTTGTGTTATAGTCCTAATCATATTAACTTCACTGAAATCATTTGGGACAACCAAACTTTCCAATTTAAGGAACCAAGGGTTAAAAATAGGGGCTTGCTTATCTCTATTCTCAAATAAATAATTATAATTGTGAACTAGACATGGGTATACTAGCATCCATACAATTTGAATAGTTGTCCTTAAAGGTGGATTTGATGTTATATTTTGTATGAGAACCAGAAAAATTTCTAGGATGTCCTAGTGTAAAACCCTAAATTCTTTACTTGAAGTCTCTCTACAATTTCCATAGCTTCAAGATTTTCTGGTTCCTTACCTTTTTCTTGTGTTAGCTTAAAAGCTTCTACTATAGTGTTCTTATATTTCCTCCTTACCAAAGGTTGAAGATTCTTCTCTTCCTTATTTTTATTTTGCAACTCCTCATGTTTACTTTTTGCTTATCCTCTTTCTTTTTCTTGCCAACCCTCTTTAGGTTTTAAGGATTCTCCTTCAAGCCTCTTTGTGGTTTATCCCTTTTGGGCATGTTTACAAAGACAATCCTAGGGATCTTAACACTACTAAATATCCTTATTTTCAAACTATAAACACAAAGGGAAATTTGATCAAACTTATAGAAAGTTAGAAAGAACTTATTGGTTGTAGTTGTAGAAAGTGTCGGTTTCTCTTGATAAACAACTCTTCAACTTGATGGGTTTCTTTCACCAACTTGAGGAATGTAAAATAAAATGCAAATGTGAGGTAATTCTCAATTAATATCATGCAAGATTATATTCCCCATTAATTTCATTTTGGGATATAACTCAACTTTAATGATCATGCATAAGTTGAAACTTCCATCATTGATTTCATCATAATTAATTACTCAAATTGACTTCAATTGCACAAGACTTGTTTTAATTTAATCCATAAATCCACCTCAAAATCATGTGACATGTCAACAACAAGATCTTCAAACTCTAAGGGAATGCAAGGTTATTAATCCCTTATAATACTTAGCCATGATCTCTCACATTAACATTATAGTCATCTTCATGAATGATGAGGAAACACAGGCAAAAAAACTTTTCTTTGACTTCATTATTCTTGCAACCGCTCATCTTGTGCAACATATTATTTGAATGAGAACATGGGTTATTCACATCTGGTTCTTTTCCATATTCTTCAATTCCTCGATCTATTGCCTTAAACCACTCATGAATCCAAGGGAATACAAAGTTACATCACTTTTATCTTTCTTATTTTTCTAACATCCATGGTAACTTGTATCTTTATCCTTATACTAACAAAGGAACACAACATAAGCGTTTCATTGAAACCATTTAAATCTGAGAGTCTTGCATTAATTTTCTTCTTAAATCCCTTAGTTTGTGTCATCACTTAATTACCTTCTGCAAGGAAATGCAAGGTAAGACCTTCCACACTCTTTTATACATCTTGCAATTCCTCATCTATTCTTACTAAACAACCTTTCTATATGAGGAGATGTGGCATGAAATCTTAAATGAGTCTCCTCTTTCTCGCATGTTCCCACATGTAATATCCCCATTAGATCTTTGATCAATAAAGGAACAAGGGATTACTATCCACACTACTTGAGGCAATTCCCCATGTTTTCATAGCATGAAGAAATACAATCAAAAACTTTTGATGTAACATGGGGGCAATAAATACTTAGAAATTTTGATTTTTCATATAGCTTTGATGATTTTTTATTAGCATGAGGGTCCAAAGGGTCGTGACAAGGAGACACTTAGGAAACATTATAAATTTCTTGTAGAGGAAAAGATAATCAACTTAATATGCATTCTCAACTTATAAGACTACTAACCAAACATTTTAAAGATATATCTACAGACTAAAAATATTTTTCAACTAGATATCATAGGTCAATGATGGAATTGTAATGTCCCCACTAATAGTGTTATTTAGGGACAAGTAATACATGCAAAATAAATGTTAGAATCACAATAATAATAAAACTAACTATATTATTCTACCCTCTAAGTTAACCCCAATCTTAAGGACATCTCTAGATCGGGCTTCTTAACTCATAGCTACCCTGTTGTCATCCCAAGAGTGCATCCCTTAAGATTCTTCTTGGATGGGCATCCTTTATCCAAGGCCAATGACATATGCATATGTTTGACAACATCAGAATATTTTGACACATCAATTATCGGCCATAGCAGATAATGGAGATCTTAATATCTCCATGCTCCATGCTTCGATATCAATTCTCGGCCATGGCAGCCAATGTAGATATAAATTTCTCACATTCTCAACACTTTGAGTTCAAATTGATTCTCAATCATGGAGGACAATGGAGATCGTAATATCTCACATGCTCCATGCTTCGAGTCTCATTAATATCCATGGTTTAACCTGATTAGCTAACACAATATTATCCACAAGTATAGTTAATTAATATAAATAAATTCATAAACATAATTAAACAAATAATATTCATAAACATACTTTTTTTACCTTCTTCTTTTCTAAGAATCACACCCTTTCATAATACAAATCTTTTGAAGAGTCATAACACTTCATAGTTATAATATTTTCAAAAAGTCACAATACTTCATAACTAAAATCCTTTAGAAAAGTTCAACTATTTTATAATCAAAATATTTTTGAAGAGTCATAACTATTCATAATTATGACCCTTTCGAAGGTTCACATCCTTTCAATATCATTGACACCTTTTCAAAAAGTCACTTCCTTTTTTTTTTCATATTACTTTCCTCTTCCATTTTTTCTTTTTGAACTCCTCTCTTCTCCTCCTCCTTTTTTTTGTCCTCTCTAAAATAAACTCTCCTCCCTTTAATATCTTAATTTTAAGGAGTCATGTTTATTTGTTAAATATCTCTTAACTTTTCATTAGATTTAGTTAATTTATATTATTCCATGTTAACATTATTTATTTACTTATTTGTGTTTATTATTATTATTAAATTCTATTTAGAAAATTAACATATGTGTTTATTATTATTATTAAATTCTATTTAGAAAATTAACATACTTTCTACAATATTGTCTCTTGTATCTAATTTTATTTCTTTATTTACTCATTGAAATTTTATCATTTTTTAATTATTTAAAATATCATACTGAATATTATTTCATTAATAATATAGATTAAATAATTATTATTTGCTAGTTTTATATTTTAATATTAGTTTTAATATAACTTTATTATCATTATTTATTTAATAACATTTTATTATCTAATTATTATTAAAATTCTATATTAAAATGGGGATATGACAATCTGTCCTTCCTCAAATTGCTTGTCCTCAAGCAATTAGATAATTTCTCCTGTTGAGTTGAAATATATATTTCTTTAATCCAAATTATTAGGTTTAAATCATGGATATGTTTGTATCCTCTCTAATAGTCATTAACTTTCTACATTAGTCTTTCATATAAATTATTTTTCTAAATCTCCTTTAATTCTATAGGATGGCAAGATCATGCTCTGATACCACTGTAAGGTCCCCACTAATAGGGTTAGTTAGGGACGAGTAATACCTGCAATATAAATATTAGAATCACAATAATAATAAAACTAACTATATTATTCTACCCTCTAAGTTAATCCCAATCCTAAGGATGTCTCCAAATCAGGCTTCTTAGCTCATAGCTACCTCATCATCATCCCAGGAGCACACCCCTTAAGATTCTTCTTGGACGGCCATCCTCTATCCAAGGCCAACAACTTATGTATATGTTTGACAACATCAGAATATTCTAGCACATTGATTATCGGCCATGGCAAACAATGGAGATCTTAATATCTCCATGCTCCATGCTTCGATGTCAATTCTTGGCAATGGCGGGCAATATAGATATTAATATCTCACATGCTCCATGCTTTGAGTTCCCATTGATTCTCAACCATGGAGGACAATGGAGATCTTAATATCTCACATGCTCCATGCTTTGAGTCTCATTAATATCCATGGTGTTAACCCCATCAGCTAACACAATAGTATCCACAAGTATGGTTCATTAATATAAATAAATTCATAAACATAATTAAACAAATATAATTCATAAATATACCTTTCTTACCTTCTTCTTTTCCAAAAATCACACCCTTTCATAATACAAATCCTTTGAAAAGTCACAACACTTCATAGTTATAATACTTTCAAAAAGTCACAACACTTCATAAGTAAAATCCTTTGGAAAAGTCTCACTACTTTATAATCACGATATTTTTGAAGAGTCACAACTATTCATAATTATGACCTTTTGAAGGTTCACGTCCTTTCAATATCATTGACACCTTTTCAAAAAGTCACTTTCTTATTTTCTTCAAATTACTTTCGTCTTCGATTTTTCCTTTTTGAACTCCTCTCTTCTCATTTTTTTGTCCTCTCTAGAATAAACTCTCCTCCGTTTAATATCTTAATTTTAAGGAGTCGTGTCTATTTGTTAAACATCTCTTGACTTTTCATTAGATTTAGTTAATTTATATTATTCTATGTTATATTATTTATTTACTTACTCGTGTTGAGATAATGGGTATTGCACACATTGCATGATATTGTTATATTGTATTATTTTATTTTATTACGTAATGAGCACCTAAATGGATGTGCAACATATAACGATTCCCATGGAATATACTTGATGAGTTGTATTGTAACATTTTGATAATATTTCATGTAATTATTTAATATTAGAGAAAAGAAATTAAATTTTCAATATTAAACGTGGGGTTAATGGATTAGGTAGCAAATAGTTTTAGCACATGATTTATGTAATACCACTTCATGGTTTTGTGAGACATGCTACTATATAAGCAGCCATAAAATGTAGTTATTGATGTAGAGAGAAAGTGAGAAGACAAAAGGGAAAGAATCATGCAGGACAAGGCTTGACAAGTTAGCCAAGGGAGTAGTTTTGAAGGTTGGAAGCATGGCATGGGATGTGTGGATTCATGCTTGTTCACATAGTTTGTTTAGTTGTGGCTATGGCTTTGAAGGTTTCCATGGTTGTATTGCAATAGTGTTTTTTTTAAATAATACATGGTGATGGATGCTTTTGGAGGCTGGATTTTTCCCTCAATGAGGGTTTCCCAAGGTATATCTTGTGTCACATTTTGTAGGTATGTTGTCTATTCTCTTGCATGTGGATTTTAATTACATATTTATTTCAAATCTATTATGGGTTATGTAGAAACAGTTATATTCTTTATTGCAAGTTTCCTTACAACTCATTTGTGTTTATTATTATTTATTATTAAATTCTATTTAGAAAATTAACATACTTTCTAAAATATTTCTACAATACTGTCTCTTGTATCTAATTTTATTTATTTATTTACTCATTTATTATTTTTTCATTATTTAAAATATCATACTAAATATTATTTCATTACTAATATAGATTAAATAATTATTATTTCATAGTTTTATATTTTAGTATTAGTTTTAATATAACTTTATTATCATTATTTATTTAATAACATTTTATTATTTAATTATTATTAAAATTCTATGTTAAAATGGGGATATGATAGGAATATAATGTCGATACACAAGCACAAGGGTAACAATAGCACTTAGAAATTTTTTGATGGCTACCCTTTTTTAAAACCTAATTAAAAACCTCTACATTTTGTAATCCTAATATAACAATCTACTAGAATAATAACCCTAAGGAAAGGTTGGTTAGACCAATGACACAAGACCCTTAATAGGTAACTTAAAAAAAAGTTAATCGGACTAATAATCAAAACAGGATTATAATGAGAGCATACACTAGGGCATTAAAAAAAGGGCTCATGTTACTACATAAAGCCCAACCCAAGAAGTTGTGAAAATTTTCCTAAGGGGCTACATCGTGGAGGTTGTATTTTTCATGACCATACCCTCATACTAATCTAATTAGAAAGAGGTGCACTTAGGATAGGTTCTCATTATATACTTGACAAGTATATGTATTAGCATCATCAATGGTATTTATCATATTTTCTCATCACATATTCAAAGTTCAAGTGCATATGTTATTGTGTGGACTATTAGTGTTAGAGATGTAGATATATATTTCAACATAGCATCTCCATTCTATCGTAGTTAGATTTTTAGAGGGACATGCACATAGCCTCTCACATTTTAAAATGAAATTATTGTTAGAGTTGCAAAGCTACTAGTCACTTTAGAATTCTATTACCTTATTTGTCTAAGCTCCTTAACTATAGTATTCATGATGTCTCTTCAACCTATGGTTAATATCTTTCACTCCAAAGTTTAATATTTTGTATATTGAATCTTAACAAGAAAATATTGAGTAGTACTGCCTAGTTATCACTCAAATGGAAATGTACAAAGATCTACTTGCCACATTCTCATCACTTTTTCATGAAGATGAATTTGCATTTCATATATTCATATTCCAAATACATATAAGAATGTTTAGGGAGTAAATTATATTTCTCTCACACAAACACACTACAAAGAAATGTTGAGACATGCTTGAACTATCACAAAGATCTTGGATTTGTAAATCTCCATGGAGCATTAGGCACTTTCTTTGGTGAATTATGGAACTTAATTTCACAAATTCAAATTTTGACTATAAGAACCACATGACCCTATGGGTGGATTATCAACTCTTGAAGATTGTGGAGCCTTAGATCTTACACCAACATTATCTACCAAAATCAACATCCTTGACTTTGAAAATCAGACACTTTTATTTGATGAGTGTATATGTACTAAATTCTTATCTTTACATTTTAGTTTAATTACATCTAAAAGATCTTTTTTTTATACTTCATAAAACTCATAAGACTAGTCAATATCATTGTTTTCATTATAAATAAGTCACTACTTAAAAATGAATTATAGTGATAAATGGTCTCTTTTTCATGACCACTCTACTTAACACATCTATATGCCTATGATATTGCTCCATTGCTAGCCTATCCTCTATAGGCTCATTGTCCTAGTTTGTGAGCAATATAATAGTCCTTCTCCTTGTCTCCTCACTTAGGGGGACAAGGGCCCTATTTAATTTTCTTATCTATATAGCAAGATCCACTTTCTCGCCCGGTTGACTTGTTTTCCTTTTATATTATGACATATTTTATTACATTCATTTATTATGTTACAATCACATCAACATCCCAAGTATAATCTTATGTTTTCTGAAATCACATGTCTAGTATAAATCAAAACCAACCCAATGGGTCCTCCTCCTCTTTCTCTAATTTAATCCAATGTCCCTTATGAATTTTCATTATTTTATAGTTTGATGTTCTTGATTGCATGTATTTATTGTTTTATAAAAGAAATAGCATCCTCAGTACAATCTTATGCTAAGTGCATCTTTGTTACAAAGGATCTCTTAGTTAGGGCATATATATATATATTGAGCATTATCTCTTATTTCTCTTGAGGATTCATTATCTCTCTTTTTTTCCTCTTATGTTCATTAAACTAGGTCTAACATAGTATCCTTTCATCCCCTTCATTCATTCCTCTACAAATTTGCATTTTTTATGACACACTCTTATATGTGGGTATGTAATGCTCTATTTCATGCTAGATACACTTGTTGTTGCTTAAGAAATGCTTTCAAAGCCTTGGATTTTAATGATTGTCATTTATTAATCATCCATATTTTTCTTCATATGTGATATTTTTTCTGGTATAATATGTTGTTTGGAATTGCATATCCTATGATGTATCTTTCCTTATTCCTTCTCTATGGTGTTTCATTATTCTATGATACATCTTTTTTTTAATAGGGTGTTTTGTTTTTTGATGACTAGATTACAGTTGTTTCTTACAATTCATCTTTATATCTAGAGGGTTTAATTTTTATATTTTTTCATGGAATTCTCATTCTTGTTTAATTTTGGGGGGGGGGAGTTTGTTTGTACATTCTTTATCTCACTTTGTTTGAGGATTGACTTTTCTTAGTGTAGTGGAATTTTCTTATCATGTGACATTATTTTCCTCTAAGTGGTTGTTTCTTCGGCATGAATCTCTCTTATACACAAGAGGTTCATGTATTTGATCGTCACATCTTCTTTATCTGCTTCCCTTACTTTTTGTTTTAAATTTTGTCATCCTTCATGCAAGGATCCCTATTCTACCTAGACACGGGGAGCTAAATAGGTGCATTCTTGTTATTCTTTCCCTCTTTTGTCTTGAATTCATTATATTTGTTTAGACGCTCCTCTTCAAGGTAGATGTCTTGTCAACAAGAACTTTTCCTTTCAATGATCTCTTCTCATAAGTAAAATATCCTTTCATAATTTATTTATTTTCTTATCCTACAATCTTTGCTAATTTTGTGGCATACATTGTTGTTAGAGGATATTTCCTTGTTAATAGAGGTAATTATCCTTTATTTTAATCATAATGATGTTTATAGTTGTATACTCATCGTTAGGAAGGGGCATACATACACCCTAACTTGTATTAGAGTTTACTTTTAATGCACTTTTACTTTTATACTATAACATATCACTCCCTAATGGGTATCAATAACACCTCTCCATTATAGGGAAATACATTTACATTTTACTTTTACATGCCACGTCTAATGGGTATCAATGATACTTCTCCATCCTAGGGAAACACATTTGCACAAACATATCTCTATGGATAGAAAACCCTTGCTCATCCACAAAGAGCATAAACATACTCACACTCTATGGTAATACCAAGGAATTGATCCAAATTGGGCACACATGCATGCAAAATCCATGGATAGGCATACAAGATTGATCACCAAACATTTGATCGTACTTTTGTTTCTTGTTTTTGTAATTCATAGTAAGGAAATAAACCTTACTAGGCAAGATTCTCTCTCTCTCTCTCTCTCTCTCTCTCTCTCTCTCTCTCTCTCTCTCTCTCTCTCTCTCTCTCTCTCTCAATGGGATAGAATCATGAGGGATATCATCCTTTTTGTGTTCATTCCTTTCCTATATGATCCTTTATGACTTCTAATAGCATTCAAAATATGATATTAGCAAATGGGAAATTTTTTGATTGAGGCCCATTTCAAAACCTAATTCAGACTTTTTAAGTCTTTTGATTTTGATTTTGATTTTCTTTATTTTCCTTTGTTTTCTTTTTCTTTTGTTTTCACGCTCTTATGCATGGAATGAAATTAGGATCCTAGGTTTGGGGGCTTATGTCCCTAATCTTGGTGATGGTATATCTTGCTTAGACTTATCACTTATCTCTTCATCACTTCTTCTTCCTTTACCAAGAGTATGACTTGCCTCATACTCCCATCTTGAAATGTGAGCACTTCATCTTGAGACCTCTCTCTCTCTCTCTCTCTCTCTCTCTCTCTCTCTCTCTCTCTCTCTCTCTCTCTCTCTCTCTCTCTCTCTCCCCCTACCTCCCTCTCTCTCTCTATCTATCTATCTATTATCTATCTGGCCCCCTTTCGAATTAGATCAACCTCTTCCCCAAGGAATTTGAAATTTGGGGTCTAAAGTGCATCGGGTTGGTCAATTGTTTGATCTTGATCCTTAGTCAACCTTCTTTTTTTTAATCCCAAAAACTAATATTTAAGGAGGTTTAATTTCTTAATTTTCATACACATCATCCTATAAGTACACACACTTTCATGAGATTTTGAACAAACATTTTCAATAATCCACCAAGATCAAGCATTTTTTCTTGAATAAAGCTTATTACTTCAAGGTGATAGTGGATTTTGGGTACTAATGAGGAGATCTATCATCCAAATCATTCAAGTTCTTCCATCCTTCATTGTGGCATGCCACAAAAATACATTCCTATTCATGAGGTTTTAACTTCTATGATCTCCCTTTGGTTTCTTTAAGTCAAGGTTATTACATTTACATAATTGATTACATATCAAGTTCAAGTTCATCTATAAAGGTAAATATATTTCTCATTGATATATTTAATACTACTGCATACTATAATTTCTTTTCTTGATACTTTTACATCTCAATTTCAAGGTTGGTTCCTCAATCTAGGGCTTGACCAAGGCAATCCCTCATCAAATAAAAATGAAAACCAATTTTTACTATGTGCATGAGTAGGTTATCAAATTTGTGACCCCATAACTAGAAACTACTTGTCGAGACCTTTTAAAAGAAGTTGAGTCAATTTTGCTACAATGTCCAAGGAAAATGTCCATCTTCTTGAAAAAATTGTCTGAATACTATACCACCAAGTCGACCCATTCCTAGAGGTTTGAGAAAAACAACATTTTATAGGTCTTATGTTGTGATCACAGATCCACAGTTAGAAGTTCAATCATTGTTTTAGATCCACTTTTTTTTTGGAGCAAAAAGGTATATTTCCCTGCACATTTTGAGGTAAGTACTTTATCATTTATTTTATCTCTTAGCATAGACCTATTTTCATATTTTGATTAGGTTGATTGCATATATTTACTACCTAGATCTATCTTGCACTTATGATTAAATCAATTAGTTCATTTTTAGATTTACATTGCATCTATTCAATCAATTTGCATTGACTAAAAGAGAGCTTGCTTGCATACTTCTTGGATATGTTTTGGGTCTAGAAATTGTATCCATTCATCCATTTGGGTTATATTGAGACTTATCTTTCTGTTGTGTATTAAATGTTAGTGGGGAAGTGGGAGCCTTACACACCCTATTAAACACTTCCATTTTCCATGAAACAATCATCTATTCGTAGCATTTAGAATTTATTTTCAAGTACTTTATATGCATTTCCCTCTAAAAGTGAGTAGATTAGAAGAGTTTAAAAGGGTACCAATCCTATAATCTTGAGTTTTCATTTCCTTATCGGTCACCCACAACCAAAATTTGGTCCCATTGTGTTACCAAGTTGCTCAGTTCTAACTTGGCATTTTGGGTGCAACCTGGTTGATAACAAGTTTAAGAGATGGCATTGCGTCAACATGGAACACTTTTAGATGGTGATTCAAATTTTTCTATAAAGTGATGGATTAAAAGTTGAGGTTTCTAGAACTCGAGCCTTCTTTTAGCATATATTTGTTTGAGACAAAGTATTAACCACTTGTGTTTGGAAAGTCAAAAAGAGGGGTTCTTGAAGAGGGAAAATATAATAACTATATTTTTTATAGAAAATTAAATTTCCAATGCTAGGAAATTATTATTGTATCACCCATCTATCAAAATGGGGTTATGAGATAGAAACTTGGAACTATCACAAGGCAAAGTTTGGTGTCGACTTAGCTTCTTCTTCATAAACTTGTGCATATTTTGAACAATATCAAAATTGTAAACAATTTGTACCTGTCAAACTTGTTGCTCTTCATGAAGTATACTACAAAAGGAATGATATAGTGTGCCAATGTAAAGGTAGTAGAGTGATACTAATAAAAGAGGAGGCAAGAAAGCGTGTTAATTATGTTAAATGTAATAGGGCATTTCAACAAGAACTTGAGAAGCACACAAAAGTGTTCCATGAGTCTTTACATTGTGGATTTCGAATGATACTAAAGAAGAAAGAAATGATAAGTAGTTCCATGTTTTTTTTATAGATGTTATTCTACTTGTACAAGAACACAATAATCAAATAAGTAAATCAATTGAGAGAATCTAAGAAATTTTATTGGAAAAAATGCTTTGCAACTCCCTTGATTGTACAAAGAAATTGTTCCAAAGTTTGAGGAGGCCTCCTGGAGGGTGGAGGGCCATCCCCCACTTGGTCTGACTACCTAGAATCATTAATGTGGCTGATAAAAAGTCCCCTTAAGTAAAATCTAATAATTTTCCTAGAGGTATTTCATAGGAAACACTGGCTTTTGACCACAAAAAATTAGTTGATACCAGAGGAAATTTGAAATCATTTTCTCAAGCCCTAACAAATGAGCCAAATCTTTCGAATGGCAACAATTTTGAGCCAATCAAATGAGGGTTGTAGTGGAGGTTACAAAGGACATGGTTTAGGTAAGAATACTCCTTCCTTTATTTTTTTCTTTCTCCTAATTCTGAAATGGAAAAAAACATTAAAGGAGAATTTGGTAGACTTATAAACACTGCAATTTTCCTTATTGTTCAAGACATTAAAAAAGTCTCATCTAGGGCATTCCTAAATGATTGGCTCTATAATAACTAGAGAAAAATCTAGGGTTCCAACTTTTCTATCTCAGAATTCTATATAAAGGACTATTCCTTCTTTTCTTCAAAGATCATAATGCTCAGAAACAAATTATTGATTAAAAAATTTTGAAAACAGGAAATTCAAATTTCAAGGTGATTCAGTGGTCCCTTGAGGCCATTAATGCTGAAATTTTAGCTCTTTCTTCTCCCTAGTGGATTACCACTATCATTTTACCTATAGTTCTCTGGAATCTCTTTCCCTAATCTTTCAAGCCCCTTGGCAAGGTTATCAAGATTTCTATAATGCCTACCCTCCTTCCCTACGTGGATGCAAGAATCTTTATTGCCATAGATCTTGGCAAGGACATACCCAAGGAAATAATTTTTGTTATCTGAGGTATTAACCATTTTTTCATATTTCTCTCATGGGTGGGTTGAATGTGTGCTTCCTTTGTAGAAAGAAAGGACACATTAGAAAGGATTGTCCCTTGGTTAGGAAGAAACTCTTGACCTTTTCAAAGAAGAATATCCATGCTCCCCTCAAGCTTTTGTCCTATCCAATTCAACATGGGAATGATGTTAGTAATATTAGAAGGACATATATCCCTCTCCTTAATGTTGAACCTCCCTAAATATCTAAGGATTTTTGTCCTTTGGATTCTCTCCAAACTACTTTTTAGGCTCTTGTTGCTCCTCTTCCTATTGACTTGCCTAATCCTAATTTGAAATCTCTTCATCTCCTATCCTCTCCCCCCAAGATTAAGCATTGTATATATAGTACCCACCAAATTGTATTAAAGAAATTCAAAAATATTTATGGTCACAAGATTAGTAATCAACATATTGTACCCCAATTCTCCCTCTAGAAAAAGAGGTGGAAGCTATTCTAAATGGTTCTCTATGTGTAGCCTTTGGTTCCTCTTTCAAATAGATTTATGCTCCTCTTCCATAGTCCCCTTGAGATTATCAATTTAATGATATAGCTACTAGTAGTAAAATAGTATGTGAAGGTCTTGATGTCATTAAAATATCCTATGAACTTGAGGATAATCTCAATAACTTTGATATGATGGCTATCCCGACCTCCCCCACTCTACACCAAGCCCCCACTCATATTGTGACCCTGCCTCCTAGGAGATTGGCCTTTGTTATCAGGATTCCCACTCTTAAGGATAGTGTGGATCCATACCTTGAGAAGATTGGTGGGGAGGATGACATATCACCAGGCTTCTACAATAGAAAGATTGAAGAGGAACTATTTTTCTTCAATGCAAAAAAAAATCCAAAAGACCTAGGAAGAGTGTTGATCACAAAAATGAGGAGAACCTTATTAGAGTGGAGAGGTTTAGAGAAGATAATGAATAGAGTATCAAGAGGAAGAGAGGCAAACCACCCAACTCTATTAACTCTATCAAACCCAATTAGATCCAAAAGAGGAAATTACCCAAATGCTTCTACAATTTTCAAACACTAATGGATTTTGAACCACATACCTCTCAATAATGATGGAAAAATATATTTCTTGGAATGTAATAGGTCTTGAGACACCAGATAGAAAATCTGTAACTAAGAGACTCCTTAGAAATCACAGTGACATTGATTTCCTATTAGTACAAGAGATCAAAGCTATGGTTTTTTAGTTAGATGTAGCCCTCAAATGCATGTGGAAAGATGCCAAAAAAAATTCATTAATCATACTTGAGGGAAAGGAGGCACAACAATCCTAATTACTCCTAAATAGAAGAATTCATTAGTTGATTGGGGTAGATCACCTCACAATAGAATTGTTTAGATTATCCTCAATATTAACAAGAAGGAAATTGGGATTATCTCAATGTACACCCCTAATGACTTTAACAATAGAATTCCCCTATGAGATTGGATGTGTCGAATGAAAGACATTGCATGGACAATGGTTGGATATTTTACTATGATAGAAACCCAACAAGAAAAATATGGTAAATATAAATTTGAATAGAAAGGTGAAGATAAATTCTATTGGTCAAAATTTATAAATAGATTCAAACTCTTTGATCCATTAATAGGGGAAAAGAAATACCATAGGGGAATATGGTATGTTGGGACCAATTATTAGAAGGTAACCAAGAGAATATATTATGGGTTGCATAGGTTTTCTATGATAAAGACTACTTTAGTTTTAAGAACGCCCAAGATGGAGCTTGTGTGCAAGTCTATCGGTTCACTCTTTTTTACCACCACCCAATTGTGGCAACTATATTCATGCTAAACCATCCCAACCTACTAGGTTCCAAATTAGCAAGCTTTGCATTGAAAACTTCTCTTCTCAAGGATGAAGATATTAAAGTTGCTACTATTATGATTAGTGGTTTAATTATAATATTATTATACCATCTTAAATTGGAATCACTTTAATTTAATGATAATTTAGCTCTTATTTAATTTGAGAACATAATTTCCTTGTATCTCTCCTCCTTTCTTATCCTTTCTTCTCACTTCTCCTAAGTAGAATAATGGTAGGACCTAATAGATCCTCTTTAATGCTCCTATTTTTGTGGCGTAAAGATTGAGGTAGGGTCTAATCACTTAGGTCCTCCCTTTTCTTCATCCAATCATTCAAAAACTATTTTTTGTACTATAACAGTCATATCTCAAAATATGTACCCAATTTTTGGGATCTGGGACCTATTTTGGAACCTTGAAGGAATCTTGAGAGTTCTTGGCCCTAGTTGGTAGGGATTTGTTGTGTCCCTTCCCAATTAGAGGAATAGTGCATCCCTTCTTGGGACCATCCTTGAGGTCTTGTATTCATATTAATCCCTAGAGTTAATGCACTATACTATCAACCTATGGGAGAAAGTTAATTCCAACCGCTTTATAAACCCATCCATTTCCTCCTTTTTGCATCATTATGTGTTCAATATCATACACACACAAGCATTATATTATTTGCACACTCAAGTTATGAAGCCTTCAAATCTTCAAGCCTTCTTCAAAAAAATTCCTCCATTGAAGATCAAGGATATAAGATTTCAAACAATTGAAGAAGTTTATCTTCAAGATCTCCCTCAATTCATGCAAGGTCCTTTGTTTCATATTCTACATCTACTCATCCACATTCTTGATCCAATTTTATTGGTAAAGAGAGTTCATTGCATTCAATTTGAAACATCATACTATTGTATGGTGAATTTTTATATTTACTTAACATTTATGCAACTCAATAATTTTAATTCAAGGTTAATTCTTGTAGTGGGCTTTGTCTGAGGCAAACCCCCCATCAACAAACAAAACCCTTTTTATTTATTACGATTTCTTGATCTTGAAAAGGTAATCAAGTTGCAGATTTAGATACACTTTTTAATCATTCTACAAAGCTATGAAATCAAAATCAAGTTCAAACAAAGTTGATCAAGTATGCCCTTCTCCCATGCTTTAGGAGAACATCACCCTCATACAAAATTCATTCCTGCTAGATCGCCAATGAATTTTTGGGTTTCAAAGATTTTCATAGTTTTAGGCACATATCCAATGCTCTTTATTGATTTGGAGTAGCAAATCAAGTAGAAAATCAAACTCTTTACTCTTAAGGTGGGTCTTTTAATTTTCTTATTTATTTCAAAAAATCTATTTATTACATCTAGTTTCTTAACTCCATTCTTAGTTCTTGTTACACTAGGGTTTCAAGGGCTTTTGCATATTTTCCCTTATTTTACAACCACTAGATTCTATCTTGCATTAGTTTTTCGTTATCACTTGGTTAGCATTAACCTTTCTATATCTAGTCATTTAAGAATTAGGATTGAAAGGATCAACTTCCTTGACTCTAACTTTGAGATGTGTTTGGTTATGTGATGAACTTAGATTCACTTTGCTTGATTCACATTTCCACCCAAACATCTTTTGGTGAGCCCCACTAGAAACATTTCCACATTTGGTTTGGTGTTATATTCTTCTTTGCATTCTATTTATATTAATTGTATTATGTAGTTAATTTTTTTCATGAAAGTATATATTTCATTAATCATATCTATCACTTTTCAATTATATGTTTTATTATTTAGTTCATACCTTAAGATTAGATTCATTTTGTGTCATCTTTCCTTGCTTGGTGTATGAAATTTATTACCATATACCCTAGGAGAAGTTATAGACTCATGGCTCCTTTTGATTTGAAATCTGTTAGAAATAGGGAATACTGAGAAGGGGGTGAATCAATATTATATAAACTTTAGCCAAAATTGGATATTATTAATTACTTTCTAACTTGCATATGAATGTGAACTAATTATTTTGAATAATAAACATAACCATGAAATAAGAGAACTCATAACATCATATTTTGTTAACTAGGGAAACCTTGGCCAAGGGAAAACCCTAGTGGGGATGGTACCTACAAAATGATCCACTAATCAAGAGTATCTGGTTAAAGATATTGACCTTGTTAAAAGTCTATTACATATTTATAGTGTCTCAGTCCTTGTTAGAGGAGTTAGGACTTGTTAGAAGCCTCAACCCTATTAGGAGTTGTCATATACAAATACAAAATGTATGCAAGAAGAATCCACTACCCAAACATGCAATATACAATGTAGTTTCTTGATACAAAAGGATAGTTAAAAAAACCTCTTTCATTATTGTTGATATCTTCAATATCTGATATCTCCTTTGTTGATCATCACAATATTTGTATTCCTCTGATCATACATCAGAATTCGCATCACATACAGTTTGCATAGTCTTCCTTAGAAGCACACTTAAGTTTGTATTTTATATTTTCTTTTATACCTTTACAAATTACAAAATATTATCTAGTCAACCTTCAAGATTTCACATGCTTTACAAAATATATTATTATAACTCATTGACTTAGGTTTAACATATAAGATGTCATCCCCAATTAATTAAGTAATTGTTTTTAAAACAATATAATTCCTTAATCCATAAATTCTTTGTTGTGACTAGTAAAATCATTATATCTCTTTATGTATTGGCCATACTAACTTGTGCTCATGCACATGTCATTTTAACAGTATATCCTTTCCATACCTAAATTTGTGTGTACCAATAATGTCTTTGTCAACTGCACATATAAAAATTGTATCTATCTTGTCAGATAAACAAATTGATACTTATCTACAATTTTTCTAAGTATAGATGGTGTATATTTAACTTTGCATTATGCTCTCTTCATACAAGATATATGTTCCCATAAATGAAAACTACAACTTATCTACCTAGCCAAATTTCCAACAATCTCCCCCTTTGGCATTGATGGCAACATATGGAAAATTTGACTAAGTCCCAAAATGTTGATCAAAAACTTTACAAAACTTGGCCTTAACAAAAATTCACAAAACTTCAAAACTTGTGGATCATTACATTCTTATACCATCTTTCCTTATATCTATTTTTACAATATAGCTCCCCCTTTAACTAATCTCTCTTTCATACATATCTATACAATTATAATCCCTTACATTACTACTACTCCCTTACATAAAATTTTCTTGTATTACTCCTCCTTTGACATCAATGACAAAGGTGTCAAAATCTATGTAGAATAAAAAATTTGGTCATTTACCTCTGAATTAGATTGATAGACATATATTGCAATCATCAAAACTTTTCTTTAGACACTTGAAGTTCATCTCCCATGAGCCTTTGAATCCTTCTGATATATTGAGAAGCACGCATAGCCCATAAGATGTTACCCGTACTGCATTCAATTCTGAATTTTAAAAAATTATAAAAGATGTCTTGACCTATAGACATTATTTCGCTTTTTGTTCAAGGGTGTTGATCTTAAGTGATAGGTGCTCCCTCACAAGTGAGAACCATTTTTCAATTCTTTCTTTATTTATCTCAGTTAGACTTATCTCATCATAATTCTTTGCAATCTTTGTCTCTATGTCTTCTACCTTTTGATGTGGTTGTTGATGTTGATTTACTAAATCCTCGAGTTCTTCATGCTTCTTTCTCAACCCCTCATCAAATTCTTTGGTGAACTTGAATGATAGTGTGCATTTTTCATATAACTTTTTCCCTTCCTATTTATATTTTCTTAACTCTTTTATGCAAGTATCAAGAGCTCCCAAGCCATTCTAATATTCTAACAAAAAAAGTGTCAAATGTATGTGCATCATGTTGTATTTGAGCTTGTACAGATGCTATGTCTGATAGGTTAGTGAACTTTGCATCAAAGGATTTCACTAATTCCTTAGCTCTTAGTTGAAAATCTTCCTCTGTCACCTTGATAGTGATTGTGCTCTACATCTTTTCATGTACTTCTACTAGAGTCTTCTACAAATTCCACACTTTCTTGTTCTTCTCTAGTAGCTTACTCAATGATGAGTCCTTTCTTATCATCATTATCATCTGATGGAATTGTTATTCCTTCTTTCATGTCCTCTCTCTTCCTCTTCTTCTTGCTCTTTCCTTTTCTTTTCTTCTTTCTCTTTCCTTTTCTCTTCTTCCTCCTTTTTCTTTTCTTCATCTTCTTTTCTTTTTACTTCTTCCTCATTCTTCTTTTCTTTTTCTTATTTTCTCTCTACTTCTTCCTATTTTTTATTTTCTTCTTCTTCTTTTCTCTTATCTTCTTCTACATTTTTCTTCTCTTCTTCCTCTTTCTTCCTCTTCGGATAGCTCTAATTTAGACTCAATTATCTATGTCATCCTTCTAGGATTAAGAGTCTTTCTTTTCTTTCTAGGTATTGTAGACATCTATTTGACTCTCTTCAGTTCTTTAGGAGGTTCTATTTGCTCCTTAAATTTTGTAAATCGTGTAGACTTTCTGGGGCTAGGAGGAGAGGTTGACTACACTTTTATAGTGCTCACATCTTCTTCATTATCCTTCTTTTGTGTTGTCTATACAACAATAGGTTGTACTTGGGAAACTATTGCATATGGTATTACTGGTGCAACTGCTTGTGGTTCTACTACTTGTTATGCCTTCTGTTGTTCCTCTAGATGCTAGTGGTGTGGAAATAAAGATTTATAATTGTACACTTTCCCTCATTTCTTTAGTAATTCCAATTACTTCTTTGAATTATTCCTTAGTCATAGTAGTTTCTTTCACAATTGTTTCAATCTTCTTGTCCACTTTCTTCTTGATGTCTTTGTTGTATAGCTCACTTTGGACTTCTCGCATCTTCTCATCATATGTCCTCCATCTAGGATATTTCTCATCTCTGTTAGATTCCAGAATAATCTTTGCATAACCTTCAATCAATTCTTCAATCACTTCATGCCCCATAGGGTCAATGAATTTAACTCTTGTCTCCAATACTCTCATACAAGTAACATATGTTTCCACCATGAAGAAAATATCTTTGTATTTTTCAACTGATTATGGATGAATTATGTACCATTGTTTCATCTTAGTCCAAAAGTTCCTCATCATCTTTTTGATATCTTCTATTATCCTCTCCTTTGAATGTCTTATGTAATGGTGGGTTATCAGATTAATGGTGCATTTTTTTTTGTTTTGCTCAGAGTCAAACATACCAGGAAACTTCCTCATGACTTGAAAAAATAGATGTGTCAATAAGGACTCAAATCTAAATATAGCATTCTTAGTTTTCTTCAACCATTCAGTGTTGTCCAGTAATTGTTGTTTCACAATTTCATGCATATTTACCTTTTCTTTCTTAACTGTCATCAGATGGGTTGCATGGATGAATCCAACAAGCATAGAGTTCAACCTAGAACTATATTTCATCTTGTAAACAATGATTTGTCTTAACAATCTCATTTTCCTTGATCAAATCTAATCTCATAATTGTGCCATCTAATTTGGTTTTCAAGGTGGTTTCAACTATTTTCTTCACATTCTTCTCATTGATAGGGTTACAACCTTCATTACTTAGACCGATAAGATTTTGAATCATGTCTTTGTCATTCATCATAGGAATATCTTGTACCCAAAACATATCTTCATGGATTCAGCTTAAAATCCACTCATGATTGTCAAATTCAATGTAGAACATGTGCTTTATAATATTCAGCTCGCTCAGGTCTTCAAACCCCTATTTAAGAGATAGGAAATTATTGCATATAAGGTCTAAATCCTTGTGAAATTCATTGTCTCCTATGCTCTCAAATTTATAGTAAATGTAAGCTCTAATGTCTTCTACATGCAATACATTCATGGGAACTTGGGAGAATGCTCCTAATGGTTCATCTTCCAAAGATATATAAGGATGGTTCTTAAACTTGTATCTAGGGTGTTCATTAACATCATAGATTGTGGGTACTTCCATTGTTCAGATTAAACCTTAGAATTTTAGTTGCGTGGGTCATAAATACTTTGATTTTGCGTAACTCAGGATTTCTTCACTTTGTACTTGAAAAACTCTTTCAATTCACCTTCAAATTACTCTAAGTTACTCCTTATTTTCTCACATGATCAAAAGGTACACAAAATCTCATTCGTAATGCTTAAATCACTTCTAATTTACTGTTGTATTAATTACATAAGTGCACAATCACCAAAAATTGTTTCTGATTATCATGCAACTCAATTTCTTTTGTACACTCACATGTGATCTCCAAATAATTTGCACTCTTAACCATGACTTCACATCATCATGTTATACTTCATACTAACTATGCAAACTTTAACTCTCACTATGTCATAACTTTTACCTTTCTAATGCTCAATCTCTTATCTAAAGTACTTAATTCAAGTCAGATGAATCAAATACAATTTCTGAATTCAATCCTTCACGTGCATCAAGTGATTTCTCTTCTAATACTACATGTGAACTCGATGGATATTTGGCTTTGACAAATACCTCTTTGAATTCTTCTACATATTCTCTTAAGTTTTCTTTCTAATTATCATTGTTACTCTCATTCCTTTTGATATTTTTGTTTGTGTTCCTTCTGAAGTTTGGATTCCTCATATTGTTCCTCATGTTTATTCTAAAAAATGTTTCTACGTGACCAAAGTAGTTGCATAGCTAACATAGTGGTGTATTATTTCCAAATTTGGGTCCACGCTAGTTTATAGGTGCTCTGAGATTTTTGGCTATATGTCCAAAGTTGTTACATTTGTAACACACAATGGTGTTCCTTGCTCCATTAGTTCCTTCATTAGATCTCCTTCTTTCTCCTAAAGGGTTAGTACCTCTAAACATTCTACTATTGCTACTATTATTATAAAATTTAGGTTTATTGCAATTAACTCCTCTATGACCAAAACCATGATAATTATAATAATAAAAATCAGCAACATGTTTAAATGGATTACATGTGCATTCCCTTTCCATATGACTGATTTTATTACATGCAAAGCATCTACCTTTGAATTCTTACCTTACTTCCTTGGGTGGTTTAGTTTTCTCATATTTCTTAGGTTCATCAGTTTGTTTAGGTTGATCAACTTGTTCAATCTCCTTAAGTGAATTGTCAAGTTGATTTAGCTCATCCATGTTTAGTTCTTCTTTCTTTGTGTAGACTGATGAATTTCAGGACTCGTTTCCTTTCTAGCTCCAGATTTATTAGTTGATCTTTCTCTAGTAAAATATCCAAGACCAATCTTATCATAGGACGATCTCTAAAAATATAATTTCTCATCAATTATCCCACAACTAGAATATAACTTCTCTAATTATTTTTTAGTCTAGGTTAGCTCTCCTTTCACAATAGTCTTGTACTTCTCACATTTTGCATACTCTAAATTGGTGGATTCAAGTTTAGATGTAACTTTTGTAACATGGGATCTTAGATCTATATTCTTAGATTTCATATCTGACTCAATTTTCCATCATCTTTCTTTAAGCTCAATTTCAGTTCAATGATTTTCAATTCATGTTTTAGGATCTAATTTTCTTTCTTCAATCTTGAAACTTCATCAGTATCCTTAATTTGATCTTTAGGCTCTCTTTTGGGTTTGAGATGACCAACCTTGTAAGAAGAGAACCAAATGGTAAGAGAATTTTTAAACGTTGGACTTGCAATGAATTTAGTCATTATGCTTCTACGTGTCCTAAAAGAGAGACAAAGTATAAGAATAATTTCAAGTCTAGAAGGCCTAGAGATTGTTTGTATGCAGATGAAGATAATGACTCTGAAGAAAGAGTTCAGAGTGAAAGTGATGATGAATTAGGATTTGTAGATTAACAAAAGAAAATCCTGAAAAAGAAGTCAGCGAAGAGAAAGCCCTAGTTTTGCAAGTTAGAAAAAGAATTGATTGGATTATAGATAGTGGTTTTTTGCATCATAGGACTAGAGACATGAATAATTTTTTTAAGTTTAGCAATCATGATGGAGGAATTATCAGAGTTGGTAACAATGAAGCTTGACATATAAAGGGAATAGGATCTATTACTCTGAATGAAAAGACTAATATTAATGATGTATATTTTGTTGATGAATTAAAGAATAACCTATTGAATGTTGAACAGTTGGTTGAAAAAGGTTATCAGTTGCAATTCACAAAGAAGGCATGCATCATCAAGGACAAGGATGGTAAGTTGATTGGCACTGGTACAAGATCCAAAGGTAATGTGTTTCAATTGAACCCTATAGAGATGAATTGTTTGCTTATAAAGGTGGATAACAATTTGATATAGAATTGAAGATTTTGTCATATAAACATTGATAATATTGTGAAGACTAGTAGTACATTTGTTGTCAAAGATATACCTAAAATTATGTAGCCTACTAATGTTGTGTGCAAACAATGTGTTAAGGATAAGGAGAAGAAAAATCCATTTTCAAGCAAGAAGTTCACTACCATAGTGAAATTGGTTGTTCATAAAGATTTGAGCAGTCCTACCAGAACAAGAGGATTTTATGGTGAAAGTTACTTTATGATTTTTGTCGATGATTTCACTAGAATAATGTGGGTAGCATCTCTAAAGAAAATTATGAGGCATTTGAAAAGTTCAAGTTGTTTAAGAACATAGTTGAGAATTAATTTGGGGTAAAGATAAAATGTTTAAGATCAAATAGAGGTGGTGAGTTTACCTCGAGAGAGTTTAACATCTTTTGTGAAGAGAATGGCATCAAGAGACAGCTATTAGTACCTAAGACCCTTGAACAAAATGGGATTGTTGAAAGAAGAAATAGGTGTGTAACAGATGCAACAAGAGCCATGATGCTTGAGAATGATGTATCCAAGACATTTTGGAGAGAAGCAATCAATACATAAGTATACACGATGAACAAGGTGTAGATCATAAAAGGTACAAATGAGACTCCCTATGATTTTTGGTTTGGACATGCACCCTTACTAAAGTATTTCAAAAAATTTGGAAGTATTACATAAAGAGAGATGATGATATTGGTAAGTTTGATGCAAGAAGAGATGAAGGTATGTTCCTTAATTATTCATTAAAAATAAAAGCTTATAGATGTTTTAATCAAAGAATTAAGACTATTGTTGAGTGCGCAAACATAAAAATGGTTGAAAAGTTTGGAGTTGAAGAGAGAATGTCGGATTATAATTTTGATGAAGAAGAAGATAATCCTAAAAATGTTATAGGAAATGTTGAAGTTTTCTTTGAGACTAACACTAATTTTCAGAACGATGTTCAAATTGTTGAACAAAGAGAAGAACCAAGATCTAAACTTAGAGAAGTAAGAGTTGAGACAACAACATCTATCGAATAGGAATTTGACAAAGAATTTCCCTATAAATCAGATCATTGGAAGCAAAGAAAAAGGAGTTATGACAAGAAACAAAGTACATGAAGAATTATGTTTGATTTCTCAATTTAAACCAAAGAATATAGATTAGGCATGCAAGGATTATCATTGGATTAAAGAAATGAAGGAAGAACTAGATTAGATTGTGTAGAATGAGACATGGGAATTGGTTCCTAGACCTAAAGACAATAATGTTATAGGAACTAAATGGGTTCTCAGAAACAAAATGAATGAACAAGGTGGGGTTGTAATAAATAAAGAAAGATTGGTATGCAAAGGATATTTATAGAAAGAAGGCATAGATTATGAAGAAACATTTTCCCATGTTGTCAGACCTAAAGCAATAAGAATGTTCTTGGCTTATGCAACAAGTAAGAAGTTCAAAGTGTATCAGATGGATGTAAAGTCAGCATTTCTGGATGGAGAGCTTGAAGAAGAAGTCTACATTGAGAAACTTGAAGGATTTCCTTTTATAGAAGAAAGGGGCATGGTATGCACATTAAAGAAGAATTTTATGGTCTAAAGAAAGCACCTAGAACCTGGTATTCAAGATTGGACAAATATTTGGTAAAGTTGGGATTTCATAAAGGTATGACAGATAGCATTTTATATTTGAAAGAAATTGAGAATTAATTTTTTATTATTGTGATATTTGTGGATGACATAATCTTTGGATGAAATGATAAAGCAAGTGACAAATTTGTAGATGAAATGAAGAATGAATTTGATATTACTATGACTGGTGAGATGAAATATTTCTTATTTCTACATACTGTACATAACATTTATGGTATTTTCCTATCACAAGCTAAGTATTTAAAAGACTTGTCAAAAATATTTTCTTGAAAAGTTTTAATTATGTTGGTACACCTATGATAATTGGTCACAAGTTATGTAGCAAAGATGAGACACCTACATTTGAGCAAAAGAAGTACATATCTATGATTAGAGGTTTGTAATATCTCACTCACACCAAACTAGATATAGAAGATGTAGTTGGGATAGTAGCAAGATATCAAGAAAATCCTAGAGAAACACATTATGTATCAGTAAAGAGAATATTCAGATATTTGAAGGGTACCCCTGATTATGGTTTGTGGTATGACAAATCAAGTAATTTTACTTTGTGTGCATATACTGATGCAGATTGGGCAAGCAGTATGGAAGATAGAAAGAGCACTAGTAATGGAGCATTTTTCCTTAGAGGAAGATTGGTTTCTTGGCTAAGCAAGAAACAAGATTGTATCTCATAGAGTACAGCAAAAAGTAGAGTATGTAGCAACAGTGAGAAATTGCAATCAGATTATGTGGATGAAGCAGATGTTGAAGGATATTGGGATAGAATTTTCAGAACCTGTTATCATACATTTTCATAACATGAGTACATTATGTCTAAGAATATGGTGTTGCATTCTAAGACTAAGCATATATCTATTAAGTATTATGCTTTGAGAGAAATTTGTAGAGAAAGAGATAAGATTAGAGTATGTATATACAAAAGAGAAGATTGTAGATATCTTTATGAAGCCTTTTCCTAAAGATACATTTGAGTATTTGTGAGGTATGCTTGGGGTTATGCCCCTATCTACTTTTGAGTAGATGCATAGAGTGCATTAGTCTAGTGGTACAAATCTATATTTTTTATGTAGAATTAATGTTGATACTTCCTATATGGGAGAGTATCTATGATGTGCTGAGTCATAAAGGACTCATGGTAGCTAGTATAAAACAGTGTCTTTAGATACTTGAGCTAGTTGAAGACTTGGATCAGATGATTGACATAATGATTCCTTTGTCATTGATGTCAATGGGGGAGAAATTGCATCAAAATAAAACATGTCGTATGTATGGGTGAGAAGTGTTGTCGATGGAGAATAAGCTCTCTAACATAATGAGGCAGACTTTTCGTACATGAAACATGTATGTATGGGGGAGAATTATTCCTGATAAATTAATTGATATCAATAGGGGAGAAGTTGTGAACAATTGATTTTCATCCATTTAAGAATGGAGAATTGTTCCTATTAGTTAGAGTGTGAATAACTAATGTCAATTTTAAGAGTGGGAAAGAATAGATAGAACAATGTTACTATGAGCTTTAGATTTGATTGATGAAGAGGATTGAAAAAGAATAAAATAATAGAGCAACAATAGAGTTGGATTTGATATTCTTGGAACTTAGATGTTTTTCACCTATTTTGTTATCAATGCCAAAGGGGGATATTGTTAGCATGAATTCTAATGGTATTCCATTGGGGGAGTATCCTAAGCATTGGATAGATGGATAGCATGATTAACATGTTGCATTTATGATTTTTTTTGTCATTTATGTCATCATAGTATTATTTATGTGAGGACTAGCAGAGTAGCAGATAAAGAATTAGGTGGTACGAACTCTATATTGATGATTAGGTCACTAGTTTTATCCCTGATCTTCTCATGCACATTAACACTTTCTTGTCTTTTTCTCCTCTCATTTTCTTTGGTTCATTTGGTTTCTTACAAATGAGGAAAGTTTCAAGGGTAGGAGTATAATTCTTATTGAGCCTCTACGGAGACTCATCCATCACCATATTTGTGTGTAGGTTACTTTGAGCTTCAAAATCAAAGAACAACACTTCCTCAATCTAATTGGGGATTGCATTAATGCTCTTAAAGATTAAAATGTTCCATTTGAGATCCAATCAAAAGAAATAAAGGGCCTTAATTATGATTGCAAACTCAAGGAAATGCTAGAACAAATCATATGGAAGAAGAGAATATCTAAACTAAACATCCCTAGAGGCCCTAACAAGCATGCAAAGAATGGAACAAATAGGAATAAGGAACCAGAAAATGGAATTGGAGTAAGCAAGGTACTACCACCACCCCCCTATATAAATTTTTAGAGTGTGATTGTTGGAGCAACCAACACTAGTGCCCAGAGAAGTGGAGTCGGAGAGGTGTTAAATAAGTTGGTCCTGAATGAAGGTCTAGAAAACACGATTGTGATATCCCAAGATAGAAAAGAGATCAAGGATGGCTGGCCCCCATGCATCCTTATCAATAGCATTCCAAGCCCCCCTACCCTATCATGGGAAGCTCTGCTTAATAATCCACACAATGTGATTAGAGAAGATGGACTTAGTCTCAAATGGGCTAATGAACCCATTTCATGGACAATGTGGATCAAAGAGTAGAAGGAAATCATATGTTTAAGAATATTTTTATATTTATGGCTTGATGTTATAGTTTGTTGATTTGAATAGACCACATATCTTATCTTTTTGGTTTATCTTTGATAAACTATAAGTATTAATGGTAGTCCAATAAACTTGGCCTCAAATGTATAAGACTAAATTTTAATTTTAATTAATAGAAAAAAAAAGTAAATCAATTAAATGAGTTTGAACTTAGCCAACATATTTCTAAAAGTATACTTCTATTTATCTCCCCTCTCCTTGTCTTCATCTAAAATTTATCAATTAGTGCATCATAATAATTGAAACATTTAAAATTATTTAGGTTGGAATTGGCTATGTAGTCTATGGATGTACCATAACCTCATAACCATAATTTATGAATTGGTGCATCATGATAATTGAATAGCCATTTCCATCCAAATCTAGCATCCCTCCTAAACTAAGCTAAAATGTGTCTTGGGGTTCTCCATACACAACTCCAATTGCCAAAGCATAAATAAAATCAATACAAAGAGCAATGGAAGGGGCCTTCTATAGAATTCATACAATAAAATGAAGCACTCATACTGTAGAAGTTGAGAAAATCAACTTCACAGTTTGCCAAGAACACCTGCATGCAAATAACATATTGCTGAAGGGAAACTAGAGAAGGAAAAAAGTGCAGCTTGGAAACCTCAACGGAGTGAGAGAAAAATGTATTCCAAGATCATGAAAAAGAAATTAAAAGAGTTCAACCTTAAAGGTGAATGGAACCCTAACGGGAAATAAAACTCAACCATCAACTACCAAAGCCATAAAATTCTTGACTATCAAGCACTGTTGCTCTATACTCAGCCTTTGTAGATGAAAGTGTGTGAGCATTTTGCTTCTTGCATGACCAGGTGATAGGACTAGAGCCAAGACAGAAGACAAAGCTAGAAGTAGACTTATGATCATCAACATCACCAGCAAAATCTAAGTCAATGTAGCCAACAATGTGAGGAAGCCCTGGTAATGAATGCCATACATAAGTGTGCCCTCAATGTATTTCAAAATATGCTTGGTAGCTTGCCAATGACTCTCATGAAGCTCATGTGAAAATTGAGAGACAAGACCAACTACAAAGGAGAGATCAGGACGAGTATGTGTCAGGTACAACAAGCTGTCAACCAACTGCTGGTACAATGTGGGATCCACTGAAAGTGAAGTACAAGAGGTAGACAAGGTTACACTTGACTAAAAAGGTGTAGGAGCAAGCTTACAATCAAGCATGTCAAAGCATTGAAGCATGTCAAGAGCATACTTATGTTGATAAACAAAGATCCTAGTAGAGGATTGAACAATCTGTAGACCAAGAAAATAGTATAATAGACCAAGATTAGTCATCTCAAACTATTCCATCAATGCACGTTGAACATCCTGAAGCATAGAGGATGAGCTACCTATGAGCATAAGATCATCAACATATAGCACAAGGATCAAAACCTCAGCCTCAAGATACTGAATGTACATTGTAGAATTAGAATGGCAGCATGTGAAGCCTATAGAAAGCAGAAAAGAGTCTATCTTCTCATACCAATCCCAAGGGGCCTATTTAAGACCATACAATGAGCGTTGAAGTCTACAAACCAAGGAGCAATCCTACACAAATCTCTGAGGTTGCTCCATGTAAATCTCCTCAATACGATCACCATGCAAGAATGCACTCTTCACATCCATCTGAAAAATGGGCCATCCTTGAGAAGCTGTGACAGATAAGACAAGGCGAATAGAGTTCATCTTGGCAATACGGGAAAATGTCTCAATGTAATCAATACCCTCAACCTATGAAAAACCCTTCGCAACAAGATCAGCCTTGTGCTTATCAATAGAACCATCGATAGAAAACTTAGTACGATATAACCATTTACATCTCACTAGCTTTCATCCCTTAGGAAGAGAACAAAGACCCCAAGTATGATTCTTCATCAAAGAGGAATACTCCTCCTCCATTGCACTATCCCACTCAAAATGTCTTGTCACTATTGCAAATTTCTAAGGATCAACACAAATAGTATGACTGAGAAGACTAGAACCCACGGTATGAGATTGGTTGTGATGGGAAGTGGAAGGGTCACCAACTAGAGATCTTGTAGCCTCAACTATAGCTCGAGCCCATTTAGGCATCTATGGAGGATCTTGTAGTGGAGGTAAATGGGGATCACCAAGATCATCATCCTCATCATCTAGAAAAGAGATTGGAAAGGATGAGGGAGTAGTGGTAAGTAAAGTAAACTCTGGAGATGAGGTATCTACTATAGGAAGGTGCACATCAAACTGGACATCCCGTCGAAATAGGACCTATCTGGAATTAGGATCAAACAACCTATATGCCTTAACATCCTCACAGTAACCAAGAAAAATGAGGTGTTGGCTCTTTCGCTCCATTGCTCTCCTCTAAGCATTCGGTACAAATGCCCATGCTTCATTACCAAAAACTCGAAATGAAGATACATCATGCTTGACATGAGACCAAGCCTCCTCAGGAGTCATATGTTGAAATGCCTTGTGAGGCATTCAATTTTGAATATAGTTGTCATAATTGACTGCCTCTACCCAAAAGGACAAATCCATGGACCTAGATTGTATCATACAATTAGCCATCTCTTGAAGTGTTCTATTCTTTCTCTTTACCACACCATTATGCTCAGGTGTGTAGGGCACTAAAGACTGATGCTAAAGACCATGTTTAGAGAAAAAATCCCTAAAATCTTGGTTCACATACTCCCCCCCCCCATTATTTTTGTGTATTTGTCGAATAGAAAGACTAGATTGCTTCTCCACAAATGCCTTGAAGATTTGAAATGAATCAAAGACATTCGACTTGTACTTCAAAAAGTACACCTATGTGCGCCTAGAGAAGTCATCAATGAAAGTAAGCACATATTTGGCACCAGAAAAAGGAGTAGAAAATGACATGAGGTCACTATGAATCAACTCCAATGGTGCCAAAGCATGAGTAACTCATCCATGTGGAAAAGGATCCCTATGTTGTTTTCCAAGAGCACAACCCTGACAAACACCATCTATGCAGGAAATCTAGGGAAGCCCAAGAACAAGTGTCTGCGTGCTCATATGCTGAAGATATTTGTAATCGACATGGCCCAAATGCTCATTCCAAAGTCTACTTACTGAATCTACATGTGCTACAAGACAAGAACCTGGGCTAGTAGAAGACTCAAATCCATCAAATCTATATAGTCAAGATGCAGAGTCAACACTCCCAATAGCCACAATCAACTCATAATCATGTAAGTCTCAAATAACCACATCATGTGGTGAGAACTCAATTTTCTTACTAGAGCCAGAGTGGAAAATCTGATAAATAGACAATAGGTTTATCGAGATGTCAGGGACCAAAAGAACATCCTGAAGAGAACCCCCAGCTAATGCAATAGAACTAGAACCCAAGATTGAAGGATGTGATGAGTTCCCAACAGTAATCTGTGAAGTAGCACAAGAAGCAAGTGAGGTGATCAACTACTGAGTGCTTGTCATATGGTGATAGGCACAGGAATCAAGAATCCAGGTAGGCCCATAAGTCATAGCTCGTGCAGTAAGAGCATGACCTTTCCCTACAAGGGGGATGAAGACTTAAGAGTAGAAATGTGATGCTCCTACATGGCTTCCTCTAAAGCCTCCAAACATTTCCAACACCTAGAAATTGGATGTCCATCCTTTCCACAAAAACTACAGGTCTCAACTGATTTCTTCTTAGTCTTGGAGGTAGACTTAGTAGACTTCAAAGAAGATTTACCCTTGGAAGGGTTAGTTGGAGGTTTGGAATCAATTTTTGGTGTATCTTTCTTTGGTTTGGCTTTCTGTTTTGGTTTCCCCTAAGAAGATTGAACAACCAATGCTTGGTTGGAAGAGCTAGAAGCATCCACCTATGGGATCTTTTCTTGTTCCCATGTCAACTAATCATATAATGTCTCAAAAGAAGGCATTTGATGTCTATTACCCAAGGCATCCATAATGGAGTAGAAAGTGATAGAAAAGATTTGATGTTGTCCTCGCAACTTTGAGAGTATCAAAAAAATACACTCATCATCTATTTTGTTTTTCCCACATCCCTACAAAATTGTACGCAAAGATTTGAAATTCATCAAGAAGTCCTCAATGGTGGGAAAGCTGGTAGGTGTCAAAGAAGTTGACTTTGCATCAAGTTGTAGTGCCTAAAACTCATTCACTATGCCAAACAAGTTGTGAAACTTGGTCCAAATAGCCTGAGGAGTGGTCAAACCATTCAAGTGAAATAGGAGACTATTAGAGATGTTCATTGTAATCAATCCCATGGCTTCAGCCATTTTGTTTTTGCGTTAAAGAACCTCAAAAGGGTATTACAGGACAGGTTAATTCTCATCTAGACATGACCATAAGCCACGTGACATAACAAGCCATGTCATGTGTGCTTTCTAATTGTGGTAGTTGTGTAGCGTCAATCAAGCCACAAAGGGGTCCGACATTGATTAAAGAAGATGAAAGTAGAAGGTTCAATTCTAAATTAAATTATAGAAAGGAAAATGCACCCCCCACCACAACATATAAATATATCCCTCATAAACCAAAGAAACAACTATGGAAAGCACAAAAACTGAGAAGAAAACTTGGACACCATATGTAGAGAGGGATGAAACTGAAGCCTCTACTTCAATGCCAAAAATAGGAGCCCAAATGACTGCATCATGAAATGAAACTAGCATCATCATCTCCAGCTCAAAACCAGCTTTTTGGGACTTCTTTTGGATTGAAAAAGTAGCTCCATATGCGCAAGTTATGGCCAAAAAATGAACTACTCCCAAGAATGAGCTCTCTAGAAAATTATAGACACTACAAAAAATTTGATGGTCATATGGCCATCAAATGGTTGTCATCTGGAAAAAAAATCTAGTTGTCGAAAAATGACATCATCTCGCCAAAAAATGATGTCAACACCTGAAAAATTCCATCAGTCAGAATATGACGTCATTGGTTGGAATGATAATGTTAGCAACTCAAAAGTGATGGGCGGTGCTCCACCAGTGGTGACGGCAAGTGGGTGGTGCTCAACCGGCAGTGGCAACAAGCAGGCAATGCGTCGATGGCGGTCAAGCACTAGTTGGGCCATGGTATCACGCTGGCAGCGGTTGGGCACAAGCGGGGTGCAGGTAGCCCACCAGTGGCACACGAGTGGTTATCGGGTGGCTGTCGATTTAAAATGCTTTAAAAGAATTTTTTGCATTTTTTTTCCTTGATTTTGTGTTCGTATGGCCCCTCGAAGGCCAAAAAAAAATTAAGAGGCTACTGTGGCCAAAATTCACAAGATTTATATGAATCTTGACTATACTAGGTCTTCTGAGCATGATGGTAGCATCTATTTTAGCCCAAAGTGCACCAAAAAAAGGTGCCTCCTCCAAATTGAAGAAAAAAACCTCAAAAAGTTGGGTTTTCTGTCTTCCAATCGCAGCTTCAAGATCTCCAAACTAGGCAATAGCAGGGAAGCTCTAATACCATGTAGAAGTTGAGAAAACCAACTTCACAGTTTGCCAAGAACACCTACATGCAAATAACCTATTGCTAAAGGGAAACCAAAGAAGGAAAAAAGCACAGCTTGGAAATCTCAACAGAGTGAGAGAAAAATGTATTCCAAGATCATGAAAAAGAAATTACAAGAGTTCAACCTTAAAGGTGAACAAAACCCTAAAGGGAAATAAAACTAGGTTGCACAATATAATTAATATTAAATATTAATTATATGCACTTGAGAGATAGCTTAAGTAAACTAGATTAATAGACAACTTAATTAATTAAATCAAAATGATATAATTAATAAGCACAAATAAATAATTACTCTAATGCATACTATAATGCCAAAAGAAAGAGTTATGTTCTTATATACACAACAATGTACTTGGACAATACCATCTACTACTTTCAACCAAGATAACTCGTCAAAATTATTAGCATTATTAGAAACTATTCACTTGTCTTTATATGTGGTATAGGTGATAGGCCAACACTGGGGAGAATAATAATAAAGAATTAATGATTTATAATGAAGTTCGGCTAGTCTATATGTGTCAATCCAAGAGCGTAAGCTTGCAAAAGGCATCCAACCAATATGCTATCAAGGGATGATAGTTGTGAAATGGGGATTATGAATGCAACTCCAACATGCAGAATTGGATCTATGAAAAACTAAAGAAATTCTAGCGACGGGAACATCAGAAACATAAATAGCTCAATAAAACTAATATGTAATTTAAAATTAATTATAACTCTTAATAAATTATCGTCTCATACTCTAATTAATATGAAATATTATTATCTAATCACATACGGATATTGAATATATAAACTAATATACTATGATTAAATATATATTGTGTAATGTGAAGCTAATTAAAATACAAATGTAAACCAACTTAAATGCACTTCATATAGATATTAAAATGAGATCACCAAGCAACTTTGGACTGGGCCCTTCCTCTTCAGTTGCCTGGTGATGAAATCTAGTAGTCTTAAGTCTCTGTAATCATGCAAATATAAACTTTGTATTCCCAAATGATAATGATCTATTAAAATGTTGTGTGTTCTATAAAACCTATACACTTATGTCCACACTATATTTCACATTGTTTATATATATACGCAGGGTTAACAAATTTATGACTATTTTGATATACACACGCTTAACAAAGAATGGATATTATGTAACCATTCTTAATAGAAATTTGCATCATGTAAAGAATAGCCAATTTACTGTTATTATGCCATATAGAATAATACTGTCTTCATCCGTCTTTGTGGAGCTGCAGGTTTGAAGTGGTTATATTATAACAAAATACAAATGTAGAGAAAAGTTGGTTGACAGATTTCTCGTTGACATGATTCTTGGGAATGAATCTCAACTATAATATATTTTCTTTACAGCCTTACACCAAACACATATGGAGGTTCTATGTACAACTGGAAAAATGAATAATGGAATGGTCCATAAGTCTTTCATCATTGTCTTTATATGAAACCAAGTAGTAGTCTTAAGTCTCTGTAATCATGCAAATATAAACTTTATATTTCCAAATGATAATGATCTATTACAATGTTGTGTGTTCTGTAAAACCTGTACACTTCTCTCCACACTATATTTTGCATTGCTTATATATATATATATATATATATATATATACACACACACACACACACGCAGGCTTAACAAATTTATGACTATTTTGACATACACATGCTTAACAAAGAATGGATATTACGTAACCATTCTTAATAGAAATTTGCATCACGTAAAGAATAGCCAATTTATTGTTATTATGCCATATGGAATAATATTGTCTTCATCCATCTTTGCGGAGCCACGAGTTTGAAGTGGTTATATTATAACAAAATACAAATGTAGAGAAAAGTTGGTTGATGGATTTCTTGTCCGTGTGATTCTTGGGAATGAATCTCAACTATAATATATTTTCTTTTCTACCTTACACCAGACACATGTGGAGGTTCTATGTACAGCTGGAAAAATGAATAATGGAATGGTTCATAAGTCTTTCATCGTTGTCCATAGAGCAGAAATAAAGTTGTTACAACTATCATAAACAGGGAGGATGACAGTTTCCTTTGAAGAGAACGTTCCCATTATTATTACATGCAGATGCAACATAGAAGTAATAAGGTTTACGGCCTGCCTACTTGTTATAATCATCACCAACTAATGTTGTCTGGGAAGTAAGAGAAATACATTTCAAAGTTGATGGAGCTTCTTTATTAGTGAAGTGGCTATAGGAAGATGCATAGTAAGTGACAGGAAGGGACATAGATCATAATCAAAATGTTAGATAAATACAATCACATCTATTTATTCACATATTCTATCTAATAACTAGATTAAATATTACTCATAAATATTAGATCATATGCAACATATAAGGAGAAAATGGAATATAAAATGGGGATTGAAATGGGTTTGAAGGCTTATATGAAGGCTAAAATATGGTATGATTTGGAACATTAAAAGCTCTCATCATTCCCCCCAACTTAGCTTATTGCACATCCTCATGCAATCATTATGATCAAGAGGTTGTGTGGTTTGTATCAGAAGCACTTGGATTTATGGCTTTACACTTTGTCTAAACCCTGAACCATGATAACTCATAAACACAAATCTCTTTCTTTACTTCACATGACAAGCTTTGTTATTTTTTTCTTCAATAGGGATATCGCTTTCAACTTCTCTTTTCTCTCTCTCTCTCTCTTTGGTTTTTTCTTTTCATTTTAATTTTAAGGATTCATATGGGAGAAATGTATCTCAATGTGCACATGAGGAGTTTAAATGGGAAAAATAGGAGAGATGAGAGATTAAACAAAGGCTATTGCATGATGGATATAATGGATAGTATGATGGGTCTAGTAAGGGTGATAGATGGAAGATAATAGGGTGACATTCCTCCCCCCAACTTAAAGCTTGACCGTCCATGGGAAACAAGGAGAGGCTAGGAAAGGGTGTTGCACAATGATCAATATAATAAGCAATACAAATAAAGTTAAGAGATAAAATAAGGAAAAAAAAAATTGATTGTTTTACCAACATGCATGGTTAGAGAGACCAAGGTGGGAACATAGAGTAACTTAACAACTATCACCGCTAAAAGCAATGAAGCAATCAACAATAAATGAAGAAAGGCATCTAGAACGACATTGCAACACCACAAAAAACCACCATCTAACTGAAAGCAGCAAAGAGAAGACCACTAGAAACAACTAGAAAACTAGGAGAGTGATTGTAATTGGAGTGTCACCATCATCAATTAAACTAGTATAGATCATATAGGAAGTAGCACATTCTACTGAAAACACCTCAACTGAATAGGAAACTTAGACTATGGGTGATCAAAGATGTAAGGACCACACTGAAGAGGAGCAGAGTTGCAAGAGTGAGCAACAGGAGGTGCCAAGAATGAAAGAACCACTGAAACTAATGAGTGTTCCTGAAGAGAATGATTAGTAGAAAAACCAAGAACACCAATTATTGCATTTTTCAATTTTGTTATTTTTTTTGTTTTTTTTCTCAATTTTTATTTTTTTAAATTTTTTTCACATTTTGATAACTACAAGTGACCATTGGCAAGCTAGTTTTCAATCACTTACCGCTTAATGGCGATGTAGAAATAGTTTTCACCATTAAGGATTTATTTTACAGTTAACATCTGCCAAAAACCGGTTTTCAGATATTAACTGGCCAACAACGCCCGAAGGTTTTCATTGTTGGATCTTTTATTGCTTTTTTTTCTTTCTCTCTCTGTTTTTTTTTTGTTTGTTTTTTTCTTTTTTCTTCTTTTTTTATTTTTTTTCTTTTTTTCAATTTTTCAACAATTGCATAGAATGACCAAAGAATGAAATCCTAACATGGATGATTAAAAAAGATACCATCAAAGCTTGATTTTTTACTATGACCACGTAGAAGGCACTGTCGAGACTTGATTGCATAAGGAACTTGATATGATCACCAAGGATAACCTCATCAAAACTGAAACCACAAACCACTACACTAGAAACATTTTTTATCTATGTATCTCAGAACATTGAATCTGAAGACTTACTGGAGAGCTTCAAAACATACTGGGATACTTGGATGAAATAAGTACTTCACAAGGATGATGATTATCATATTTCTCTATGTTGACAGAATAAGAAGACATCTCCTAAAGATATGAACCCTATTCTTGTGAAGCTTGTGAAACATCCACTGTAGGAAAATATAAAGTTACGAGTAACACACCTTCATTTCCAAATACATGAGTATGGAGTGAAAACCAATAGTAGTCACCAATGTGTCCATAAAATTTTAGAGAGAAGGATACGCATCTCAAGGAAGGCGTGTAGTAGCTGGCACTATATTCAAAGTATCATCAAATGTGTTGTTGAATATTCATTAATCTCATAGACCATGCTGCATATTTTCCTCCATGTGATTAATCACCATGGAAAATAAATTGTATCTCAAGGTGGTTAACACCCTATGCCAAAATCTATATGTGATCTTGAATAGTGAGACATAAGAGAAATGGATATGCACCAGATAGCTAGCAAGCCCACACAATGCAATGTGTGTGTAGAGAAGCATCATCAACTCGTATTGGTTCTAGAAGATTATTGCACCACAACAAGAGGCTTGTAACCATATCCTCAAAACCAAGCATATTAAGCATAGTAAAGAAATATCATCCAACCAATAACTCTATCATTAAGTAGGTTATTTAGTTTTTGTCATGCCTGACCTTTACTTCATTTTTTTACTGTTTATCAGGACCTTGTGGACATAGTATCTTTCTGATGATACGTTCTTTTTATTTGTTGAATTGTGTGCAGAAAGAATTTTCCTTGCTTAGGCATATTGTTATTATATAGTTAGATTTGATGCAATAAATTAAAAAGTATTATTTTCAGTTGAAATGTTATGTTACAGTTGTGTTTTAATGATGATAAATATTAAAAGATTCTCTGGTTTATAAATGTATAAATATATATATATATATATATATATATATAAACTTATTCAGTTTTGACTGTGGAACATTCATTCTGTTGAATTGTGCAAGAGGATTATAATTCTAAGTTTATTTACTTGTGATTTATGAGAATTAGCAAAGTTAATGATCTTAACATATCTATGTTATCCTAAATAGTTGATTACCTATTATAGAGTCTTATGTTTGTTTATTGGGGATTAAATACCTAATGGCATTAGGATTTGTATGGGATGAGTTAAAAAGGTATGATACCCACAGCTGTTATAACTGAAGCGATTTGTGGAGTTATTTTTTTAATATGATTTTTAATTCCATGATTGTAGATTACCTAGAATATATATGTATATATATTCTTTTGGTTATTTGATTAGGTTTTTGTTTAAAATATCAATGGCTTCTATATGTTTTATGTGGTACTTTTGAAATAGCTTAAAATCGTGGCTATTACCTTTCATTAATGGATTAATGGCATATCAAAATTTTAATTGATATATGGAAGGAGGTTTTTATATCTTAAAGCCCTAAGGGGTTTTGCATTGCTTTCGAAGCATAGCATATAACGGGATATTTGCATTTTTCTTGCCAAACATGGCGGTGGTATTTGTGGCTGCCATATGCTCAGTCTTGTTATGAGTGACAGTGCAATGAATTTTGGCAGTAGCATCTTTATTGAGATATTATGGCACTAAGGGTTTGATGACCTTTTCGTTTTGTGAGTGGGTTCCTATTAAGATAGGGCCAGAAATATGGCTGCATTACCTTGTTCATTAAGCATTTGTAGCCTCGATGCTGAGAAGACAACATAATGAAAGGGCTTGTGGAAAGAGGTTTTGTGTTTATGAGGCTGAGATATGTGAAGTTGTTTACAGCCAGTCCATTTGATACATTGATATTGGGTTTTGGTTGTTGGATATCATTTCCCCTATTGCAAATTAGCACTCGAGCTCTGCATTTTGGAAGTATGGTTTACAAATTTGATTTTGGTTAAGGCGGCGAGTTGTGGAGTGTTTCATTCATCCTACTACTTTACAAGTAGGGGAAATTTCTTACCCTACTCTCTCTTTCACTGTATAATCTGTATTTGTATTTGTTAGGTATGTTTTTATACGGTTGTCGGTTTTAAATGTGGAGTATTCATACTTAACTATGAAGTATGGTGATATACTTTGCGATTTGTTGTTTATTATAGTTGTTGGGTCTATAAATTTTTTATGTTATGACTATCAAACTTTGTATGGACCGAGGGTCAAGTCCTTTTGTTAATGGTTATCAATTCTTGTTTACAATTTTTAATGGGATATTGTTTAGCATTATGTCAAATAGTTATCAATATTTCTTTTGATATGAATTCACACTCAAAGATGGATATGCGCAGAGCATGGCACTGTGTGCAATGTTCTGTAGATACCCACCTTTGAATGTAGAATATGGAGATACCATATTGGGGGTGGTTATATGTATATGATCGAACTCTGCCCTAAGCATATTCTTTTCTTCATCGTGGTTAAACCAAGTCGGGGCCTCATGCTTGCGACAGTCAGTTTGAAAGTGATTGCGGCTTTGACAGGGCCAAGTCTTGATAGAACCGTATCTTGAGTTTATCATTATGTAAAGTCGACCACAGTCATGTGTTTGTATTAGTTGTAGTCTCACGATGGTTTGAGGGCACAGTTACCCTATTATATGAATTTGCTGTCTGGAATTATATATTTATAATGGGCTTGAAATTCGATAGCTTGGTTATTTTGTGTTTTAAAACAGTGATAAAGAAATCAGCGTGTGTGGTTTTTGTTGATAATGACTTTTGTCAAATAGTTTTAGGGAAACTTGAATCAAGTAGAGAATTCTCTGTTACAGTATAAAATAATCATTAAGTTTATCATGAAAATACATTGTGGTTCATATTCGTGTCATTGGTATCAAATATTCATTTGGCAAATTGGAAACTTAGTGTTTGCTGTTAGTTAAACTTAGACATGACATTTCGTCAAACAGTTATGAGGAAACTTGATTTTAAGGCATAAGTTAAGTTGCAATAGCATAAACTTCTTATTATAGTTATGGAAATAGAATTGTTTTGGATGTTGTAGTTCAATATCAGTATGGTCGTCATGTGAACAATTGGTATGCATCTTTTAGCATAAGGATTACATTGCTTATTAAATTTTGGTTAAAGGCATGCTGAAAGTTACATTTCATTTTTATGAATCGTATTTTGGATAATCAATTACATTGTTAAGGTTCATTTGTTTAAGCTTTGGCTGCATTTGGATTCTATTATGTTTAAATTTTGCTGTGAAGTATCTTTATAGCATTTATGGTCTGTTTTGAGATAATAGGTTTGAAACAGAATTTTCTTTAATCTATCCGGATGCACTTCAGTTCATAATTGAAATAGAAAGATGTTTCGTGTATAAAGCAAATTTGTGATATATGTTTGATGAATCGTTAAGCGAGAATGTCATATGAGCATTGTTTTACTATCTTGGTCATTACAAAGGATAAGTTTAGTTTATTATGGCAGTAGGAGTAAGTAGTATAGTATTACGACTGGTTAATATCATTAAGCGGATGTATCAGTTTAGTTATATTTACTAGAGCGTAATATTATAGTATTTATTTCTGTTGTTATAATAATCTAGATTTACTTTTGAGTTTGCCAGTAAAAGATGAGTTTCTTTCTCAAAAGATGAAGAATGTAATATCATGAATTGTTATTCGTAGTTTGTACATTCTTAGAATATCTGTTTGATGTGTATTTTAAGGATAGCTGTAATGAATGTATATCGAGGTGGCTGAATATCGATTTATTCTATTCAGTTAATTAATTCAATGATAACTTTAAAATAATTGGGTAGATTAATTACATATAAAATATAATTGGCCTTACCTATGACTTAAACCTATATGGTTAAGTACAGAGAAAAGGCATATCTCTATTCTGTCATTGACAAGTATAATAGAGAATTCCGTTATGTGTTGACTATGGGCATACCATACAAGGATGCAGATTCTTAGTGCCATAACGATGACACCTCAGTATATATATGATTCATTTACGGGTTATTCTTAGTGCGAGTTTAATTTTGCAGTGATGAGTAAATGTTTACTTCTTGCATATTAATTTCAAAATTACACAATGTTAAGTGGATCAGATATCTGCATTATGGTTTTGTATATGTTTATTCTAACATGCTTGCAGGTGGATTACGCTTTTCAACTCAGTGTGTACTGAGCCCCTCTTTTGTGTTGTGTTGCATTCTGTGTGTATTTCTAGGTGCTTCGAGTTTGCAAGTAGCTAAAGATTTCTATTGAAGTTTTCTTGAATCAGCATTTAGTTCTTATAGGGTCCATATGTTGGACATAGATGTTCAAGAATGAAATTGTACTTCAATATTGTACTGAACTCGATATGTATTAGTGTCTTAATGGAATCATATTAGGATGATATCATCTTTCATTATGAGATTTTCAGATTGAGATTGATTCAATCTGTGTGCTTGTACTTGTATTAAGTTGAATTTAAAAAAAAATATTGTGTTCTTTGTATTTGTTTTCGGTTTCATATTTATTTTATTTTATTTTGCTTGTGGTAAGTGTTACAGTTTTACAAATGATAGATAGAGTTATTACTATGAATAGATACCTGATATAGAAATAAAATCTTGTGTTCATATACTAGCAATGTAAATTTAACACTAGAGCACATACCTTGAATTGTTGAGATGCCATATGTGGAGGTTTCTAAAGGGACCAACTAAACAACCAATGAAGCTTGACTGGAGACCATCCAAGAACCACAAGATTGGAGGGATTCCCCCCAACTTAACTTCATGCTACAGGATCATGAAATCATTAGGATAACCAATGAAATTAGGAAACCCAAGAGAGTAACACAACTTTTAGAGTTTTGTGAGCCTTATCCAATATTTCAATAATTCAATGAATGTACTCCCAAATTAACTAAAGGTTATAAAAGTAGAGGGAAGTCAAATCATCCAAGGAATCAAGAAATTAGCATGTATAATCAGTGAATGATCATGTGAAGATACAAGAACCAAGAATGAAAAATGTATAGATAGAAATACCATGATCCTTGCTAAATAAATAAATCATCCATAGTGTATTTGGTCGTCTTAGGACAATAAATATATTTAGCAATGTCAAATAATGCTCATCCAATTATAACATATGTTGTTTGGTCATTAATGCATAGAATCCCTTATGACTGTGCTTAATCAATTGTTGGTCCTAAATCAACAAGTATATGAGGGATGCATATTTTAACCATAGGCCTCCAAATATGAATATGTATGAGTACAAAAATAAAATATAGATCTTGGAGGATTTGGCAACATGTTTGTAGAATATGGAATGTATATGGTTTAATATAACTTAGTGCATGATTAATATTAACACACATACTCATGAGTCCATTAATTATAATTGATGCAATTTTGAGTATGGGCTCATTTGTAGGCATTTGGAATTCACTAAGTAGAAAAGAAGAACAAAGTGGATTATAATTCAAATATTGTTCTTCTAATTTAAGTAAACCAAAATCACATCCCTTATATACATCAATACATTCCAATGTTGATTTATCAATTTTAAGCACACCATTAGATTGTAGAGGAAGGCTTGAAAGCTCGATATTATATGTATTTCCAACCACCTTATTTTGAAGTATCATATGACCCTATATAGTTGCCTTTGGTGGATAGGATGGAGTCCAATGTGAATGGGATAATGAATATGGTAAGAAGTGTGAAGGAGATAAAGTAGATGGGAATAAGAAGGATGGGTGATTTGAAGATGGTAAGGATGGATATGGTGGAATGTAAGAGGGATATACAGGTTGTTGTGAGCATGCATGATTACATTTGTTGTGCATGCTAGGTGGAGAAGTACATTTTGAAGAAATATGTTGGATTTGTAATGAATTAGAGTGACAATGCATGTTACCAACATAATGCATACCTTGATCTTCTTGGGTTGGTGCTTGAGATTGTTCATCCATTATAAGGAATACTTAGTCACTTCCACCCTTATCATGGTAAGGACTAGAAATAGCTTACACCTCATTCACCATGTGCTTGTGGTTGTTCGGGCATATACATTGGTCATCTTCCCTATAGCAATTAGAACAACAATTGGTTAAATGTTCATCCTCAAAATCACATTGCTCTAAGAATTCATCAATGATTTTCTCTTGTTCAAACATAGAGATAGAATTCTTGCATACCTGTGATAATGGAAGATCAATATCATTTAAGATGCATTCATTAGGTACAAGGGGTGTAAAAATGTCACCTTTGGTCAGCACGATTTCCCCACTAGGTTCTTCTTTTGTTTTTGTATTTGAAGGTGAGGGTTTGGGGGTGGTAGCCACTAGTGGGGTCAAGGGGCAATGTCCCTTGCGAGGTCCTGGGGCAGCACCCAAGGTGCGCTCCTTGTTGTAGTACAGGGCGGGATCAAGGGGCAGCGCCCCCGACGCCAAGCACATTTTGCCTCTTGTATTCCCTTCAAATTTTGCATTTTTAAAACATTTTCAACCAAAATTGATATACTTGAACAACATTGAAAAGGCATCATTTTTAACATATTTCTTCCAAATATGCTAGTCTTTACCAATAACTCACAACAACTTATGATAATGTAAAATTAAATCTAGTTTCTAAAGAAACTAATGAATCTAATTTCTAAGCCTACTTGCAAACTATGAAACAAAACTCTAAAGTAATGCATCTATATGATTTAACCAATGCAAATTAAGATTAATTACTTAAGCAAGGCTAGCAGTTGCAAAAGCTTTCATCCTAACACATTGTTCCTAACTCAAATCAACAAACTAACATGCCTTTGACACCTTTCCCTGACAATGGCACCAAAATGATAGGCCAACACTGGGGCAAATAATAATAAAAAATTAAGATTTATAATGAAGTTTAGCTGGTCTATACGTGTCAATCTAAGAGCATAAGCTTGCAAAAGGCATTTGAGCAATATGATATCAAGGGATGATGGTTGTGAAATGAGGGATTATGAATGCAGCTCCAACATGTGGAATTGGATCTATGAAAAACTAAAGAAATCCCAGCGACAGGAACTGTCACTACCTGGTGACAAGAACATCAGAAACATGAATAACTCAATAAAACTAATATGTAATAAAATTAATTACAACTCTTAATAAATTATCATCTCATAATCTAATTAATATGAAATATTATTATCTAATCACATACGGATATTGAATATATAAACTAATATACTATGATGTGAATATCAGGATTTAACTGTGTGATTTTGAGTCAAACTCGATGACCCATGTTTCATGAGTAGTGATTCAACATGAATCCATCTCTCATGAGAATAAATGAAACACTTAGCACTCATTGGATCTAGGTGATGCTCACAGGGGTGAAGCACCGGGACTTCCCGGGAGGTCACCCATCCCAGTACTACTCCAGCCTGAGCGCGCTTAACTACGGAGTTTCCTCCACAGTTAAACCCAAAGCTTGCAACCCCATTTGCAAAACCTTCACCAAGTGTTGTGCCTTATGAACCATTCATTAGAAAGCCCCTTAAGCTCATCAATTGATAAGTAGGACATGATTTCCACAGCTAGTCAAATTGTGATGTGAATATCAGGATTTAACTGTGTGATTTTGAGTCAAACTCGATGACCCATGTTTCATGAGTAGTGATTCAACATGAATCCATCTCTCATGAGAATAAATGAAACACTTAGCACTCATTGGATCTAGGTGATGCTCACAGGGGTGAAGCACCGGGACTTCCCGGGAGGTCACCCATCCCAGTACTACTCCAGCCTGAGCGCGCTTAACTACGGAGTTTCCTCCACAGTTAAACCCAAAGCTTGCAACCCCATTTGCAAAACCTTCACCAAGTGTTGTGCCTTATGAACCATTCATTAGAAAGCCCCTTAAGCTCATCAATTGATAAGTAGGACATGATTTCCACAGCTAGTCAAATTGTGATGTGAATATCAGGATTTAACTGTGTGATTTTGAGTCAAACTCGATGACCCATGTTTCATGAGTAGTGATTCAACATGAATCCATCTCTCATGAGAATAAATGAAACACTTAGCACTCATTGGATCTAGGTGATGCTCACAGGGGTGAAGCACCGGGACTTCCCGGGAGGTCACCCATCCCAGTACTACTCCAGCCTGAGCGCGCTTAACTACGGAGTTTCCTCCACAGTTAAACCCAAAGCTTGCAACCCCATTTGCAAAACCTTCACCAAGTGTTGTGCTTCACCCCGGTGAGCATCACCTAGATCCAATGAGTGCTAAGTGTTTCATTTATTCTCATGAGAGATGGATTCATGTTGAATCACTACTCATGAAACATGGGTCATCGAGTTTGACTCAAAATCACACAGTTAAATCCTGATATTCACATCACAATTTGACTAGCTGTGGAAATCATGTCCTACTTATCAATTGATGAGCTTAAGGGGCTTTCTAATGAATGGTTCATAAGGCACAACACTTGGTGAAGGTTTTGCAAATGGGGTTGCAAGCTTTGGGTTTAACTGTGGAGGAAACTCCGTAGTTAAGCGCGCTCAGGCTGGAGTAGTACTGGGATGGGTGACCTCCCGGGAAGTCCCGGTGCTTCACCCCTGTGAGCATCACCTAGATCCAATGAGTGCTAAGTGTTTCATTTATTCTCATGAGAGATGGATTCATGTTGAATCACTACTCATGAAACATGGGTCATCGAGTTTGACTCAAAATCACACAGTTAAATCCTGATATTCACATCACAATTTGACTAGCTGTGGAAATCATGTCCTACTTATCAATTGATGAGCTTAAGGGGCTTTCTAATGAATGGTTCATAAGGCACAACACTTGGTGAAGGTTTTGCAAATGGGGTTGCAAGCTTTGGGTTTAACTGTGGAGGAAACTCCGTAGTTAAGCGCGCTCAGGCTGGAGTAGTACTGGGATGGGTGACCTCCCGGGAAGTCCCGGTGCTTCACCCCTGTGAGCATCACCTAGATCCAATGAGTGCTAAGTGTTTCATTTATTCTCATGAGAGATGGATTCATGTTGAATCACTACTCATGAAACATGGGTCATCGAGTTTGACTCAAAATCACACAGTTAAATCCTGATATTCACATCACAATTTGACTAGCTGTGGAAATCATGTCCTACTTATCAATTGATGAGCTTAAGGGGCTTTCTAATGAATGGTTCATAAGGCACAACACTTGGTGAAGGTTTTGCAAATGGGGTTGCAAGCTTTGGGTTTAACTGTGGAGGAAACTCCGTAGTTAAGCGCGCTCAGGCTGGAGTAGTACTGGGATGGGTGACCTCCCGGGAAGTCCCGGTGCTTCACCCCTGTGAGCATCACCTAGATCCAATGAGTGCTAAGTGTTTCATTTATTCTCATGAGAGATGGATTCATGTTGAATCACTACTCATGAAACATGGGTCATCGAGTTTGACTCAAAATCACACAGTTAAATCCTGATATTCACATCACAATTTGACTAGCTGTGGAAATCATGTCCTACTTATCAATTGATGAGCTTAAGGGGCTTTCTAATGAATGGTTCATAAGGCACAACACTTGGTGAAGGTTTTGCAAATGGGGTTGCAAGCTTTGGGTTTAACTGTGGAGGAAACTCCGTAGTTAAGCGCGCTCAGGCTGGAGTAGTACTGGGATGGGTGACCTCCCGGGAAGTCCCGGTGCTTCACCCCTGTGAGCATCACCTAGATCCAATGAGTGCTAAGTGTTTCATTTATTCTCATGAGAGATGGATTCATGTTGAATCACTACTCATGAAACATGGGTCATCGAGTTTGACTCAAAATCACACAGTTAAATCCTGATATTCACATCACAATTTGACTAGCTGTGGAAATCATGTCCTACTTATCAATTGATGAGCTTAAGGGGCTTTCTAATGAATGGTTCATAAGGCACAACACTTGGTGAAGGTTTTGCAAATGGGGTTGCAAGCTTTGGGTTTAACTGTGGAGGAAACTCCGTAGTTAAGCGCGCTCAGGCTGGAGTAGTACTGGGATGGGTGACCTCCCGGGAAGTCCCGGTGCTTCACCCCTGTGAGCATCACCTAGATCCAATGAGTGCTAAGTGTTTCATTTATTCTCATGAGAGATGGATTCATGTTGAATCACTACTCATGAAACATGGGTCATCGAGTTTGACTCAAAATCACACAGTTAAATCCTGATATTCACATCACAATTTGACTAGCTGTGGAAATCATGTCCTACTTATCAATTGATGAGCTTAAGGGGCTTTCTAATGAATGGTTCATAAGGCACAACACTTGGTGAAGGTTTTGCAAATGGGGTTGCAAGCTTTGGGTTTAACTGTGGAGGAAACTCCGTAGTTAAGCGCGCTCAGGCTGGAGTAGTACTGGGATGGGTGACCTCCCGGGAAGTCCCGGTGCTTCACCCCTGTGAGCATCACCTAGATCCAATGAGTGCTAAGTGTTTCATTTATTCTCATGAGAGATGGATTCATGTTGAATCACTACTCATGAAACATGGGTCATCGAGTTTGACTCAAAATCACACAGTTAAATCCTGATATTCACATCACAATTTGACTAGCTGTGGAAATCATGTCCTACTTATCAATTGATGAGCTTAAGGGGCTTTCTAATGAATGGTTCATAAGGCACAACACTTGGTGAAGGTTTTGCAAATGGGGTTGCAAGCTTTGGGTTTAACTGTGGAGGAAACTCCGTAGTTAAGCGCGCTCAGGCTGGAGTAGTACTGGGATGGGTGACCTCCCGGGAAGTCCCGGTGCTTCACCCCTGTGAGCATCACCTAGATCCAATGAGTGCTAAGTGTTTCATTTATTCTCATGAGAGATGGATTCATGTTGAATCACTACTCATGAAACATGGGTCATCGAGTTTGACTCAAAATCACACAGTTAAATCCTGATATTCACATCACAATTTGACTAGCTGTGGAAATCATGTCCTACTTATCAATTGATGAGCTTAAGGGGCTTTCTAATGAATGGTTCATAAGGCACAACACTTGGTGAAGGTTTTGCAAATGGGGTTGCAAGCTTTGGGTTTAACTGTGGAGGAAACTCCGTAGTTAAGCGCGCTCAGGCTGGAGTAGTACTGGGATGGGTGACCTCCCGGGAAGTCCCGGTGCTTCACCCCTGTGAGCATCACCTAGATCCAATGAGTGCTAAGTGTTTCATTTATTCTCATGAGAGATGGATTCATGTTGAATCACTACTCATGAAACATGGGTCATCGAGTTTGACTCAAAATCACACAGTTAAATCCTGATATTCACATCACAATTTGACTAGCTGTGGAAATCATGTCCTACTTATCAATTGATGAGCTTAAGGGGCTTTCTAATGAATGGTTCATAAGGCACAACACTTGGTGAAGGTTTTGCAAATGGGGTTGCAAGCTTTGGGTTTAACTGTGGAGGAAACTCCGTAGTTAAGCGCGCTCAGGCTGGAGTAGTACTGGGATGGGTGACCTCCCGGGAAGTCCCGGTGCTTCACCCCTGTGAGCATCACCTAGATCCAATGAGTGCTAAGTGTTTCATTTATTCTCATGAGAGATGGATTCATGTTGAATCACTACTCATGAAACATGGGTCATCGAGTTTGACTCAAAATCACACAGTTAAATCCTGATATTCACATCACAATTTGACTAGCTGTGGAAATCATGTCCTACTTATTAATATACTATGATTAAATATATATTGTGTAATGCTAAGCTAATTAAAATACAAATGGAAATGAACTTAAATGCACTTCATATAGAAATAAAATGAGATCACTAGGTAAATTTGGAGTGGGCCCTTCCTCCTTAGTCACCTGGTGATGAAACCAAGTAGTAGTCTTAAGTCTCTGTAATCATGCAAATATAAACTTTATATTTTCAAATGATAATGATCTATTACAATGCTGTGTGTTCTGTAAAACATGTACACTTCTCTCCACACTATATTTCGCATTGCTTATATATATATATATACGCAGGCTTAACAAATTTATGACTATTTTGACATACACATGCTTAACAAAGAATGGATATTACGTAACCATTCTTAATAGAAATTTGCATCATGTAAAGAATAGCCAATTTATTGTTATTATGCCATATGGAATAATATTGTCTTCATCCATCTTTGCGGAGCCACGAGTTTGAAGTGGTTATATTATAACAAAATACAAATGTAGAGAAAAGTTGGTTGATGGATTTCTTGTCCATGTGATTCTTGGGAATGAATCTCAACTATAATATATTTTCTTTTCTACCTTACACCAGACACATGTGGAGGTTCTATGTACAGTTGGAAAAATGCCCAACGTATATTATTAGTTCTCCGGGAACTTATGTTTTCTTTCCCCCATTAATTTTTCTACACACAAATGCATAGTCGAAACGTTTGGAAGGTTTGATTTTTAAGATGAATTGTGATGCACAGTGAATTTATGATTGGTTGAGACCAAATTTCCTTCTAGGGTTTAAGCATATTTTGGGAAATAGAAAAAATTTAAAACAACATTAAATGCTATGTGGTATTGTTGCCCATATAAATGCAAAGCCCTTCCTTGCTATCACATCGTATTTGACATCAACTTTAGACTATTTTCATGGCACTGACAACATACTAAATTACTTATTAATAGTGCACTTTTAATATATATTGAAGATAAGCCAATGAATAGACATTAATTAATTTCTAAAATATCTAGTTTCTTAAATTATTCATATATATTTGAAAATTTATAATTTTATAGTTGAAAATGTATAAACATGTATTTTGCATTTGATTTTGATGTATTTTTCTTATTTTTACTTTTAATTATGATTATATTGAGTTTAATTTAAATTATTTTTATATCTAAATTAAGTGATATAATTAAATTAATTTTAGAGAAACTTAAAATTTATAATACTAAAATAATGAATTCAATTTGAAGTTTATATATATATATATATATATATATATATATATATATATATATATATATATATATATATATATATATAGAAGTGTAGACATGCTTGAAAATATATTACATATTTCTAAAACATTGATTTTGATGGATTTCTAACTTTTGTTTTTCAAAATTTACACCTTAAGTTATTTTTATAAGTGTTCTTATTTTATTTAGAAACATAATTCTAAGATATGTAAAATGTGAAAGTGGAGGCATGATAAGTTAATTTTTATTTTATTTTTTAAATTCAAAAATAAAAAATAACATACAAATATAAAATATGTTATGCTTATTAATTGATTTCTATAAGTTTTCCATGATTACATTATTAAAATATAATTAAATATTATTTTTTTAGAATTGCATTTTTATCAACATTGTTATACGAAATTAGCTAATGATACTTATTTATTAAATTAATTTATCAAACAACATCTTCTACTTGCACTTACATTTAATACTTTATAACATTAAAAAAAATCATCAAATGTTTTACTAATAACATATAGCGGAACTCAAGTTCTCTTAGAACTCTTGTTTCACAAGAAAATATACATATACTAAACTTAAACATTAAGAATGTGAACTTCAAAAGAGTTTAGGTTGCACCCACAATCTCCCACAAAATTTGTCTTTTTTAATGAATAGTGATCTTTTCTATTAATAAAATATACTCAGTTTACAATTCACAAAAAGAAGGTCGGGACATACATTATTTGTCTTTTCACCATAATGGCATATATGAAAATAAATTGTTCATTACATTTTATTTTATTTTGGCATTTTAAGGGGCCTCCTTGGCATGCAAATTGCATGTTTTATTCGGAAACGTGGGAAAACGTGTTCATTTCCGTCAAACAAGTTAAAGAAAATGTGGGTTCTAAAGTAGGCTTGTTTTTAGTGATATGCTAATTGAAAAGTTTGAAGTGTACGTAGTATGATATTATATGTAGAGTATTTTCAATGAATTAATTGAGTTTACTTTATAGTTTTTATTAATTTGTTAAAAGCTATATGTAGTAAATATTTGAAAGTGGGATTTTTTTGGTTAGACGTGTAAAGAATATTTATGTTAAATAATTATTATTTAATTAGTTTGAAAGATTTGAAATATGTTGTGATGAAATTTTTTAATGAAAAGTTAAAATAGTTATATATGTTTTAATATATGGATATCATTTTTATAAACTTAATATAATCAATGTTAATATAAATCTACCTTGATAGTACGTATCTAATATTTAATTAAATAAAAACTAAGTGAAATTAAATACATTTCTTTATTTAAAAGTAAAATTTTTTTTTTTCTAATTTATAAATGTGGAATTAATCACTTCGAGTAACAAACTTATTTTCATTTTTAGTATTAAATAATTATACTTTTGAAGATTAGTATAAAAGTTTATTGTAGTAGAATTATAAGTGATAGCTTATTTGTATTTTAAGTAAAGAAATTATATTCAATTAAAATTAAAGAATGTGTATTTTACTATTTTTGAATTCTAATAGAGAATTCAATTGTTTTTTTAATTTTTGTATTTGATTGTGCACATTTTTTATTTTCTTTCCTTACATCTATATTCCAAATGATGGTTTGTGATTCTTCATCATGACAATATATAATTCATGAGCTAAAAAGTACTTTGTTGAAGACCCAAAGAAAATATAAAAAGATGGGAAATGGGGTTAGAAGGAAGGGAAAAAGAGAGAGGCTGCCACCTAGAATTATAATAATATGTTTATTGATATAAAAAGTGTGATTAGTCCTTAAACCAGGAAGGTATTAAGAAAAAAAGAAAATTAAATATTATTTTAAGGAGATGATAAATAAAATATATAGTAATTATATCTATATTAATACACATGTATATATAATCCAATGTCTTTTACATGATTATATCTACATTAATACATGGTATATATAATTCAATAAGTGTTAATAGTATTATAATAATCCTCATACATGTAGTCAACAAGAAATTAAGGTATAAAATACATAATTAGTAGCATTAAATATAAAACCTCTTGATAATATTTTTAAAAATCTACGTATGATTGTATCAAAGTAAAACCAATTGAGAAAATAATCATACATAGCATCCAACTCTCCTTAAGGATTGAGTTGGACAATATTGGCTATTTTCTCCAATGAATGACCTTGATTTGGATCATATTTCATGTCTCTAGTCTACTATCCATATCCCAGCATTTTTAAAAGAAGATCAAACTTAAGCAAAAATGAATGAAACATCAAGAGAGTTAAGGCACTTGCCTAGATCATCGTTGAGGGCTAAGCATGTGTTGGTGTTGAAATCTTCTCAAATAAATTGGTTGACAAGAAGACTCTTGCATAGATGTTATTATTTGAGCATGGAGTTGGAATATGTCATTTGAACAAGATATGGAGATAGGTCCTATGGAAATTTGTCATGTGCAATTTTTATTTATTTATTGTGGAGCTAAGACAGATAGTTGCCAAACAATATAACCACAAACTAGAGGTCTATAAAATTACTCATTTATTTCTAGTTAGCTTGGATGAAAATTCACATTAAATTTTTTTGGGGGTTACTAGGGAGATATGTCAAAAGCAAAGATAATTACAAATTGACATCTTTAAGTGTGTCAATTTTGGGGCATGGATGTCAAAAGTCAAATGCCAAAGCCTCTAACATTCTTAATATGTGACATCTGAATAAGAAGAATAACAATATTGTCCACTTCAAATGGTACTCCTCGCTTTGCCGTGTATTTACTGTATATTGGGAGGACAAAATGAGATCCTTAGTTATAATTATTATTCCATTGTACACAAGGGCATTTGTTACCAATTGAAGAACAAGTATAGTAATGGAATATACACTCTAAAAAAAATTAAGCATGTACTCTTTTTTAATAAAATATGAAGTGTTAAGGAGTCTATGATGAAGAATTGATAAGAGGTTAACTAAAATATTTAGTAGAATTTTTTGACCTAAGGAAAATAAACATGAGATTAGAGTCAATGACAAAACGATGATTAGTTGTTTTACTCAAACTCTATTATCATCAAAGCATATAATGCACCTATTGCACCTAACATTTTGCCTAGATTATTTTCCAATAATGTAGATTTTTTTTGGATATTATGATATGATTGAGGGAGTTAGATAAGACTCATTTAAGAATGCTAAGAAATTATCTTTCTTACCCTTGTGCACTATTTTCTTTGATTGTGTCATTACATCGAAAGAGGGGTTGGAGTTGATGTTTTACTCTAGCTAGAAGCCTTCAAAGTAAATATAGATAAACCAAGGAATTATGATCCAAATAATTTCAAAATGGTGACTAGAATCCAAGTATGACTAAGAGGATTTTTCCCCAATATAGTAGCATTCAAGACCTGCAATTAGAAAGTACTCTTTTGGAGAATGAGTGAAGAGTAGAAGAGATACTTAGTTCAAAATGCATATTACTGAGAAGAAGAGAAAAGAGGTGGACCCATCATATAAGGGAGATTATGCAGATATCAATATCATAACCCTTAAAATGATCATCATTATTGACAATACTATTAATATTTTTATCAATCACAGCAAAATTAGCAATGGGAAAGCATCATCTTATAACTCAAGTAATTGCACAATTTAATATCAGAGAAGGTAGTATTATTATGATAGTTAACTCCTCAATGTGTGGTTGAATATAAAATTGGTGATGATAATGTGTCTAACATTAGAAAGAATGATACCCATGAAGTAATCCTTTAAGGCTATATTTTTCACGTGTTAAAGTTCTAGATGGTCTTTGAGTTTAATTAAATAATTTGGAGTGTTTTAAATAAGATTCATTAAGTTTTTTTGACTTGTCATCTTAGGCACTTAATTGAGGAGAATTTGTACAATTAATAGGCATATTTTGGAGCATTTAGGAGACTTATTTTTATGGTTTTTGGTTCCTATCCAACCCCAATTCCACTTTTGGGGGAACAGTGTTGAAAGATATATTCTTTCTCTTTGTACTTTTCATTGATTATGAATTGGAGACCTTGGTTTACAGACTGAAATAATTGTTCTTTTTTTTTTCTTTTTTTTCTATGTCACTTGAGATTATGTATTTTTTTAGAACCTTTGGGAACATACTATAGAATTTTTTATGGTCTATCTTGAGAACTTTCTTGTATGATTTTCCATGATTGACGATTATGTTCATTGTATATCATTCCAAAATCTTTAACATATTATGTCTTATTCTGCATCTTGATGTTTATTGAACATTGTCCATAGGTCATAGGTTGTGCAATTTTTTTTGAAGGTATCCTTTGTGATTTATTTTCGTCTGATACTTTCTCACAATACCTACTTATGAAATACACATGTGAATAACTTACTCCATCAAGATTGTATCTCTTTGAGATTTCTATAGGCATTCAAACAATGTTAGGAAAAAATGCAGATTTACTCCGTGCATCTCCTTTTATTTATGTTTTATTTGTGTTTTTCAAAGTTTTTCTCCCTTTTCCAAACAATTTTATTAGTAGTATCAATATAGGTGAAGTTTCATTTTATTCAATAGTAACCAAACTAGAATCCAAAGCTTTCACTTTAGTTTTAGTGTCCCACATATAAGTGAATCTCATGTTATTCTAGGATTTATGAGCTCGTATAATTTAGAGCAAGGTGCAAATTTTTATTCATAACAACTTTGACATATCCTGTGGGACAAAGTCAAAATTTCATAGCCTTGCTATTTTCATGTGCTAACAACTAGTTAGTGCCTTTCTAGAGGTTGTCTTCAAGCATAATTGGTGACTCTGTGTGAAGAAATAGATGAATACATTTGTTTTTATGAGAAGAATAGAGACCATAAGATCATAATCTATCGAGTTTTTGCAATTGTCTCCTCCAAGAAGAAGAGGAAGAATACTCAAAAAAACTATCCCTTCTATTATATTTTAGTCAAAACAAGTTGGTGTAGGTGAAAAAAACCCATTTATCATCTAAAATAGGGAGAAGGAGAGATCACCCCACCAAGTATTCAACATCACCCATAGTTAGAACACAACCTTATTTTTCCTCTTTTGGGATTTTTAAGTTTTCAAAAAGTAGTAGCTCTACTACAACCAATGTTTCCTTCTCAATAGAGAGTACATTTTCAACATGTTCAAGTATATTACTAGTAAGTTCAATTTCTACTACAAGTATATCCATACATTCTAGCTCAATGATAATACTAAGAGAGTTTTCTTTTGTACCATTCAATTAGGGTAGTCCCTTGAATCTAGCCCAACATGTCAATATCCCATGGGTAGCCTTGAAAGGATTACCATAGTTCACTAGAGAAGGACACAAAACACCTATTCAACATATTAGAGATGTAGTTTCATTGTGCAATGTTCATTACGTAAAAGAAGAAATGTAGTTGTTAGATCTCTAGCTGCATTATTCAAAGAAAAGGCATTAGAATGGTTAAGAAGCTTACAAGTAGCTTCTATACGAGATAAACTAGGTGATGTAGTTACCAATTTTTTGGAAGAAAAATATGATCACTTATCCTTGCTCACGAAGTTGACTACCATAAAAAGAGTCCCTTAAGATAAAATATCACCCAAAAATATGCTTAGTGTTAGTTTTTGTTTAAGGTTTATTTACTTCTGGATACCCATTTGTGTGAAATAGAGATTCCAACTCTCATAGTTCCACTATTGGTTTTCTAGGTTAGAGTTTTTGAGCACCTTGGGATACATGCCAATATAGAAAATATGTTATTTTGTAATTGAGCCATAATTATGATGAGTTTGAGGGTGTAAGTTGGAGGGATGATTATACTTGTAATTTAAAGCATCCTGAAAAAAGAATCAGGTCAAAAGGCTTTAAGGTTTTAAAGTTATTGCAATTTTAAGTTGCCCGAAGACCCCCAAGAGTGCTTCAAAGTCAAATTTGAGGCACTAAATAACCTCATATGAGCCTGAAAAATGGGGGACAAGCATGGCTGGTCCATAGGGCTATAGAGAATTTAGAGAGCTTTCCAGAAATGTAAACGGTTCATCAGTCGGAGTGCCAGATCAAAAGTTATGCCTCTCGAAAGTTGGACTACCATTTCTGGATTCTTCTAATTTTACATTGACTTCTGACATGTTTTCTAGAACCTTCTATTTTGGTGATGGATGCCAAATGACATATTCTAAAATGTATTCCTAACCCTAAACCTGATTCGAGTTACTTAAGGTCATTTTTGGCATTGTAAATGTAGTTTTTGGTGGAGTTTGGGCAAAGGCACTGTGAGGAGGGTTTTTCTCCGGAATCAGACAACATTGTAAGCCCCTAGGGCACGTCATTGTGTCTATTTTCATTGTATTGAATGTAATAGCATATCACTTTTGATATAATATTCCCCTTTTCCTATTGTGTTCATTTGGTCTTGTGTTGTGCCCTCATCAAGAACAAAAAATGCAAAGTACGTTCTTAGAAGTCTCTTGACATGTCTAGTTTTTGGACTGCATTTTGTCATAACATTAGGTCATTATCCTATATGTTATTTGGCATCATATCATTGGCTTACATTGCTTGTCTAAAACATGCTTCACATGGCTATATTCCCTTTTCCTAGCTTGGGTAATCTTGAGGATATTGTCCTTGAGGGTTGCATCCACCAACTTCATGCATAGTTTCCTATACACTTCTGCTTTATCATCTTGCACATACATCCATCGTATCATACATCTTGCTAGACATTGGGGACAAACCAATGTGATCTTGCTTGAGAACTAGTAATCTCTAAAAATCTCAAAACAACGAAAAATGTTCATGAAGAAATCCAAAAAACCTATTAAAAAATAAAATAAAAAATCTCAAATAATTTCAAATAACAAAAATCATAAAATATCATTTATCATCTGCATCAATCCAACCATCTATTCGAGTAGAGTCAACCATATTATAATTATCTAGGTGTCTTGCTAGTAATACAACGATGTTTCCTAACACCAATCAAATTTAAAAACTAAGAGTGTTTCTATAACATAGGAAGTATGAAGCTCCAAGTAATTAAGATGCGTATATTGATTGCTCATTATTTTAAATGTCACATAAGGGAAAAAGAAAGAGAAACCTTCAAGCATAACCTTTGAAATGGTCCAAATTGAATCAACACTGTCCAAAGTAGATATAAGGGGTGCTAATGCTGAATCTAAGTCCATTTCCAAGATGTATACTAGAGAGATCTCTTTCCATAGGATGTTGTTTCCCCTTATTTTTATGCTTGTTGATTGATTTGATTAGTGCAAGTAGATTGACCAATTAAAATGCAAGTAATCTAAAGCACTTATGAAAATAATGTACTTAAAATGACCAGATCTAATTCATCAATGAAAGAACTATAAAATGAAAAATGAGAAACCAAAATTACTTTAAGGATCAATACAAGGGACTACTGCAAATCTAAGAATTAGGTAGCAAACAATAATAAAAACTAAAATAGTTATGGATTTGGGACTTGTGAACTGATAGTAAAAAGAGGTCAAGAATGATTCGGGTCAAGGATGATGTCATTCTTGACCTGTTCTACACAAATTTATAAGATTTGAAGCTTTACCTACAATCTAAAACTCTAATTATAAGATCCAAAATTGTTGCTCCAAAAAAAATTGATCCGCACCTACACACAAGAAAAATCACATTATGTTGGGGGGGGGGGGGGGGGGGGGGGAGGAGTTTCCTTGGTCAAGCCCCCTTTTATGAATTGACCTAGAAATGTGAAAGAATGTAAAAGCAAGACAAATATAATTATCCACCTCGCTTGTCAAATCTCTATGGATGGATTTGGACCTATTATCGACAAATATGTATATATGCTTGTTTGTAGATGCATTAACAATATAGAATGATAATAGAAGTTGTCTCCATAAATGAAATATATCTCCAAATTCCAAATCATACATTCATGAATGTAAGTAAGTTCTTGAACCATTGAAGGGTTGAACACTTGAAGGATGAATGCTCGTACAATGTTGATCAATTTAAATCTCCTTCCTTGATGGCCAACTCTGCAATCTCCTACAAAGAAATAAGCTATATCTTTAGAATAAGGTGCATAACTTATGACATGAAATGATGGCTTTCAATGAATCTTTCCTTTGCTTGAATACCTTGAATGCACCTTGAAAACTTGCTTGAATGTATGATGACTTGAATAGATCTTTCTCTTTACATTGATAGTGTGTGGATGCTTATAGATAATAATGGATGACCAAAAGATGAAGTGAGCCTGCCTCCTTTTATAGTATTTTTTGAATAAAAATAAAAAAGGTTGACTACATTGGGTAGGAAAATAATTTCAAAAACCGAAAATGGGCTTACATATTAGAGGGAAAATATTTTGAGTAAGGGATACCCTCACCCTTTACCCGAGGGAGGGAAAAACTCAACCCTTACCTAAGGGTTCTCGAGCCTCGAGATGGCCACTGAGATCCCGGGAATGGAAAAAGAATGATAAAAAATGGGTAGAAACAGAAGGAAATGCAATAATTCAAGCATAAATGTATTCATTGACCAAGGATATCGCTAAAAGGAGGGCTAAAAGGTCTTACAAAAAAAGTGTATACTTTTTAAGATGATGCTTTTAGTCCCCACTTTTGTGGGAGTATGATGCAACCTCAAACTCATGGTAAATTAGATTAAAAAAGCATAAGAATGATCTTATTAAGATTAAGGCAACAAAGAAGCAATTGAGTCCCTAATAGAAAACTCAAGTCTAAATCTAAGACACCACAAACATCAATATCAAAAAGGGAAAATGAGAAAAGGGTAAGATTAGCTCACCTAGTAAGATTTGTGTGTCTTACTATGAACCACACAAAAGATATGATTGAATAGTCTAGTAGGTCTGTGCACTTGGTAGTCAATACTACAAAAACCTTGTGGCTTCTAAAGACTCTGCATGTGTGTGTGCCTCATGAATTGAATATGGTTTTTTTTTATCCATGAGGATTGATTTCTCTGTGTACCCCATAGATTGATCAATTTGTCACTATGGTGACTGGATATGCATACGCTAGGATATGTCAAATGATCTACCAAATTGTATTATTCTAGTCAACCAATCAAAATTATGAGAAAATAGAGAGCAGATGGTCCTATAAATTTTTGATAAGCTAGTGTACTCTATATGCCATGATTAAATTGAAACAAAATGTATGTGACATGGAGGCTATGTATGACCCACCCCCTCCCCACACCCACCCCCCTTTAAGATGGAAAAATAAGTTCTTATTTTGGCATCTCAAGGAAATGATGAACACAATAAAACAATTTCAACATCAAGAAAATATCCATAGGAAACACCCAAGCCAAGCCAAAGAGTTTGTAGCTCCTATGCAACCATGAAAGGGATGAATGCAAAGAGATAACATGCACAAAGTGCAAAAGGAAATCCATGTGAAGGATGACACCCTATCTAAGCTTCAATGTAAAGAATTAATCTACAATGTAAACCCAAATGAACAAGGTTACAAATGAAGATGTGTATCCTTAAAGTAAACCAACATGTTGATGTAATATTGGATGTCACATGATGAAAAAATAACACTTAACTAAGACAAAAGTGGAACCTGGAGAGAAAGTGAAAGATATATATGTTGCCCTCCCAACCCCAAGTGTAGGAATAAGGATAAAGGGGACCTATTATGCTATTCACAAAGTGGACCATGCTTGACAATGATACCCCAAAGAATATGCTAACAATGTTACATGTTATGGAGCAACATAACATGGATCTTGATATTATCTTGATAAATTGGGATTAAGGTATAACTCATTATGACAAGCTATGCCAATTATATTATTATTTTCAATGAGTAGTTTAATATTGTATTGCAAATCTTGACATTCATTAGTGGAGTAATCACAATACATATGATACATAGAAAGAAGAAGATTTTAAAGATGTGGACTATGTTTATTTTTGTGTTTCACTCTAGTAATCACCTTAGTACAAAGAAGTTTAGGAAAAAATATTTATTGATTAAGAGTGAATGAATGAGAATTGTTGGTTGAGGAAGTAAAGGATGTGGTCAAAGAATGAGGTTCAAAACTTTGTTTTGAGCATCCCAAACTATGTTTTGAAGTGTTATTTATGATGGAATTAAGTATTTATGGCTGCTTATAAGGATTGAATCCTAGTCCATAAGAATGCTCATGCCCCCCATTTCCCAAGGACACTTGAATTCCTTGCTCTTGTTTGCCACATCCATTCCAAATGAAACCATGTTTTGTTAATAAATGATAACAAATACCATGACAAGAATCCATACTAGAAAGACATAATAAGGCTTCCTTTGTCACTACGTCATTACAACTAGGTTTGACAAATTCATAATGAGTTGAAGTAGAGACAAAATTGTTACTAAGCTCATCAAAAAGAGGAAATGTTTTGAATTGTTTGTTAGATTTAGATTGCACAAATTGAAGGTCTAAAACTTTGTACTCATCAATAAAAGTTGGTGTGAAATCTAAGGATCCTCAATTGTCATTTGAAAGAGAACTAGAGGAAGGAGTATTATCATTATATTCTTGAGTTTTTTTTTTCTCCATAGATACAAGAGGATTGCTTGATTCAACATTCAAAAAACTATTTGATCTATCATCCACTAAAGAGTTTACATCACATTATGGTTGATAAACTTGACTTTTTGATGGAGAGTTAAAGGAATAACAGACATCTTATGTAACCAATGTATACCCAAAATAAGGTTCTCGTGAAGAGGTCTAGGCATAACATTAATATGAGTGTCCAAAATAAATGAACCTAGTTTAATAGGTAAAGGGATGATGCATACTATTTTCTTAGAAACATTGTCTAAGTCGTACAAAGGAATATTACCAGGTTGAGTAGTTGAAAGATTGACTTTAGTCACTTTTAGCATGTCCACACAACAAATATTAAGCCCAAACCCATCATCAATCAAATTCCTATGAATGAGATTACCATTGATAAGGACAAGTTCTATGATAAGAGCATCATAGCGATCTTGAATTTCTTTAGGAGGCAAATCATCTTGAGTAAACACAATTTGAGGTGGAACAAGGGTAACATGCATGCATTGAAAAAAGACATTGATATCATCTTGATTAGGAGGTGTAGTTGGAAGTGTGGTTAGAGCTTTTTGCAAGGTTGAATGATATATAGAAATTTGAAGAAGCTCCCAAAGAGGTACATTGGCAGGGGTATTTTTTTTAAAGTTTGAACTTCAATGCACAAAATAAATATAGAGAATATAATCACAACCACAAAATGACTTGATTATGCAGTACAATTATATAATAAGGTCAAAAGTTGAAGTTCCTAACATAGTCTACATAACAATGACTTTTTAATTCGTTAGAAGTTAAGGTGTCATGAAGATGAGTATATATGTGTCTTGTGACAACATGACAATAACTCTATTCACACATTGGAAGTCAAGGTATCAAGAAGATGGGTACAAACAAGTCTTGTGACAACATGAATATAACTTTATTTACTTATTGAAAGTTGAGATATCACAAAGATGAGTGTGAACAAGTCTTGTGACATAATCACTCTATTAGCATGATACCTAAAACAAAGGATGAAAAACCCTTACAATATGCAAGGACATCATTTAACATAATTCTTCTAGGCATTGGGATATCAACAATATGATACTTCATTTCAAGAATTAAGATATTAACAATCCTTTGAAAGATAAGACCAACATGATCAATCGTTTATTTATAAAGTGATTTGGATACATAGTTGAAACTAGGTTCAAAAAAAGTGTGTACGAAAAAGATATAAGAGAAAATGTGAAAATTTCAACCAAAATAATCAATAATTACCCTTGAATTAGTTTAAGGCACGTCAATGGATACTAATGTCTCTATCTTTGCTAAGTGTGCCCTTTTAATAATGTTATTTGATAGATTTAGGTCCATGCTGACAAGGTGATCTAGTTGCAATAATTGTTGTAATATTAGGGAAATGTACCTTGTACAACAACCAAAGTTCCTCCAAATAATTCTACTTCTAGTGATCGTCCTCCTTTCTATGGCCTTCATTGAGGTCATAATTCTTCTTGTTGATATTGAAATAGTTCTCATTTATAGGCCCCTTAACGCTATTCATCCCACCACCACTTATTGTTTCTTAGCTTGGCTAGTCCCCTAAATCATCACAGGTCCCCTTCTACGTGGGCTTTGGCAAATGATGCTACTTCAACACCCTTGGGCTAGCCTTTTGTAAGTGAAGCTTCATGATGGCCTGGTAAAGATTCAAGTTGGCCTTTGTCTTTTAAAGGCTTCCCTAGATTAGTGTTGGCTATCTCCCAACGATGCAAAGAAAATGAGGTTGAAGAAGATAATGTAAATGGTCAGAATTCGCCAGACCTTGAGCTAGGATGGGGCAAGTAGGATGAACTAGACCCTCCTCCTCTTCCAACTATGACTTGGGCTACTTAAGGGTATTTAACTTATAGGCTATGCACATTCAATTTTACGTTGTTTATGCTCCAAGTTATACCCTTATGTTTTTCTAGACCATAATTTATGGGTTGTGTCCATATCACTCTTGGAGAACAACTTTTTCTTGCATTTTTTTAATTTATATGTAGATTTATTTTAAACAATTAATAGATTTGGTTAGCATTTTCTATGAAAAAAGAAAGATTATCTTTGTTTTGCTAACTTGAAGAGACTTTCAACATAGTTCCTAGGATTAAGTTATGGTGTAGAATGAAATATCTTAGTACCTCAAAATAACATTAAGTAGTTGTCCATTTGGTCTATGAAGAGGTTTGAGTTAAAATTTACACTCAAGTAGAATATTCCAAACAAGATTAGGATCAACATTGGAGTTAGGATTACTTTAATCCCTAATACTTTTTGGATTATATATTGAAAAATTTGAATAATGAATACATTTGCAAGGAGGAGATGATATTTTTGAGGGATTTCATTTTGTACATTGTGATCTCATTTTGATTTCTAGGCTCACCTAAGAGTTTTGAGAAATTTTTACACTCTAGAGCAATTTTTATAAAGGAGACACATATTAAAGTTAACGATAATAAGCCCACGATTACAATCTTATCCAAAAAAACTAAATAGCTTAACTATAATATTAAAGGAAGTATTCTATAAGAAGTGACATAGTACAAATGCCTTGGGGTTGACTTTACTAATAATAAACTTAATGAGAAACTTGTAGAAAGAAGAGACTTTTGGGAGGTTGGCAAGCATTGAATGCTTTACAAAAGCATAGAAACACAATTATGGGATAACAAAACTACTCGTATACTTTTTTTTAATGTAATTATGGTAGTCATGGGTGTGAGTTATGAGCTAGCAACTCTTAGACTTAAAATGGACAGAAATGGAAATCACAAACTAATTCAAGCTTAAACCTTTGGTCTCGTATGAGACTCTATCAATTGAAATAAATTTTTTATTTATTTATGCCATTTATAAATCTCCTATGAGATTTTAAGGTAATATGCAAATGAAGACAAATAGAAAGCCTAAGATTGTCATCGAAGAAGTTTTCAATGAGAAAATAAGTCTTAGATGAAATAAAAATTTAAAGTAAATGAATAAATGGTACATTCACTTGAACACGTGTCACATCGACAAAAAAATAGAAGATTTTTTTTACAAATATTTTGTACATGCCCATGTGGAAAAAACAGTTTAAGGTGAAAGAAGAGATATTTTCATGATAAATTTAGCCCAACATAAGATTATCAATAAAAGGCCTATATGGAGACAAATGTCCTCTAGAAAACCCTTTTTTCATTGCTTGCCTAATTACTAATTTACCTCATCTTCAATGTGAAGCAAGTAGATAAAATAGGCAATAACAAGAATGGAAGGAGAAAGTTTTGTCTTTTGTATAGTTAGAACAATTGAATTAGAGGAAACCCTTTATTTTTAGATTTGACTCTTAATATTGAAATATATAGCGATTATTCTATACTTCAACACCTTAATCAAATTTCTCTAATGATATGATATGATAGATTTTAATGACGTCCACGAGACTAAAGTAGTCTATGGGACCCATGCAATCGCCCTCCCGAGTCAGGAGCCAAACTAGTCAGTTGCAAAGTTTTGGTTAACTTGTCTCTTCTTCTCTGAATTTTGATAATCAACTCCGCTGTTCTCTTCACTTGATCTTCCTCAAATAAATAGTTGAAGTCCTTGTTCTGCAGAATTTTTGTATAATCAGATCTGATTTCGTTGTAAGCCAAGCATTCCATGACAAAGTGTTGCTCTGTCTCCACTGTTCCCATATTGCAGAATAAACATGTTCTGTCTGCCCACTCTTCCTTTGGAACTTGCCATCTACCAGTTTCACATCGCAGCTGATGTGAACTAGTTCTAATTTGTGCCATCAACATTTTTGCTTTCCAGTTAATAGGTGCCCTTATATAGGCCTTTTCATCATGACTAGAAGTGGGATTAAATTCTTTAATGTAATAAGATTTTTTCCTCCCTATGTGTCTTGTCCACAGAATATTGCGAAATTTTTCATTGACAAACTTTTTTATTTCTTTAATGTTATCCGGGCAAGCTTGGATGTTGATATCCCATTTTTGCATCCATTTGTCATTTTGTTTCATCCATGTGCTTTTTCGCCTCACAAATTTTTCCTCTATTACCAACTTGGGCCAACAATGTGTTTCTAGACCTTGGGTTTTCTTTAAATAGCTTAGCATTCGGATCAATGCGATGGCTTCTAATGGAAAGGAACCCACCTCCGCCAAAAGAATTTCATACGGAACTGTGGTCTTGACTTTAAGATTGCATGTGATAAAGTGTTTTTGAATTCTTTCTACTTGTCGCCATTTCTGCTTGGACATACTACCGCCCCACACTTCACATCCGTATAGAATAACCAGAGTGACCAGCAAACCAAACAGAGTTTTCATGGTCGTCCAATCCCATAATTCTGCGTTCCTGCACTTGTTTTGTAAAGAGTATAACGCCTTCCAGCCCCCTTGGATCCTTTTCGATCTACAAATATCCCAGTTGAGTTTGTTATGAAAATCGATGCCCAAGTATTTGTACTCTTCCACAATCTCAAGGGGGCTATTTTCAAACAGGAACTTGTCTTGTATGCCCCTATTCTTCTTTAGTGAGAAGATCATAATTTTGGTTTTGCTAGTGTTAACTTGCATTCCTACATCATGGAAAAAAAATTCTAGTGCTTTCAAGTGCTCTTTCAAACCTTTAGCTGTTCTAGCAAGAATTATGAGATCATCTGCATATAAGAGCAATCTTATCACGAAGTGGGCCAGCTGCACCCCCTCACCATTGGTCTTGTTTATCCACTCTTCTAACTTGTCAATATAAAGCCCGAATAGTGTTGGAGAAAGCGGACACCCTTGCTTAACCCCGATGTTGCTGTCAAAATCTTCTGATATCCCTTCTGTCATTCTGATTTTAGCTTTGACCTGCTCATATAATCTGTAAACCGCTGACCTAAGTTTTTTAGGGACATCCAGCTCTACCATTCTATCCCATAGTTTATTACGTGGCACTGTGTCGAAAGCTTTTTTAAAGTCCACGAAACAACAAAAAGCCTCGTTCCCCAGAGTGTCCCAAACTTTCTCTATCAAATGCCTGAGAGTGATGCCGTGATCTATAGAAGAGTGTTTCAGTCTAAAGCCTGCTTGCCCTTTTGCACGTTTGCCTTCTGTTTCAGCCCAGTTGCTGATTTTTTGTTCTACCAAACTACCAAATAACTTGCCAAATAGTGGATTGATCATGATGGTTCGGTAATTAGAAGGATTGTTTATATCTCCACTTTTGTGGAGTGGGATCACCACGCTTGTATTCCATTTTACAGGGAAACCTTCTCTATTGACACTGTTGAAAATCTTAGTGATGTGTGGTGTGAGGATTTCAGCACCCCATTTTAAGTATTCCGCTTGTAGCCCATCTATATCTTGTGCTTTACCAACAGCTAACCTCCTGATGCCTTGAATAATATCATTTTCACTGAATAACTCCCCTGTAGTCTCTGTTTCCATGGTACTATACTCTCTTAGATCACATTCGTAGAGAGTCTTGGCATATTCCAGCCATTTGGTTCCTGTTATGTTATTCACTATCTGAGTTTTTCTCTGCTGAAGCTCTTTCCAAAATTTTCTGGGGTTGTTTTTACCAAGATTAATCAACTCTATTCTTCTCTTGTTCACATACTCTTCTTTCTTCTTTTTAACCAGTTGATTATACTCTTTTCTACTTTCTTTGTTCATGTTCTTTTTCCAATTCCTTTTTGCCATTTTGCACTCCTCATCAAACCAAGGATTGGCCGTAAAAGTGTTCTTGGCTTCTTTTGTGGCCCTAGATCTTTTACACTCCTCCAATGCTTTAATGATAGTAAGAACAAGATTATTCTTCTCCATGAAATGTTGTTTTTCAGACTCTAGATGGTTTCCCGGAACCCTAGACAGCCGCAAAAGAGAGTCTTGAAAAGTATCATGGTTTTCTTGTGTCATTAAAACTTTGCCAGTCGGAATCATCTTCCTCTTCTGTAAAATTTTTGGAACAATATGTTGATCTTTAAAATGAGTAGTCACCCTTATCAAGATGGGGTTATGATCAGATTTTAACTCCATGGGGCAATCTTCTATCTCAAAGTTAATTATCTTTGTGACATAGTCTTGCGAGCATATAACATAATCAACAACACTTTGTCCATTGTGTCTTTTGCATATGATGCCTCCTGATTTAGGCCACTTTTCCATACCATTGCATATAACTATGTTGTATAGGCAGCATAAGCCTAGTAATTCAGCACCAAAATGATTAATCTTTCCCATGCTATCCTGTGAAGATCTTTCCCATTTTTGTGTCCCTTCTTCTTTGAGCCAAACTGGATCTCTGCTTTCATTGTAACTCTCCTTGAGATTGAGAGTTTGGTTGTTTGCTGTTCTAGCATTGAAATCCCCTATTAACATTATTTCCCCTAAAGAGCTAAAGGCTGTTATGTCTTTTTTTAGCGCAACGAACGGATCTTCTCGATCCAATCTATGTTTTTTATATATTTTTGAGCCTTTTGGAGCGAAGTAACATATAGCCACCCTTGTAGAAATCTGATTCTCTGTTATTTTTATCCAAATATACTGCTTGTTTACATCTTCTTTCTCTAAGTTTACAAATCTGCTCCAAGTTTCTTTTATTAGAACGGTGATGCCTCCATGCCCCTTACCATTATCTATCTTTTCATTCCACAGTGATACCTTCTTATACCCTTCAAAATCTGGAACTTTACATCCATCATGTTCATGAGTCTCGGTAAGCATAATGATGTCATTATCTTTAGCTATCGGCCCTAACCCAGGTCCTCTTCTCCAAGGATAATCTCTACAGTTCCAGCTAACTATAGTTAAATGTTCCTGGGTGAGCCCGAGTTCCTATTTATTGCGTGTGATTTTATCGCTGATTTGGGCTTTGCCATCTTGTAGCCACGCCCACTTGCCTTTTCCTCTTAAAAGAAAAAGAAAAGAATTCATCATCAAATTAAATACCATCCTATAAACTATCTTTACAATAAGGTTTAAAATACTGTAAAATTATCTCCTCCCCACCTTTCATCTCATATTGTAACATTTATCTTCTCCCCACCTCGTGATGCTCTGAGGCAGATTTTTCGAGTTTAATACTCGAATTTCCAACAGGACCAAGAGGGGATTTGTAGCCCCTTGTGATGTGACCATGACTGAAAGGCTAGATAGATACCTTGACTGTGAAGCACATTGAACCTCAAATACATTCTTCAATCCAAAGAGATCCTGGCTGAATCCATATATTATTAAATCCGAGAAGCCTTTTGAAACCAGCATATTTAAAGAAGCCAAATTACATTGACAGGCGTCAGTCATTTTTAAATGACACAACACCGGATACAGCAGAAACAGAGAAAACCAGATCAGATCGATTAATTTGTATAATTTGCAATCACAACATTGGAATCGACAAAACTAGATGCCTGCAAATTGGCATCATACAGGGTTTCTGCAAGGTAAGTTCAGAGAGAATCAATTCAGGATTTCTAAATAGTTGTAAAATAAATTTGTAGTATTGGAGGGCTCCTCTGAGGATTCTTTTGGCAATCTTTTTGAACTGGGAATAAATAATGTTACAGTTAAGATGAATTAGCGTAGATCTGGATTCAGTTGGGGTTGATTTTAGAGCATTGTTCAAGCTGGAAGGGAAAATTAGAGTTATTAGGGTTACTAGTCAAGCTGGAGCAGTTAAAGACAATAGGACGGGAGCTCGCTATGGGCTCCCAGGGCGGATGGGGACAGTCAAAAGAGTTTCTAGACCTGGTGAAGGCGATTGGAGAGGCTCGATCTAAAGCAGAGGAAGAACGAATTGTTTTGCGCGAGATTGAGACCCTAAAGAAAAGGATAAATGAACCCGACGTGCCTAAGAGGAAAATGAAGGAGTACATTATTCGCCTGGTATATGTTGAAATGCTGGGGCATGATGCTGGCTTTGGTTATATCCATGCCGTCAAGATGACACACGATGACTCCTTGATGCTGAAGAGGACAGGATATCTTGCGGTTACGCTGTTTTTGAACGAGGATCACGATCTAATAATTCTCATTGTGAATACTATACAGAAGGATTTGAAATCGGATAATTATCTGGTTGTTTGCGCTGCGCTTAATGCGGTATGCAGATTAATTAATGAGGAGACAATTCCAGCGGTGCTGCCGCAGGTTGTGGAGCTGTTGGGGCATACCAAGGAGTTGGTAAGGAAGAAGGCGGTTATGGCACTGCACAGGTTTCAACAGAGGTCTCCGTCTTCCGTATCACATCTTATTCCCAGGTTTCGCAAGGTGAGATATTTTGCCCCGGCTAATCTATCTTTAATTCCTGTTGGAAACTTTAATCCAGTCTTTTGATATACCTGAAATTTCCATGATCAAATTGGTAAAGTACTTGAATGGTATAGTCAGTCATCAGCTAATAGTAGTTCTTATCCTGGGTTTGAAGCCTCCGCTATATTTTACATTCCATGACCGTGATCAGACCAAGTTTCGTCTTAAATATTGTGACCTTGGATATTTAATTCCTTCAGACCGATGCGTGCTTGTCCACCAAGATACACCGATTCGTAATTGCCTTGGACATATCAGCAGTTTAATTTGTCAAAACAGATCTGAATGAATTACACATGGAAGGTTAGAAAATTGAAATACTGACGTTCCTAAATCGTTTTTCGTGGTCTCGACAGAGTGTCAGGATGATTATAAAAATGTTGCAAATGAAATCAGTAAGAAAGACGTGGATACTTATGTGAAAATAGTTTATTACAAATCACATACCAAGATGAACACAAGAGATACTTGGGAGAAATGGATTTGAGATGAAACTCATGGGGCTGTGCCTCCCTTTCAGTCTACAATTACGAGAATATAACCCAAGAAACTATTCCAATGACTTTCATACTTGCCCTGCAATGCAGAACTATTCCAACCAAGAAGAACACCTATCCTATACTCCTTTTCAAACTCTAATAAATTCTAGATGCTTCACAGTGACTAATACGCATGTCTTTAGTAATTATCTCATACACATTTTAATGCTTGAAAAATGATTTTAAAATGTCACAAATCTACAAGAGATAGTGTGATATAGTTTGTGTGTGAACTGATCTTTCTTCCATTCTGGATGTCTCTGCTTCCTTGGCTGTCATATATACACGATTTGGGCAGCTGTAGAATCTGTGTGGTTGAATTATGACAGGTTTAGCAAGGGCATATGGGGGCTCTGCCTCGGCTGTCCTGAGTCTGCTTTATTGCACATGGACGTGCCCAATCCATCCATTTCTCTCCAAACTTGTTTAGGTGCAGTTCACATATGAAACCGATCATTTGAAACCTTCCTCTCAGAGCCATATCTCCCACTGGGTTGCTGGTGGTCCAGACATTGCCCAAGGCTTCTGGTTTGTTGTATTTCAGCATTTTAACATGACTGCTTTTTGATTCGAATTAATGATAATGTTTGTGTTTGTGTGTTTGTCAAGTGTAAATGGGTCAACAATTGTTTCTCAATTTCATCTAGTTTTACTTTCAATTCCCGTTGATCTAGTTTCGTCAGTTGTTGACATTAATCCAATCTCTCTCTCTCTCTCTCTCTCTCTCTCTCTCTCTCTCTCTCTCTCTGTGAAGTGAATTTATCCATCTTGGTTCATTGCTACATCTAGAAGTGGATGCATCATATTGCTAATATTACACTTCAAAGAGTAACATATTTTCAGAAGATTTGAGCTACAACACTATATGGAAACCCCATTGAACTACCACTTGAGTTTATGCCAATTGATGGCTTCAAACTCAGTGGTGCTTGATGGGGTCTGTTGGAAATTACAGTTTACCCTTTAGAGAACTAATATTTCCTGGAGTGAAAATGGATAGGTAGCTTAGTGGCAAAGGAGTTAAGTTTTTGGCAGTTGTTCTTAATGTCGAATGGCAGACTGACCAAATTTTTGTAATGGGGGCGTTCTACTGATACAAATGGATGCAAAGAAATATACAATACATTTGTTAATGCAGCAGGTCTGCTTCCCACGTTCTGTCTAAACTATTGGAATCACCAATAAGCGCTTTGTTGGTTATTTGTATTTATTAGCTCCTGTTAGAATAAAATGGGTAAAAATATCTTATTTCCACTAGGTCTATGCATAAGCATTCAATGACAAATTCGGATAATGGCTGTTGAGAATTTGACTAGAAATTCACACAGGCATTGCAAACAATATGTATTTATTGTTTCTTTTAAACTTTGGTGAACAATTATTGTAGCCTCTAAGGCTGGGGTCTCATGGAGAGAGGCTTCCTTCAGAATAGAGTGGGTGGCAACTGAGATTTTTTAGGAATATTTAAGGGTGTGTTGTTTGATGGATTTTTTAAATTTGTTTCAGCTTAAATTTTTTAGCTCCTAAATATAAGGAAGCTGGTGGTCCCATGAATTTTAGAGTGAAGATAGTCTAAGATTTTAAGTTTATCATTGAGTTTTGGTGGAAAAATAATGAGCAATTGTTGACATGTGGCAAAAAAATCCCCCAAGGTGGTGGGGGTATTTTCAGCCCCACCCCATTTCCACTCACTCAAATTGAGAGGGCTAAAAAGTCAAAGCTCCTATTTTGTCGAAAAAGATTCCGAATAAACCTTTAGCCACCATTTTTTTTTATGATGGGACCTCCCGCTCCATAAAAATAGAGCCCAAGCCCCCTCCATGGGACCCCTGCCTAAGCATTTCCTTTTTCAGAATTTACCAATGCTTTCTAAAGAACTTACAAATTTATAAATAATTTTAAAGGAAAACAAGGCATTAGGTAAACATCTTAAACAGATTCTCTACTTAGAAACTTCTGCTACTCAGTTCGCACAGTTCGTGCACTCTGAGAGCTTTTGCAATGAGATTCTTGTTTGTTTCTTGATTAGAATAAGATTTGAGTATATATGCCCAAATGTCGATCCATCACAGAGATTAAAACGTATATACACAGAATCTCTTTAGAGGGAGCCAAAATTTGGAAGAGTACCTAGAGCAACAGGCTTAAGAAAGCAACCTCATATTAATATAAAAATTCAGATCATGTTAAAAGTACAAAGTGAAAGCCAAAACTAAAACAATATACAGAGATATAGAGGAGAGAAACACCTCTGTGAAGCATATTAGTTTGTTACCACTACCATAAGCATAATCACCAACCATCTTCACAAGCCAGGAGTGATTGATCACAGATTCACTTTCTCGGGTGATTTCAATCCCTCTGTCCACATAGGCATCAATGAACTTCTTCTCCCAAGCCTCAAGGGATGCTTCATGATTAGTGGCAAGATCCAAGTCTGTAGACAAAACATAATCAAAATCAATAGAGTTACCTTCATGCAGAAATGATAGAAGAAGCACAGTCACCGACTACTTTCTGTCCAATATTTGGAAAGTCACACTTAGAGAAGAGAGGTAACACAAAGTGTTCCAAAAAAAAAATTTATAAAATGTAATGGAGCTCTGCACTTGAAATTTATTGAATTTGTTTTTGGGAACTTTCAGCATAAGTGTAACTGGTAAGGCGATAAAGTAAGAAGTGACCTCATGACTGAAATCTGTAAGGAACCTCATTGAATTTGAAAAATGAATTTGAAAAATCTCATTGTTCCGTGCATTCTATAACAACAACAAGAGCTCTATAGAAAGAGCTACACAACTTTCTATGGCACACAACTTGAACCTACTAAGAAACAAGTTTCACACAGCTTTTGCAAAATCACAATTAAAAATGTTAACAAGTGTCATCTATATGACATAAGGGCCCATATAGACCGTAGAAGAGAAAAGAGGAGATCCTACAGGAAGTTTCTAGATGAGTAGTGACCCTCCAAAACAAACGTTTTTGTTCCCAATAATGGAAGAGGGAAGCCTCTTGCCTGATTAAAAGCAGTCTGATTAACTCCCAAGCTTTTTAGATACTTTTAAAGACTTCGCTGCCTTCACTCTGAAAAAATATCTGAAGAGCAAATCAAGGGGGCAGAAGCCATTACATTTTTTTTTGAGGAACTTCTGAAGTAATCTTATGCTTAGCCAACACTTTCAAGGTTCATCTGTTAATATTATGGCTGTATTCTTATAATTGTGTTGTAAGTCGATGTCATGATCATTACAAAAGAGAAGCCTTTTTTTATTTAAGACATCAAAGACCAACTACATAATTTCTCTAAATGATCAGTATAAATTTTCTGTAATTCCTTATAGGAATCAAAATCTCTGAGATTATAGCTGGGATTTATATATCGCAACCAGCATATGCCTTGGATCTTCTTCAACAGTTATATATTCATATATTTGTAAGTTTGGGTTCAGCGATTTGCTGATATTTTTCCTTGGCTTCAGAACAACCATGTTTGTGTTACAAATGTAAATGGCAGAATACTTGATTAATTAAACAGAGATCATGACGATCTATATATACAAAAAGGAGAGTCGAATAGAATAGAAACATTCTATTCTAGACTAACCTAAATATTAGAAACATTCTAATATTTATAGAGATACAATAGAGAGCATTAAAAAGAAACGTAAAGATTATTCTAATACCCCCTGTAATGCTCAATCTATTTACTACACCAATAGATCCCCTGAATTTAACAAACTTGTCAGGACCAAGGGGTTTTGTGAAAATATCTGCTGGTTGCTCTGATGTAGGAACAGAGAGTAAGTGAATAGATCCATCTTCTATTAATTGTCGGATATAATGGCAATGAAGCTCTATGTGCTTGGTTCGTTCATGAAACACTGGGTTCTTGGCAAGTTTGAGTACTCCCTGATTGTCTGAAAACAAAGAAGTTGGACCTGCTTGAGGAATATGCATATCTGCAAGCATTTGATGGAGCCAAACTGCTTCACAAGCTGCCTTGATAGCTCCTCTATATTTTGCTTCTGTAGAGGAGAGTGCTTTATAATCTGACTAACAGACAAAAGATTATGTTTCATGCCAGGAACATAACATACATTGAGGAACATGAGTCTTTTTCCTCCGGACTGATTTTGAACATTGCCCTTGCCGACAATATTGTATTCTTCGCTGCCTCCAAAGATTACTGAGTCAGAATAGGGAGTGAATTCAACAAACCAATCACGCCTGTGAGTGAAATGTCAGGAGGCACCGGAATCTATGTACCAAGCAGAAGATTTCACATGATCTGCAGGTATATTGGCCATAAAGGCATGGTAGATAGATTCTTTCTGCTCTGAGTGTTGGGCAGCATTGGCTTGTCTGTTAATTGATTCTGACTTCTGATGCTGCTGATACAGATGGTCATAATATGCGAGTATCTCAAATGACACAAACTTTGAGGTGAGAAAATGAAAGACCCAGGAAAATCAGAGAAGTACACGGATAAGAGCTCGGAAAACCCAAAAATAATACGCTGTTGGAATCCGGATTTGTTGGCTTGAAAATCGAGGCACCCACAAAAATAAGACCCATTTAAGATCTTGAAAAACCCATAAAGAATGTGATTAGAAAAAAAATCGACCACAAAAATTAGGGTTTCAGGCAAAAAATAGGGGGCGGCCATGAAGGTTGAATCTGTAACGAAAATGGTGATTTTGCAGCGGCAGGTGGCCGATTTTTCTACTGAGAAGGTCATTCTTTCACCGACATTGCTAGAGCTTGAAAATTTGTCACCAAAGAATGGAGATTCAAGACCCAAAAATGACGGTTTAGCAGGTGCACGATAGCAGAAAAACATCTATGAAAAATGGCTTCAAAAAACAGTGATGGCGTCAAAATCTAGGTCGTGGTTGCATGCCAAAGACAGTAGAAGTCCATGGGTTTACTCCAAAGACGTTGCACATTGGTGGATCCTTCTTACAATCGCAATTTCAGTCGGATTTTTCACAAAAAAACATGTTTTTTTGTATTCGGATTTTTGCAAAAAAAAGTGATTTCATGCATTTGGATTTCTTAAAACAGAAACCCGAAATGGGTTGTAGAGAAATGGATTTGTCAAAAAATGTAAATGGCTTTGATACCATGTTACAAATGTAAATGGCAGAATACTTGATTAATTAAACAGAGATCATAACGATCTATATATACAAAAAAGAGAGTCGAATCGAATAGAAACATTCTATTCTAGACTACACCTAAATATTAGAAACATTCTAATATTTACAAAGATACAATAGAGAGCATTAAAAAGAAACATAAAGATTATTCTAATAGTTTGGTTGTGCAAGCAATTGTGCACAAAATGTACAAAATTGAATACATAATTGCAACTAATAATTGATAATGCAATGTCACTTGTCAAATCATAAATGTTAGAGATAAACATAAATGTTCAAGATAAATTAAAATGTTTAATATCATGGTAACATTACTTAGATCAAGACTGACTTGAGGAATCAAAAGTATAAACTGAATTCAATTCTTTTAGAATTAATTGGAAATACTATTAGAATAATCTTTATGTTTCTTTTTAATGCTCACTATTGTATCTTATTATATCTCTGTAAATATTAGAATGTTTCTAATATTTAGGTGTAGTTTAGAATAGAATGTTTCTATTCTATTCGAGTCTCCTCTTTGTATATATAGATCATTTTGATCTCTGATTAATAAGTCAAGTATTCTGCCATTTATGTTTGTAACATGGTATCAGAGCCAATGCTTAATTTTTTTTTTTTTGACAAATCCATTTCTCTACAACCCATTTAGGGTTTCTGTTTTGAGAAATCCGAATGCATAAAATCGCATTTTTTGTGCAAAAATCCAAATACAGAAAAACTGTTTTTTTTTGTGAAAAATTCGATTGAAATTGCGATTTTAAGAAGGATCCACCAGTGTGCAGCGTCTTTGGAGTAAACCCAAGGACTTCTACTGTCTTTGGCGTGTGACCACGACCTAGATTTTGAAGTCATCGTTTTTTGAAGCTGTTTTTCACAGACAATTTTCTGCTGTCGTGCGCTTGATAAACCGTCATTTTTGGGTCTCGAATCTCCATTCTTTGGTGACGAATCTTCAAGCTCTAGCAACGTCGGTGAAAGAATGACCTTCTCAGTAGAAAAATCGGCCACTTGCCATTGCAAAATAGCCATTTTTGTTGCAGATTCAACCTCCATGGCCGCCGCCTAATTTTTTGCCCGAAACCCTAATTTTTGGGGTCGGAAATTTTTTCTGATCACATATTCTTATGGGTTTTTCAAGATCTCAAATGGGTCTTCATCAGTTTTTTGTGGGTGCCTTGTTTTCCATGCCTCGATTTTTGAGCCAGCGAATCCGAATTCTGACAACATATTATTTTTGGGTTTTTTGAGCTCTCTTCTGGGCACTTCTCCGATTTTTCTAAGTCTTTCATTTTTTCACCTCGAAGTTTGTGCCAATTGAGATATTCACATATTATGAGCATTAGAAGTTAGACTCAATTAAAAAGCAAGCCGATGCTTCCCAACATGTAGAGCAGAAAGAATCTATCTACCATGTCTTTATGGCCAACATACCTACAGATCATGTGAAATCTTTTGCCTGGTACATAGATTCCGGTGCCTCCCGACATTTCACTCACAGGCGTGATTGGTTTGTTGAATTCACTCCCTATTCTGACTTAGTAATTTTTGGAGGCGGCGAAGAATACAATATTGTTGGGAAGGGCAATGTTCAGATTCAGTCCGGAGGAAGAAGACTCATGTTCCTCAATGCATGTTATGTTCCTAGCATAAAACATAATCTTCTGTCTGTTAGTTAGATTATGAAGCACTCACCTCAGTCGGATGTCATTTTCAATGAAAATAAGTGTTTGATTATTGATCGTGGTTCTCACACTACACTTGCTGTCGGTCTTGAGGATCATGGTATTTATAGGCTTGTAAATTCAGGCGATTCCCTGGAGTGTGCCTTCATTGCAAAATCATCCGCTCGTAGCAGCGTTTGGCATCAGCGATACGGTCACCTGAACATTCGATATCTAGCACAACTTGCTCGGGATAATTTAGTCCATGGCCTACCTGATATCCAGACCCAGAACCATTGCATTTGCGGAGCTTGCCAAGCAGGGAAGCAACATAGGACACCATTTAAGGATGGTGAATCATGGCAGGCATCTAAAGTACTCCAGCTGGTCCATGCTGATGTATGTGGTCCTATGGATACTCCTTCTGTTACTGGGAACAGGTACTTCTTACTCTTTGTGGATGATTTCAGTCGCAAAATGTGGGTATATTTTCTTAAGCAAAAATCAGATGCTTTTCCTGTATTTCAGCAGTTTAAAGCTCTAGTAGAAAAAGAGTCTGGTTCCCCCATCTGTACTCTTAGGTTTGATAATGGGGGGAATTCTGTTCTTCTACTTTCTCTGCCTTCTATACTACTCATGGCATTAGATGTCAGTTCACCACGCCTCACACCCCTCAGCAAAACGGTGTTGTAGAGTGTCGAAACCATACCATCATAGAAACAGCTAGAGCTATGCTAGAATATAGAAATGTTCCTAGAAAATATTGGGCAGAAGCAGTATCCACAGCTATCTACCTTCTTAACTGGTCACCCATCCTTGTAGTTAGCCATAAGACTCCTGAGGAAGCTTGGTCTGGTCGCAAATCTATGATCAACCATTTGAAAGTTTTTGGCTCTCTAGCATATGTATGGATTCCTGATGCCAAACGCACTAAGTTGGATTCCAAAAGCTAGAAACTCATGTTTACAGGATACAGTCACACACATAAGGCCTACAGACTGATTGATGTAACCACTGATCGTTTAATCTTCAGTCGTGATGTTGTGTTTGATGAGGAACTCGGACCATTTCAGCTCTCTGCCTCCTTGCCACATTCTGAGATTCAGTCTTCAACAATCTTTGACTTGGGTCCTATTTTATATGAGTCATCTGATGCTACCGATACATCACCTCAGCCACCTCCAGATAATACAGTGCCTGCTCCTCCTCCTCATCCAACTATTCTGACAACATCTGATATTGGCTTCTCTACTCTTCAGCCAAAATGGTAGGGTCAAACGATTAGTGATCTTCGTCCTAATGAACTCATTGAGGGTAGAACCTCCAGAAATAAGAGCATTCAACACAACATAGTTAATGTTGCTCTTATGGCCAACATCCACAGTATCCCTGAGCCCCAGACATATGCAGAGGCCAAAGGAATTCTAGAATGGGAATAGGCAATGGATGCTGAGCTTCAGAGTCTTCAAAAGAATCACACCTGGGTTCTTTCAGATCTCCCTCTTGGGAAGAAACCCATTAGCAGTAAATGGGTCTATAAGGTCAAGTACCATGCAGATGGTACCTTGGACAAATACAAAGCCAGACTTGTTGCTCAAGGATTCACCCAACACGAAGGCATTGACTATGAGGAGACCTTTGCTCCAACAACCAAGATGAGCACTATTCGAATTCTTCTTGCCATTGCAGCTCAATATGTTTGGAAAGTTCATCAGATGGATGTGAAGAGTGCTTTTCTCAATGGTGAATTACAAGACAAGTCTACATGATGCAGCCCCTAGGTTTCAAGGTTGCTGGTTCAGAACCAAAAGTATGTAGACTCTAGAAGGCCCTCTATGGTCTTAAATAGGCCCCTTGGGCTTGGTGCATAAAGATTGATCAGTACTTGGTTGCTCAGGGATTCCAGCATGGCCTGTTAGACAGTAATCTGTATATTAAACACTCTGGTAATGATATTCTTTTTCTTGTTGTCTATGTGGATGATTTGATCATTATTGGGAGTTCAGAACATTTGATTTCAGAAATCAAACATGATCTATGTAGAACTTTTGATATCATAGATCTCGGATTGCTTCATTATTGTTTAGGTATTGAGGTTTGGCAGACTGACAACAACATTTTTTTGTCTCAGTCCAAGTATGCCAGAAATTTGCTTGATAGGTTTCGAATGTAGGATTGCAAACTTGCCTCCACTCCTATGGAGACTGGTCTGAAATTGTCCGCACAATCTGATTCTCCTCCTGTAGATGAAACACTCTTCAGGCAGCTAGTAGGTAGTCTCATCTACCTTACTACTACTAGACTTGATCTCAGTTTTGCAGTTAGCTACATCTCACGGTTCATGATGAACCCCAAGACTAATCATTGGATTGCAGCGAAACATGTGTTATGCTATGTACATGGTACTTCAGATTATGGTCTTCTTTACACAAGGAGTACTACTCAGCTCAATGGATTCACCGATTCCTATTGGGCCGGCTCAGTTGATGACAGGAAATCTACTTTTGGCTATGTGTTCAGTATCGGATCTGCAATAGTTACCTGGACCAGTAAGAAGCAACAGGCACATGCACTCTCCTCTACAAAAGCAGAATATAGAGGAGCTGTCAAGGCAGCTTGTGAAGCAGTTTGACTTTGTCAGATGCTTGCAGATATGCATATTCCTCAATCAGGTCCGACTTCTTTGTTTTCAGACACTCAGGGAGTACTCAAACTTGCCAAGAACCCAGTGTTTCATGAACGAATCAAGCACATAGCGCTTCATTGCCATTACATCCAACAGTTAGTAGAAGATGGATCTATTCAGTTACTCTATGTCCCTACCTCAGAGTATCCAGCAGATATTTTCACAAAACCCCTTGGTCCTAACAAGTTTGTTAAATTTAGGGGATCTATTAGTGTAGTAAATAGATTGAGCATTAATGGGGGGTATTAGAATGATCTTTATGTTTCTTTTTAATGCACTATTGTATCTTATTATATCTCTATAAATATTAGAATGTTTCTAATATTTAGGTTGAGTCTAGAATAGAATGTTTCTATTCTATTCAACTCTCCTCTTTGTATATATAGATCATTTTGATCTCTTATTAATAAGTCAAGTATTCTGCCATTTATGTTTGTAACAAATACACTGCTTTTCCATACAGGGCAACCCAAAGCAGTTTTTTTTGTTCCCTTTGTAGAATAGAGCAGGGGATTTGTTGCATGCCATTTTTCATAGTTTATCACATTTAACCAGGCTCTAAACTCTCTGAAAAATGCACTTTTATGGTAGACTTTATTTTTATTATTTTGTTTCCAATTTACAAAAGTATATATATGTATGTATGTGTATAGAACTAGATTTTGACTAGAGTCCTACCTAAGTTTGTTCATTAAGCAGCTCTGGGTCTAACCATTGAGCATGGGTATGTTGAAGATGTATACCTTGTTTGGACACTAACTGGATTCAGGCTGGGATCAGAACTTGGTCTCAACAGGTTCACTCTCAGTATAGGTTATTGCAAGGCCTGATTTCTGAGTTCTTCACAATTTCAATCCAAACTTCTCAAATGCTTGGATCAACTCTTGTTTGATCTTACTATATGCAGGTCTCTGGTTGGCAATGCCACCTCTCTGATGCGTACTTGACTTAACATTTACTTTGTTTTCAATTTAGCTTTGAGGTTGTAATCTTCAGGTAACAAGCATATTATTTGATACATCAAGTTTGTGCTTCAGTTAAGGATTTGTTATGTAGTAGGCAAGACTCCATTGCTGCCAAAACACTGCAATGTCGTCCAAGGGATCTTGACCGCCAAAAGAGCACAATTCGAAGGGGCCATCTTGTCATCTCATGTGACTTTGGACTCTTCTTAGAAGACTAGGTTTATTAGTTAACCTCCACAATCATCCGCAGTGCTAGCTTGAGAATCATTTACATAAACTGGATTCAGGCTTGTCATCAACAAACAAAACACATTGAGATTCATATGCACTATGTCAAGCAAAAATATTTGGATCCTCACTGCTAGTGTGAATGAGGTTATTTCCTATCTACTTACTAACAGGAACCTATTCACATGTTAAGTTTACTTAGGATCACCATGTTATCCTTATATCCTCGGTGGCATTCTAGGAGTTAGTTATAATGGGGCCATGTCTCGTTATTTACTTTTAGTCGCAAATGTCATTTAATATCTGCGTCAGGCATTGCTTATTGTGCATTGAGCATTTAATATGTGTATCAAGGGTAGTTGTCTCTACCTCATCACACTTGGCCTGTATATTCAAGGTGCTTGTATATCAATTACATACCTAATTTTATTTATCTCATTGATATTTTCCAATCTGAATGTCTGTACAAGTTTGTGTTGCAACATTCTCTCATGGATGGTATCTTTCTTGGTTGATCCTTTGAAGTATGCAACTTCATGAAGAGTTTTCTAGCATCTCAACATGGTACCAGAGCCACCCCTTCTTGCATCGGAGAAGCGGGATATTGCTAGACTAGAGATTTTCATTGCAAGTTGAGTTGGCTAGCGCTGGAGGGAACATTCAGAAAAGCATAACTGGGTTTCTTTCGTCCAAACCTGACCCCGTTTGCCAAAGTTTCAAGGTTTGGATGATGGGCTAGTTACCAATTCTGGAAAGTTGCTGATGTTTGGAATAGTTTGAGTTGAATCAGGCCCTGCCATTGTGTCTAGAAGGCCCAAATACCTCAGATATGCTTGTCAATTTGTCAATTTCCGACACTTTTCTTTAGAGGCTACAACTACAAATGTTTTTTTTTCTCCTTGGTAATTGCACTTTTCATACAGATGACAGGGGTGGGAAAAAGTTCCTCTTCTTTGCTCTATACAAATATTATTTATTTTGCCAGTTTGGCTGTTTAGGGGAATTTTCCTGACAATTGTCAACCATCTGGGAAAAAAATTGGTGTTTTTTCTCTGCAAATTCAGCTGCAGGTGCACCGGTACAATTTGGTGTTAGTTATTTCACTGACATTGCAATTGTGCAGGGGCTTGTTTATGGGGTGTCATTGCTAAGTAGTGCGGTTCAACTCCCCCTATGGGTTTGAGCGCATTTAAGAGTGGTGGCTGTGACATTTGCATGGGGGGTTTCTGTTGGTTAGCTTGTGTTTTCTTGGGCAGATTGGTCATTGTCTGTATGGTGGCAATACATGAGTCTAAGCACTCGTCGACATTACTACTTGCACTTTCCTTGGTCACTGTCCGAATAAGTACTGGTGGCCTCTCAAGGTTGTGATAGTTTATCCTTGCAACAACCTCTTCTTGCTGGCCTGAGCCATCTCGTTCTGGGAATTCCCCCTGGTCATAGCAATGTTTTTGCTTATGCCTATCTTGCATTCTCACAAGAGAATAAAATATATGTCATCGATGTTTTTGCTAGGCCTGCTTCGAGGTGCTCAAACCTGTGGGCCCACACACCAGCCCTATTTGGGCTACTTGTTCAGTGCCAGCCAGCAAGGGATCCCCAACTCTTAGCGAGGCCTATGTGGGTTCGTTCAGCCAGCTGACAGCTGCCTTGGGGTTAACCTTTTTTTGCTTTATGGAGCAAGGTGCAGCCTTATTTCTAACTGGGTTCCATACAGACGGTATTTCTCCCTTTGTTACCTTACATTCTAACATTTTTTAAGCTTCCACTTTAAAATTTAAATCCAACGTTTTTGTATTCTAGTTTTCCAACTAGAATACACATAAGTGTATTGTTCAAATTCAGTTGTCTAGTTGCTTGTAATATCCTATTTAAGTTTTTAATATCTATTTGTAGGGAGCTATACTTCTTGAATTGATATCTCTGATAATTAATCAAATTTTCACAATGCTGATCTCTGCTTGAAATCACTAAGGAATTGTTGGTTTCTACCCTCCAATTCAAGACCTAGAGGAATCCTCTTAATTCAGATACGTTTTTTGGTGGTGGCCAATCCAAGGTTGCCTGAATTTTTTCTTGGTGCACTTTTACACCATCAACTCTAATCACATGTCCTAAATAGACAATTTCTATGATCTGAAATTCACATTTGGAAGCCTTTTCAAATATTGATTGGGCTTCCTTGATACACAACATTTCATCCAAATGCTGCAAATATTTATGCGCTTCAATGATGCCCAACATTTCATCCAAGTGCTGCCAATATTCATTCCCTGTCTTGCTGTATATCAAATTATCGTCAAAAAATACCAATTCAAACTTACGCAGTTGCTCCCGAAAAGTGCGATTCATGCAGGACTTAAATTTTGATAGAGCATTTTTGAGTCCAAAGGGCATGACTTGGAACTCGAAATGCCCATAGTGACTACAGAAAGCAATCTTTTGTATATCTTCTTCCTGTACGCTAATCTGGTGATAGCTTGAACAAAAATCAATTTTACAGAAGAATATTGCCCCATATAACTCATCCAAAAAGCTCATCAATCCTGGGGATGGGGTATCCATTCTCAATGGTTGTCTTGTTCAGTGCCCTATAGTCTATGCACATGTGTAATGTTCCATCCTTCTTAGTACCACAAAGTAATCAAAAGGGCTGGAATTAGGACGAATATCCCATTTTCGATGACTCTTTGATCGTTTTTTCAATCTCTTCTTTAAAATGGAGGGGATACCTGTAAGGTGTTGTGATAACAGCTTTCAAACCCTCTTCCATCTCAAGCACATGCTCTAATCCCCGATCAGGTGGATGACTGGGAGAAATATCTCCAAATACTGTACTATGCTTATCTAACATAGTTTTAATATTGATATGATAAGATGACTCATTGCAAGTGGAAGATTTGCTAGAAACCATTTCACATTATCATGTCTAAACAGAGCCTTCATCCTCTTTGCGGAAACCACTCGTGACCCCCCATCAGCCATAGTCTTAAGGATGATTTTCTATACATTAACCATGACTTCCAATTGCATCTGCTTGAAGTCTTGAACATAAAGTTCAAGTGACTCCAGTCACTGAATTCCTAAAATAGCATCCAAACTACTCAACCTGAGCACATAAAAATCACCTGTCAATGTATACTCTCTGATCTGTATGTTCAGTTGTGGCACAACTCAGTTGCAATTTAATTGGAAACCATCTGCAACAATAACACTGAACCCAGGGAATTCCTTAGCCTGTAGTCCATGCATGCTTACCAAATCTATAAAACTGTGTGTATTTCCACTGCCTGCTAAATATACAATACTTTGCCCTTTAAAGACACCTTTCAACCGGAAAGGACAGCTGTGAGGTACTCCAGATAATGTGGCAATACATGGAGTGTCCCTGTCCACAGTATCTTCCAATTCAATCTGTTGAGGTTGAACCTCTTGTGCACCATCTTCATCTGTGCTGTCCTGCTTTTTTTGTTCCTCATCATCAGAAGGGACTTCTATCAAATGTACCTTGCCCTTTCCAAGGTAGCGATGACCAAGTTCCCATGGTTCTTTACAAGTGAAGCATAATTTTTTCCTTAATTCATTTTGCGTCTCTTGTTCAGTTTTGGAATGTATGTTTCTTTGCTGATTGAAACTCATGTTTTTCTGCTGATTTCGACTTCTCTTTGCAGATTTCTAAGGCCTGAAATCTTTTCTTGCTGGCTGGTAGGAAGGTGTGAATTCTAAATCCATGGCTAACCTAAGAGCATAATCTAACAAACTAGGCTTGTGAGCCTTAACCAAACCATTTAATTTGTCACTTAAACCTTCAACAAAGAGCATTGTGAAAATTGTGCCATATTTTTCGACAAATTCTGTGCTGCTTCCCTGTCCCTGTTTGCAAAACGCCCTGGAACCTAGAATTTTATTTTTGTAGGATACATGATATCTATGAAAAAGGCCACAAAAACAAAAAGTATGTAGGAGCTTGAAGTATGTTATTAGTTAATTGACGTACCTATTTAAAATTCCATGAAATTGAAATGTGCCAGATTAAATATGGTGATCCATATGGTTTGAATTAGGGTCATGTTAGATTTGCAAGCATTGCAAGCAACCAGGGACGAGGAGGGATAACCAATTGCTTCACAATTTTCTACCCATTCCAGTTATAACTGTGGTTCAGCTTCACATTTAATCTTGCAATCCTGTTTCTAATTAAGCCCAAATATACGATTACATTATATTTTAAATTTGTTAACCTTTTGAAATTGAAAGATTAATGTATGCCCTTTGTTACCCAAAGTTTTGAGGCATACTCATGTTAGATTAAAGCTGATGATAGATCATCACGACTGTCTTTTTCAGTTTATATCATACTCTGATGACTGCTTTGACTCGTATACCTCACTCGTATTAGGAATATACTGGTTACTTATTATTCTTGTCTATTTTGGGGAGCCTGAGAAATCTGAATTTGGCAGACAGAATCTTTGCATTCTATCTATTTATGGTTGCATTTTCTAATTAACATTTCTTTAATATTTGCTTGCTTCTTATCTTTCCCTCTTTTGTGGTTTACAGAGATTGTGCGATAGTGATCCAGGTGTAATGGGGGCATCACTTTGTGCCCTTTATGATCTCATTACTACTGATGCACATTCATACAAGGATCTGACAATTAGTTTTGTTAATATCTTGAAACAAGTAGCTGAGCATAAATTGCCAAAGGGTTATGATTATCATCGTACTCCAGCACCGTTTATTCAAGTAAGTAGCTTTTTATGTCATTTTACTATCTTATATTAGCTTTAAATTTTAAACTTTGTGTTCATCTTTTTGATGGGTTCCTTTATGTTTATACCATAATGAGTATGATTATATTGTCACACCTGCATCTTGATATCAACGATATCTAGTTTGGTGGTATCTTGGAAATTTACATTCGTATACACTGTTCTTCTGTTAGCCAAAAATAGGGCAGTGAAATTATGGTTCATATGAGTGCACCCTCACTCGGTACATTTTATTGGCTGGAAACATCACGTTCTAGACACATAGCCAAGGTCAGTTTTGTTCCCCGACTACTTTATTCTTTATCTAGGTAGACTAAGTTGCATGCAGCATCAGTGACAGAGTTGAGCTGGAGACAAGAAATTTTGGTTGAATATGCATATGATGTCTTTTCATTTTTTAAAGAATTTAAAAAGAATTGGAGAGGATGGGGACAAAAATTGCTGTTGACAAGTTGTGGAACAGCGGGGGTATGCCCCCAAATATTCCACTATCCCCAAATGGCCATGGGGAATGTGATGTTCCTCCTTCAAAAGAAGATATAATAAATTAATGATAATGCTAAATATAAATAAATAATAAGATATTTTAATTATAGCATAATTATAAACTATAATATAAACAATAGTAATCAAAATGTAAATAAATAATAAAATTATAAGCAATAAAATTTAATAAAACTAAAATATAGATATAAATTAATAAAATTAGAGGTTGTTGAGAGATAATGAGATTTCTCAATTGAGATGAAAAGAGAAGGTTGTGAATTAAGGATCATAGGAGGTGAAAGCGATTTGGTAGATGTTGTTGCTGTTTCCTTTTGCGTGTGCTAGGGCCATTGTGCCCTAGCCCATGTTTGGGCTCAAGTTGTGTGTGTTTCGCACAGGGGGTGTTAATGTTTTCAGGGGGGTGTTGTGTTGTTGCTGCTGTTTTTTGGACTTGGGATCTCCTTTCTTCTCGTGGGTGGCAGTGTTTGGGTTTGTCGGGGATTGGGGTTGTGGATGCCCTCCTCATGTCTCTGTCTTTCTACAATGGACACTTGTTTTATTTGTTAGTAGCTGTCTGCTATGTTTTCAGTGTGAAATCTGTGTCATGTCATTCATAGCAGGTTGCGGTTTGGGGGTGTGGGAGCCCCACCTGCTCCACTTTCTTCATTCTTTACGATTTCTCTATTTAGTGAGTATGGATAATTGAGGTTTGGCCTCTTCTCAAATGAGTCAATGAGATTAAGAGATGGCAGATCCGTCCATATTGCTGCATGCAAGTGGGAAGGGAAATATTGTTAAACCCCAATTGGGGGAAGAAGTTTCTGCAATGAAAGAATTCTTTCGTATGAAAAAGGTGAATGTATGTTTGGAGCAATCCCAAGATTGTCCTACAGTGGTTATTTATCCTGAGTAGGTTTCAGAGGATGTCGAGTACTAGTCTAAGCATGCTGCAATCTGCAAGTTTATGGGTCTCTATCTTTCCTTACCTGTCTTGGAATCATGGGCGTGTTAGGCATGGAATCTTGAAGGAGATATGGAATTACTTCTGGCTGCAAATAGTTATTTACTGGTTTTTTTCTTCAACATGTCTGATAAGAATAGGGCTTTCAAAGGTGGTCCTTATTTCTTCAACCAAGTGGGACTCTTCATTAAAATGTGGCATTGCGGTTGCAACTCGACGGAAGATATGCCCTCTTCCCTATCTGTGTCGATTAGATTGCCGAGGTTGCTATTGGAATTTTGGAGAGAGGGCATTCTCACTCAATTTTGTTGGTTCTTAGTAAACTTTTGGGCCTTGATGTGCAAACTCAAGATAGCAAGGTAATTACTTGTGCTCACATCTGTGTTGATGTCAATCTTAATAATTCTTTACCGGATTCTAATGAAATCTTTTTGGGAACTTCCTCTTGGATCCAACAATTGGATTGTGAGATTTTACCATTTAAATGGAGAAGTTGTCATGAATATGGTTATTTATAGTGGAGGTGTCCCAGGGATAAATCTCTCTCTTTGGCACCTTTTGAGTCTCCTCAAAACTATCTATGCAAAGATAGGGGAAAAGCCCCTATGGTTGATAATCTTGTAGATAAGGAGGGTTTCACTCATGTCAAGTCTTAGTTGGGTTGTAAAGGAAAGAAAAGGACTTGGTTAGATAGACAATGATGTTACTCAGACTAGGTTTGATGTTTTGGATAATGTGATCCAAGAAGAATGAATTCTAGTTGAATCACCTTTGAGTGCCCCTTTTTAACCTGTGGATCAAGAAGAGGCTTTAGGGAATGTGGATTTGATTCCTTCCTCAGGAGATCAATGGAGAAACATATGATGATGGATACACTTCCTTAGGGAGAGGAGATCACAGAACCTAGTGGATCACAACTTCCAGAGGATACTGTTGTGGGGGTTTCTACTCTGTCATCAACTAAGGCAACCTTAGATCCTAGGAAGAGTTGTAAAGTGCCACCTACTCTTGTCTTACAACAAAAGTTCCTTAAGAAGAGTAGTTATGGATATTCTCTACGGAGTGGTCAAAAGACAAATCAGGAAAAGGTGAAACTTATTGGTGATACTTTAGTTGAGTCAGGATCAATGAAGCCTCTCACTTCTCCCAACCTCACAAATGATTGTGTTACCATGAAATGTAAGGGGGTTGAACAACATTCCTAGACAAAAGGCTATTCACAGAGTAATTGAATATATATTTTTCTTTAGAAAACAAAGCTTTCAGTGAATGATTTAGTTGACTATATGACTCCTGTTTGGCCTAGGGTCATTGCCGAGGGGTTGGTGCTCATGGTAGTTTAGGGGGTTTTGCTTGCTTGTGGAACCTGAGGAAGATCTCCCCCTTGTGGCTGAGTTCATGTAGATCTTCTCTTTCTATGATTGCGTCTAGTTTTGAAAGTAGGGAAAGTGCTTCTTTTTTGGTATTAATGCTCCTACTGATCTTTTGGGCAAGTGCCTTTTCTGGGCACACATCAACTATGTTTGCTCCTTAGATCCTTTTCTCCTTTGGATTATGGATAGTGACTACTTTGGATGAAAAATGGGGTGCGCTTCGCAAGCTGAACCCTTGTTCACATTCTTTAAGAGTAATAATGAATCCTTAAATCTCATCGATGTGAATCCAATTAATTGTTTAACAGGAGTGCTGATGAAGCAATTGCAAAGAGGCTTGACATATTTTGGTTTCTTGCTTTTGGGTGATTGACAAGTGGTCCACCAACTCAAAAATTTTTCACTGGCAAGGTTTTATCAAGATCTCTATCTCTTCATTTCGAATCTCAAAAAAATCCTTCTTTCAAATTTCAGCTGATGTGGTTGTGTGACCAGTCATTGAAGGATTTTATGGTTGATTGGTGGTATGAAGGTCAACCTACTCATGGTTGGGCCATGTTTACTTTTACCAAAAGGCTTAAACATGTGATATATAGGCCGAAGAAGTGGAATAAACAATGTTTTGGGAATCTTTAGGTGCAAAAGCTGGCTACTTAGTTCAAGTTGGATGCGGTCACTTATCAGATTGGGGATTTGGGGGATGACTTCAGATCTCAGTATGGCTGGGAATACATGACCCTTAAGGATTTAGAAGAGTTAGAGATACGTGAGGAGATTATTTGGAAACAGAAAACTTGGGTTGATTGGCTTTAGGAAGGGGATCATAATGGTTCTTTCTTCCACAATTATGTAAAGGCTTGGAGATATGGCAATTCTATTACTTCCCTTATATCTACTAATGGACTCCATCTCTCTTCTAGTGAGGATATTTTCAGAGAAGCTATTAGATATTTTTCAAATTTGTTCACTAAAGGGGACGCTGAAACTAGGGGAGAAGAGCGGGCCATTTTGAATTGCATTCCCCCCTCTAGTCTTTTCTGAAATGCATGATGCTCTTTTTTGCCCCATTTTGTTATCCGAATTAGAGGAAGTTGTATTTCATATGAAAAAAATGTTTAGGTGCTGGACTTGGATGTCTTCCTATTGAATTCTTTCAGGAGCTTTGGGAAATCATAAAGTACAATTTTTTGGAGGTGGTTTAGGAATCTCATCTAAATAAGAAAATGCTTAAATCCACGAAGTCTACTTCTTGGTCCTATTGCCAAGTGTCAAGTGGCTAATAAGTTGGATCAGTCTAGGTCTATTGCTCTTTGTAATGTGGTCCATAAGTCATAAGATTATCACTAAATTAATTGTGGAAAGGTTTAAAATTCTGTTTCATACTCTGATCTCTAAGGAACATGGTGGTTTTGTTAATGGTTGACAAAGTCTTGATGGTATCGTGATAGCTATGAAAGCTATACATTTGATGGCAATATCCAAGGAGAAAGCTATGTTATTAAGCTTGACATGGCCAAAGCTTATGATAGGGTGAGTTGGGACTTACTACAAAAAATCCTTTTGGCTTTGGTGCAGAGTGGGTGAATTGGGTTTTCAATTTTGTGACATCTACTTCCTTTTAGTGTTCATTAATGACAAGCCCTCAAATTTGTACAATGCTTCTCGTAGTATTCGGCAAGGGGACGTCTTATCCCTCGATTTATTCATTATAATGGCTGAAAGACTGGGTGGATTTCTCACCTTTGAGGTGAGTAAGGTTTGATTCAAGGTTGGAGTTTGGGTGATGCACTCCCCCTACTCCCACCTTCAGTTTGTAGATGATACTAGTTTGATAGCTAGAGCGAGAGTCGGTGAAGTTACGAATTTAAGGAGAGTTTTCGACAACTATTTGAAAGCTTGGGGCAAACAAATCAATGAAGATAAGTCGTCCATCTATTTCTTTCGTTTTCAACTTATTCAAAAACAAGATTGCCAGAATCTTCCGATTCTAGATTGGCTATCTCCCCTTAATGTATTTTAATGTTCCCTTGTTTTTGGGAGCTCAACATAAAGACTTTTGGCGGGGGATTTGTACAAATTCAGATGCAGGGTTAGTCATTGGACCTACAGGTGGTTGTCTTTTACTAGTTTGGCAACATTCTTTCTTCTAAGTAGAGTTCAGTTAAATGGGAGTCTGTTTGTAGACCGCAATGTGTTGGTGGGCATGATCTTCAACCGTTCTCTCTAGTTAGCCAGGCCTTGGCGGCCAAGTTTTATTGGAGGTGGTGTAACTCTTAGGACCAAGGTTTTATCCCACAAGTACCTTCCTATTGTTGATTGTCTTGAGGTGCCTCATTATAATATAGTGGGCAAGAGATCTTGTATCTGGGACATCCTTAAAAAGGGAGCTAAACTTATCAAGGATGGTTTGTTTTGGTTTTGTAATTGGGGCTTTGAAGCTTTGTTTTGGTTGGATTCTTCGGATGACCATCCTCCTATCATATCTAGCTATCCACAACTTCAATCTCTTTGCAATATCTCCACAAAGGCTGTTTGGAGTGGAAAATTTTAAAATAATTAGGCATATAGGCTAGGTAGAGAGGACATGTTGGAAGGACCCCCTTGAGTGGCCCCTTGGTAGCTCTATAGAGGACTATGTTATGCTGGCTTCTATCTTGAAACATAGGTTTTGTAGCTCCCTTAAAAAGAGTGTTTTGCTGGCTTGGGGTCCTAATCCAAATGGCAAATTCACTATTGCTGATGGTTATGCTAGGCTAGACAGGCAATTACATGGCGGGGTAGATGTTCCATGGTGGAAGAAGTTTTGGAATAGTATTTTATGGCCTAATGCAATTATTTGTTGTAGTTGGTGTTTCAGAGGAAGTGCCTTACATGGGAGAATCTCCACAAGAGGGGATTCCATTGCTCCTTTATTTGTCCTCTTTGCTTGAATATTGAGGAATGTTGCTCCCATTGTTGTTTTGATGCCCATTCTCCAAGGAGATCCAACATAGATGGTGGGAGGCTTGGCAACAAGCTTGCACTCATCCTACCTCCCCAATTGACTTCTAGGAGAGCATGGGGAGCCCCCCCTGTAAAGACTTCTCTTCTCTAGGTGGCTTGGGCTATTGAGCCTTCCCTTATTGTTTGGAACTTGTGGTTGGAAATGAACCATGGGGTTTTTTGTGATTCTCAACTTGGGAGTTTTTAGTTGTGACAAAAGATCATCCACAGGCTCCAGGAGACTTATCTTTGCAAAGTTTGATATGTAAGAAAGCATGAACCTATGCGAGTTGGCATTTGTTCGGAACCTGCAGCTTGAGAATAATAAAGTGGGGTACACTATGAGTAATAAACCCCGTTGATTGGAGAAGCGAATCAATAGAAATGGTAGGTGGATGTATCCTCAAGGGTTTTGAAAATTAATATAGATGGTTCTTCTCGGGGGGATCTTGGACATGCTGGCATTGGAGGTATAGGAAGGGATGAGGATGGTTACCCTATATTCTTATTTTCTGTCTATAAGGATCACCACTCTAATAATCTGATGGAGGCGCTTACTATTAAAGTTGTTGATGAGTGTGGGTGTTGCTTAGTATGGAGGAAGGTTATGGTTGAGTCGGGCTCTCAGATTATTGTGGATATGTTGGATAATTAGAAATTTGAGGATGCTAGTTGGCTATTAGCCTCAATTGCTAGACAAATTCTTCACCTGCGTGATTCTTTGGATTTTTCTTCCTTTTGTCATATTCCTAGAATGGGATGGAGTTGCTGATCATCTGGCAAAGTAGGCATCTGGTAATGTTGAGGATTGGGATATTAATGGGAGGGACGATCTGCCTCCTGATTACCTTGAAATTTTAGATAGGCTGTTACTTAAGGACAGACATATGTAATTGTTTGCCTCACCTTAATCTGAATAAATTTTTCCCCCTTTTTTCAAAAAAACATCTTTCAAAAAAAAAAAAAAAAAAAAAAATACAAGAATATGCATTATTAAGGAAATAGGAAATCAGTGATTCCCATTGTTTGCTTCACCTTAATCTGAATAAATTTTACCTCCTTTTTTCAAAAAAACATCTTTAAAAAAAATAAAAAAACAAGAATATGCATTATTAAGGAAATAGGAAATCAGTGATTCCCATATCAGTGGGTGACAATTCCTTTGCAAAAAGATACATCCCATCAATGAGAAATTATATATAGAAGATTGATGGCAGGAGAAAGACAGAGACATCGTCAGGAAATAATCAAAGGGAGGAAGAAATACTTTGGTGATCGCTGGAATAGAACCAAGGGAAATATTCTTATTGCCGTATTCATTTAGATTGGGCGGCAAAAAACAAGTGGAATATATTCAGTCTTAGCCACTGGGTAATGTATAATTTAAATGATAAATCATAGCTGTCTCAAAGGTGACTAAGCAACTCAATCTATAGCAGCAGGGCCCAAATTCCGATACCTCATTTTTCTGATTCAGTCTTATTTCACCGGGTAACATAGAATTTAAGTGATAAATCAATGAATCATCGCTGTCTCTAAGGTGACTAAGCAACTCAATCTATAGCAGCAGGGCACAAATTCCAGTACCTCAATTTTCTCTTAAAGGTAGCAACTAAAATATGTCATGAATAAACACCTCTTTATCATGAATACCCAATTGTAACTCCTCATTTATGAGTTGTCATAGAATGTGTCCCAAAGGGTATAACATCTCTGCCTAGAAATCCATGCCACTACAGGCTTCTATTTTGTTATTCTTTCTTTAACTATTTGTTTTTGTAATTTTTGAGAGAACAAGAGTAGGGCTCACATAGGACAATCATTTTAAGTGGGACGTTACACCCAGCTTGGCCTTGGCTCTTGCTTGACCATTCAAGTTGGGAAGAACCTATAGCATCCCAAAGAAGAAGTGCATTTAAAAAAACAAAAGAAACAGCTCAACCCACCTGAAAAGTACATTGTTGAAAAGATATTGAACTTTTCAAATAAGGAAAATGATAGGTACCATGATGGTCATTGATGCTTTGAAGGCCTTAAATTATAGTTTGGTGGTAGGGACTCTGCCACTGGACCTTGTTCTAAATCACGACGTGGAATGTGTCTGGTGTCCAGAACCTATTAATCTGCTGGGGGCTGCTGCTTTCAGATCCTTGCTTTGGTTTGAGAAAGCAAAAAGTTTGTAATTATTTTGTGCTGTGCCAGATGGAGAACAGCAATTCATCCCTTTATTTCTTAGTTGCCGATTCGTGAAACGAATCCGATTTGGGTACTCGAATCGGATCCATGGATTCGGGATTTTTTTTTTCCAATAATGATCCGTGGAGGATTCGTGTCTATATATATATATATATATATTTATTTATATTTACTAAAAACTAAGAGAAATCATTTCATAGTATGAATCTATGATTCTAGTATGCATCTATGAATCTAGTATACTTGATAATTGATCTATTTTCATGATTATAAAGAAAATCAGAACATTCACATTCATGATTTTATGTTTTTGTGCCTTGTATTGCCACGGATTTGTGCTGGATCCTTAGGATTCATGCTTGGATCCTTGAGGATCCAGGCAGGATCCTTGATTCTGCCTGTGGATCCGTCAGGATCCTTGGGCCACGGATCCTGACGGATCCACAGGCAGGATGGCGGACCCTGCCCGGATCCACGCGCGGATCCGGATCCGGGGTCCGATTCACGAATCCGGTAACTAAGCTTTATTTGGCTTGAAATAACGATAACAGCATTTTTCTGTCCTATTTTATGAAAAATTCAGAATTTTTGGTACCCAAAAAATTTCCCTCTTGAATCTTGAGTAATTAATTTCTATTTTCCTTTTGGTTTGCCAGTCAATCTGGATTCTGACTAGTTCTTCTACGTTTATGATTTTACCATTGACACTGAATTATCAATTATAGCAGCCGTGTTCTCAATTTTGGATTGGATTTTGTATGCTTTGTACAAATTATTGTTCTATATATACTGTATGGCTAAACACAGCTATATTTAATGAGTTAAAAAAGAAATCAGTTCAACGGCAAACCTAAACCCGTACTGGCAATTTAAGATTTAATGAGAATGTTGTTTGGTTTCCTTATGTTAACATTCATCTTTTCTTATTGTTTGATAGCATCTTTTGCCACACCCTTAAATTGCATTTTTGAAATATACTTGGAAACATTGCCATTAATGGCTAATATTCAGTGTACATTTGAAGTATTTATATCTGTATTTTCAAATCTATTCTTTGCTATTTCAGATCAAGCTGTTAAAAATCTTGGCCTTGCTTGGTGCTGGAGATAAGCAAACAAGTGAGAACATGTATACTGTCCTAGGTGATGTCTTTAGGAAATGTGATCCGACAGGTAACATTGGAAATGCTATTGGATATGAATGCATATGCACAGTGGCATCTATTTATCCAAACTCTAAACTATTGGAAGCAGCTGCTGAAATAACCTCCAGGTTCTTAAAGGTTTAGAGTGTTTCTACCTTTGAATATATTTTTAATTTTGACATTTAAAATTGTTTGTTATTAAACAGTTACTGCTTTTCATGTAAAATAGGTGTGCTTTTTTTGAGGATTTTAATTGCATCTCTTTTAACATCATTGAGTTTTTTATTTGTGTATGCATAGAGTGACAACCACAATTTGAAGTATATGGGCATTGATGCTCTTGGTAGAATCATTAAGATCAACCCTGACTTCGCAGAGGAGCATCAATTGGCTGTGATCGATTGCTTAGAGGTTTGTTATGTGTCTGACCAGATTTCAGTCTATGAATGAAATTTTATTTGTTTGTCTTTCGCAATCTGCAATGTTGTTCTTGAAAGTAAATTCTTCAACTAGAACTCCTCAGGTTGCCTTTCAAAATTGTATATGAACATGCTGAATTACAGAAATTTAATTTGAATGCCAATAAACCTCCCAATCATACCTATAGCCTATTAGATGTGCATAGATTGGAAGTGACCACATAGCCTAGTAGATGTGCATAAATTGAATGTTACCACATTCACTTTTTGATGAATGAATAGTTGAAGGCAAGTCATTCATCCATGCTTCTAGGAATCAAACAAAATTATGCCTATAGCAAAAAAGATGAGCATAAATTTGAAGTTATCACATATTTACTTATAGATGAATGAAATGGTATAAGTTATTTATCCATGCACCTAAGAATCAAACAAAATAACTTGGAGAGCATAACTTCAACAAATGAGTAATATTGATTGGATGCATCAGTAGTATGCATTGGAAAATGGAACTACAATGTGATAAGCGTCTTTATAGTTTGTGTTACTTTTCCCTCATGCTTCAGTTGAAGAACTTCTTGTAAAATAAAAGTGACATTTGACTGTTTTCATATTTTTTTCTGCCAGTGCCTTTTAAGTTTTAACTAATAATTTACTTTGGAAGGCAACAATTTTAAAATTACACATCATGATTTTTTTTTTTCATACGAGTATTTTAAATATAGTTTTGTGAGTTATGGACACATTGTTGACACATTAATTTTTTGTTATATGACTTGTGCATATTTCATTTGTCTCTGGACCCATTCTCTCACTTTTCAATGTTTATGACAATAACCCAACTTTTGTTCATTGAAGACCAGTTCTGCTATTTGCAGCTCCAAACAATTGAAATACTTGATAGTGTTGATAGCCTCAATTTCTAAGTGCATAAACCAGCAAAATCTTGAAGTGAGGGAGCTAAAGGATTGGCTCTAAGGAATCCCAACCCAACGGGTGAATGCTCTCTTCTATAAAGTTGCAGATCACACAATATGGACAGCAAGGGAAAATGATATCAAAGGTCAGGAATGGAAAACCTGTTTGAGAGAAAGCTGATTTAATAAGAGAGTAGTACTAGTGAGAGCTACACAAATGAGTTTGGCATTTTGAATTGAGGATTTATGAGACCTTGTTTGGCAATTAATCTTGAAGATGATACATAAGTGTAATGGTATGCTTAAACCAAATTCGCAGATCTCATATCAACCTCAAGAATATTGCCCCTCTAATCTTTTGTGCTACTCTGCTGAAAACATTACCATGCTTAGAGTTGTGAAGCAACTAATCAAGATACCATTGAAGTAAAGCATCAAACATGCCAATGCCAGGGGCTCAAATCAACACACAGTCACAACTGTCAAATCTAAGGAGATAGAAGTGTCTCAAGGAGTTATCAACATCAATTAACTCTGTAACTCCAAAATTTCTCCCGTAGAAGTACAAAACAAATAACAAAGGCACATAAAAAATCATATCAACCTATCCGAAGTTGGTGGTTGAAACTAGAACAACTCTCACAGGTGTGAAAACTCTAAGGGGGCTGAAATTATTTCAATGTAATATATATCCTGCCAAGGTAACTCAAGAAAGACCACACAAACAAACTCCCTATCATCATGAAGTTGGGTAGTAAGAAGAATAATCCTTATTTGGCACATACTCCAACTTTACTTCCTTTGCCTGAACCTGTTCTCTAAGATAATGATGCTTAATGGCTATGTGCTTAGTCTTAGAGTGTATTACTGAATTATTTGTGGATAAACACCGTTTCACTTTCAACTATCTTCTCCTGTATTCCTTCTAGAATTTTCTTAATCCTGTATTCCTTCTAGAACATATCACTTGTATGGAATTAATTGCAGCAGTCACATACTCAGCTTCAACTGTTGACTGAGATACACAATTCTGCTTCTTACTTGTCCATGAAACAAGTCTTTCACCCATAAAGAATGCTCCACCTCTTGTGCTCTTCTTGTCATGCACATCACTTGCCCAATCAACATCAGTGTATGCATTTATTGTTAAATCTCCTTTATGTCCACACCCCAATCGATATTCTTTGGTACCTTTGAGATATCTGAAGATTCTCTTAACTGCAATCAGTGGGATTCTTTGGATTAGTAAAACCTTGATACTAATCGAACTGCTTGTGTTATATCTGGTCTGATGTGCACCACATATTGTAGCTTACTGATCACGGATCTGTATAATGTCTCATCTACTGCCTTAGAATTATCTTCTTTGGATAGCATGTAACATTGTTATTATTGGAGTTCCAATTAATTGGTTTTGAGTCGTCTAGTCCAAATGTCTTCAATGCTTGGTCTGATTGATGTAAATGCCATCCTTAAGTTGATAAATCCGCAAACCTATGAAGAATTTGATTTCACCAATCATAGGCATCTCAAATTCTTTCTTCATTTGTTTTGAGAATGCAATACTCATCACATCATTGCCTCCAAAGATATGTCATCAACAAATATCTCTGCAATCAACAACTTGTCATCATCTTCTACCTTTAGGTACACATTGCTATTGTCACTTGTTCTTGTGAATCCAATCTTGATCAGGTATGAGTGCAACATTTCATACCATGCTCTAGGTGCCTGTTTTAATCCATACAAGGCCTTCTGCAATCTACACACGATGTTCTTCTCTTTTGAATTGGCAAACCCTTTGGATTGTTCTATGTAAACCTCTTCTTTTTAAGATACCATTTAAATATGTTGCCTTGATATCCATCCAATAAACTTTAAAGCCTTTGTATGCAGCAAATGCAAGTAGTATCTGTACCGCTTCAAGTCTAGCCATAGGTGCAAAAGTCTCTTCATAGTCTAATCCTTCTTGTTGTGCATAACCTTTGCAAACTAGTCTTGCCTTTTTCTTGACTACTTCATCTGTTTTATCCATCTTGTTTATGAAAACCCATTTGGTTCCAAGTAGTTTCTTACCCATTGGTCTAGGCACTAATGTCCATGTCTGGCTCTTTTCAATTTGTTCCAATTCTTCCTTCATGGCCTTCCCCCAATCTTCTTCCTTCAATGCATCTTTCATTGTTTTTGGCTCAAATTGACGCAACAAACATGTACTTTCTCTTGCCTTTCTTCTTTGTAGTACAACAACATCCATATCACCAATTGTTTGATTTGGGGAGTGATTTATCTTGACATGCCTCGATAGCGCTAGTTTTTCTTTGGGAGCTTCTTCAACCGCTTGGACTGGTTCTTGTGCGTTTTCCTATACATCCATCGGTTTTGCTGCAGCATCCTATTCAACAGGTTGTGTGTACACAAATCCACGGTAGTCTTCTAGTTACCTTTTGCTTAATTCATCATTTTGGTCAAAGTATTCGTCATTCCTCACATTTTCACTTTATATCATTTTGTTTGTTCTCTTTTTGAAGCACTTGTAAGCTTTGCTCTTAGTGGAATACCCTGGAATATTCCTTAATCACCTCTAGGATCAATTTTTTTTGAGCAATCATCTCTCTTGATATAGCATCTACTTCAGAACACTTTGAAGTAACTCACACAAGGAGATCTATCATACCATAATTCATAGGGTGTCTTATTCACACCTTTCATTAGTTGTACCCCATTCAATGTGTAGACTATTTTACTCACTGCTTCTCTCCCAAAGGTTTAAGCAACATCTTTATGCAACATCAATGTTCTTGCATAGTCAATGATTGACCTATTTCTCCTTTCAACAATTCCATTATGTTGAGGTGTCATGGGAGATGACATTTGCCTTACGATTCCTTGTTGCTTACAGTATGTAGTAAAATTCATGTGAAGTGAACTCACCTCCTCTATCCAATCTCAAACATTTTAACTTCTTTGCGGTTTTCCTTTCTACTCTAGCTTAAAGATCTTGAACATGTAGATATCTTCTGATTTACACTTTAGAAATACAACCCACATCATCCTAGAGTAATCATCTACAAACAACATGAAAGATGCATCTTCATAGTAGCTTTGATTTCCTATTGGACCACACAGATTGATGTGAACTATGTCTAGGATTGCTTCAGAAGTGTAACTTTTATTGATAAAGCTAGAGCAGGTTAACTGTAACAAACGGTTTTTCATAACAAAACATGGACGATTTATATAAAGTTTTACCCAACAAATTATTGAACAAATAACTGAATTCCTTTTCATAGGACATTAACTGTTTTAACTATCAACAATTAATTGAAATAACCATGTTCAACTGAGATAACTATATCAATGATCAAATTAAATAACTAGAATAACGATTAACTGAAATAACTAGAATAACGATTAACTGAAATAATTGTATCAATGATCAATTGAAATATCTAGAATAACGATTAACTGAAATAACTGTATCAATGATCAACTGAAATATCTAAAATAACGATTAACCGGAATAACTGTATCAATGATAAATTTAACTGCATTTAATTATAACTATAATAATGATTAAATATTTTTTTCTACATACAAGTAAAGCAAATGCTTAACATGAAAAGAAGAAAAGGAAACATACAAGTATTATCTGTTGAGTCTTTAGTTGGTTGTGCAAGCCTCGGCTTCAGTAAGAGGAGAAGCATTGATTTAGGTTTAACCTCCCAACCGTGGACCATACTTATCCCCACACAATATCTTGAATTAAAAAGGCCCTCCCTACCTTGGGATCGAGCTTGGGATACTTTTAGTCTAACCACTTGAGCATTCTGGTGTTTAGAATGTCCGCACAGATATGGACGGACATGTCTAAATAACTGGCACCACTGACATCAAGTGATTTTAGATGACAGACATGCCTTTAAACGACCTTGGCCAAGGTTTTTCTGATGGGTTCAATGACCTGACCACCACTGCTCGACTTGACAATAGGGGAACAACAATAGGGACAAGCATGAGCTATTAAGTAAAAATTATTTTAGATTTATTGTATCATATCTGATTTCACTTTCATGTCATTGTAGATTCCATCTCACCTCTTCACCTTTTCCATGGCTATACAGCTGGTGAGTCCTAGGTGGCTCTATCTGTTGATTCTCAACTATATCATGAATATTATATGTTTTCAGCTTTTCACATTCTGTGATTTGAAGAAATATGTTCTTTAAGACTTGCAGAAAATATCATTTGGTTCTGATTATCAATGGTGCATATAAAACACGATTCTATGTCATGGATACTTTACTACTAATTTGATAACAACTTCTTAAGAGGGTCAATTGTTGATACTTAAGCATGATGATTATACTATAGTTGCCTACTACTAAGGAGTTCAGTATACAGTAGTAGCTGATAATAAATTTCATAACAATACTGGAGGTTGATGGACCACATAACCTGATATAATTTTGGAAATGTTTGGAGTCTTGCTAGACCCCTATGTATCAGCTCTTCTTTGTTTTCCTTCCCAGGCATAACCACGGTGTATAAAAACAGTCACGACTTCAGCAAGGAAAGATTAATATAAGGCAAATTGTATCAAGAATGGCACTACTAAAAGAATGCAAAGGTTTCAAATGGAACTCGTAGAAACTCGAATGATATTTGTATAGTATCGGGTTGTAGATGGTAGCCGAAAATGAGCAAGGAAAACGGGAATAATAAAAGGAAGTCGGATATGTGATTTTTTTGTATATCCCGTCTCTCCTGACCTTATGAAATATAAAAAAGATTAAAGGACTCTTTGGCTTCCAAGAAGCCGTAACATAAAAGAATGTCTTGGCTTTTGGACGCCAAATAAATGTGCCAAGTGTTCAATCGGTTATAAGCAAGAAAAGAATAAAAGGATGGAAGAAGATTTGAAGGTTAAAAATCGAAAATATTATGGTTTATATTTATCTACGTACAAATAAATATATTTGTGAGGTGGCATCATTATATTACAAGGAAAATAATATTATGGTGTCACTTTATATTTATATCTATGTGTACGTACATAGGTATATATTAAAATGATATGGTGAAAGATCATTCAAAATCCTTTGAGGTACGTATTATATTTTAATTAAATTATTTATTTAATAGCTCATGCGGTTCCTTCAGTTGTGTCCTAAAGTTCAAGTCGTTAGGTCCTTACGAAGGCAATTTAAGGTCATACCTGTCAATCCTAATGACTGGACTAAGCTAGTATCCCATTCTGTTGATCTTGTTTAGCAATGCTTCCCCCTTCATCTTCTCTTGCAATCACCCGTGCAATATTTCCATGATAATAACAACTTCCATAATAATTTTCATAATAACATTTAATATAGATAAAGAATTTAATTATTAACCATAATTCCAAAATCAAGCAACTGCTAAACATCACATGACAAATAATGGATAACGACCATCTTCATTAAACAGTTAATATAATGAATATAACAGATATAAATAACTACCTACTTCACATGATTATGAAAGAAAAAATCTGTTCAATCTAACTGCTATGAATAAAATTTAAAATTAGGTCAAAATTTGGGACGATACCCTCCCCCTTGAGTTTTTCGTTGTCCCTGATGAATATCACAACAAAACTTAATATCTATTCAGATTATTTCAAGAAAGTAAAGGTTTAGGCTCTAGCCTTGGAGAAAAGATGAGGGTATTTTTGAAAGATTTTGTGATAATCTTCATAGGTAGCATCATCCTCTGCATATTGATCCCACTGGACCTTGCATTGAGTCAGCTCTCGATTTCGTAAGCGTAGCTGACGCACCTTGAGTATTCTGAGTGGTTCTATTTCCACCACCCTTGGTTCTTGCACTTGTAACAGGTTCCAATTAATTATATGATCATTATGAGTAATGTATTTCTTAAGGTATGACACATGGAAGACGTCATGTATCCTTGCAAGGGCTGGTGGTAAGGCACTTCTGTAGGCTATTGGGTTCATAACTTCCAATATTTCAAAGCGTCTTATTGTACTTCTGAGGTTTTACTCTTAATAATACCTTTTCTCCCACTGAGAATTCCCTAGGTGTTCTTTTTGCATCTGCATAACTTTTCTGTCTATCATTGGCTTCCTTCAATGTCTGACGAATTTGGATTATTTGTTCTTACATTTATTTAAACATTTCAGGCCCAACGATAATTCTATCTTCCAATCGATTCCAGCTCACAGGAGTTCTACATTTGCGGCCATATAGAGCCTCAAAGGGGGCCATTTTAATGGTAGATTGGTAGGAATTGTTATAAGCAAATTCTACCAAAGTTAAATATGTTTCCCACTGATATTGCCGATCCATACGGTAAACTTTCAAAAGATCTCTAATACTTGGTTTACTCTTTTTGTTTAACCATTTGTCTCAGGATGATAAGCTGAATTGATGTTTAGTTTAGTCCCAAATGCTGAAAATAATGTTTGCCAAAATCTGGAAGTTATCCTAGCTTCCCTATCTGAGATAATTTTCTCTAGAATTTTATGCAATCTGAAAATTTCCTTTATAAATTTATGAGTGATTTCTGGTGCTCCATCAGTTAGATTTCCTAGTAAAAAATGAGCAACTTTTGTCAGTCTATCGACTACTACTAGAATGGTATTGTGTCTATTTCGTGTCATAGGTAATCCTTGCACAAAATCCATGGAAATTATCAGCCATTTCCATTTTGGTACCTCATTTGGGTGCAAAAGATTGGGTGGGTATCAATGTTTTGCTTTTACTCTTTGGCACTCCAAGCATCTTGCCACAAATTTTGTTATTTCCCGTTTCATTCCTTTCCAAAAATATAGAGGTTTTATATCTGACAACATTTTAGTTACTCCAGGGTGTTCTGAATATGGAGCTGAATGAGATTCTTCCAGAATCATTCTCCGAAGTTCAAGTTTGTTGGGTACATAAATCCTATCTTGTGTAATATCCTGATCCGGATATTTATCGATTTTTCTTTTACTGATATAATCAGCAATAAAACTTTGTGGATAATTTCCAGCACAATCGTAAACAGTAGAAATACTAACCGACACTTATCTAGCCTCTATAGGAATATAATATTCAGAATTCAATTATAAGGACATGCAATACGAGACAACAATAAAACTAATGGTTCTTCACATGATAACAATTCGTTATTTCCAAAATAACATTCAAGATGTCGAACATGTAACCATAAATTAGAAATTGATGGGATGAAACCAACAAACTCTTATAATTCCTTAAACAACGTTATTGCTTTATACAACAACTAAATAATAGCCAACAACTAAAATGTTATTGTCTTATACAACAATACAATAACCAACTAACCACAATCCAATCTTATACACAAATTTTACAGTGAGATTGGAAAACAAGAGAAGAACTTGTAAGCACAATCTAGACACCTGAAATGATATCTCCATGGACAATGGGTTTGCGTCCATTGCCTACCTGCATGAGGGGCTACGTCCTCACACTGGTTGAAAGCTGAAGCTTTCTGAATGACTCTTACAAGAGACAATTGAAAATCAGATTAATAAATCAAGAATACCAAAAGGAAGGGGTCTCTTCTCCTTTTATTCTCGCAAAGGTGACCCTTCGACTTCCTTTCTGGGTTTTTTCGTCTTATCTCTTCTCGTCCTCTTATGACCACATGGAATATTAATTTGACCTTTAATAATAAATTTCTAGCTCACATAGTCAAATTTAATATTGTAAATTCGTCCCTTTTAATATTTTTAATGTCCCCAAAGAAGGGACATTACAAATCTCTCCTTGAGATTGCTTGCCCTCAAGTAATATGTACCAGGATCCCATATAAATCTGTAGTTAATCTAGTAGTCCAAACTGACAACAAACCCGACCAAACTGTAAAGCATGGTACTGCTCTGCAAAATACTTGTCAATGGAATCCTGGATCCCATATTACTCTTCGAAGAAATGCTGTGCCTGTAAACTGATCAACACTGATCATCACCATAATCAACCTCAAATTGAATAGGACCACAATAAAATCCTCATCCAACCATAGATACAATCTACCAACATCTGGATCCCAAACTTTGTTATGCTGCCTTGTTGTGCTATGATGATATAGAAATATATCCATGGTCCATGTATAATCCAGTAGAACGTGAAGCCCTAACCTAAATGGATGATGTAAGAAAAGAGCTTCTCAAAAGCTGAAACCATCATCCCATGGACATCAGAATTCATACTGTCGCCATAAAGTTGGAGAATTCCCATGCGCGTAAGTGCTATGAATATGAAAGATGCTGAGAACCTAACCAAAAACCTCACACAAATACTCCACTGAGAACTGTTCAGAGGCTGATGTAGAAAATTCACCCAACTTTTGAATGGGGTGAAATCGGAGAATATGTTGGGGCAGATTAAGTGATAAGCAACAGAAGTTAATTCATCATTTTCATGTTGAGATCTGGATTCACTGCTAGGATCTAAGTCAGGATCCCAAAGTCTGAAATCAAACTCTTCCTCTTCATGGCAAACAATAGATGATCCCTTATTTAACACAATAAGAGGATTGCCGGATGTCCAATCAACAACAACTTCAAACAAAGGGTCGTCAACAAGCTGAAAGTGTTCCGAAGTTTTGCTACGTAACCATTTGGGGTAGTTATCCAAGTCATATATTTGCTGAATGCTCTCAAGTTTGTCAATGACTTCTTGGAAGAACTTTTGCATCGTTCTATTCTCATGTTCCTGAGAATGATTCATGGTTCTAATCTGATTCTCTGCCTCTTGAAGAGAAAATCGGGCATCATCTAATGCCTCATGAGTATCCTTAAGCTCCCCTTTGAGCTCCATAATCTCATTCCTTTCTTTATCCAGCTGATCAACATGAATTTCAGCAACCTTAAGAATATAATCCTTGTTGGAAAGCAAATACAAATATTTTGATTTCATGGATTCAATAACTGTTTTGACCACCTGTAGATCCGCAATAGGCCAATCTCCTTTCCCTTCTCTTTGTGCCTTCCTGTAGATATCCTCAGCCAACTTGTGAATGCTATCATAATGTACTAGAGAAGCCACAATTCTATCTTCATTAACCTTCAATTGACTCCTTAAGGTGTGCATGTCATTTCGAAGTGGTTCATCATTTTGTAGGGTCATCTTGGTATGTTCTTCTAATTTTATGTCATGGGCATCAGAATTAAAAGATTCATCATACCAAGATTCCAACCTGCAATAATCTTGAGTTCAACCACCCTCATTCGCTTGTTTGTCAATACTAACCTCCACTTCACCAACATAAAAACTTGTACCCTGGGTAACATCTTCCACGTGGTCGTTAGAAAGCTGTAAATCAATAGGAGTTGGCTGTTCTTCTTCTTCAAGAACCTCTATTCAATGCTCGTGATCTATTGGAAATTCCTCATACACATTTTTGCCTTGGCCCCTTGCAAAAAGATGCTGAACCAAATCCAACTACTTTCTTTTTGCCACCTCAACCTTATTTTGCTGGTCTAGATGAAACTCCGTGTAATCATTGAATGATAAATCATTTTGAATTCGGAAAGGAAGTCTTTGATACTCTTTGTAAATGTTGAGTATTTCCGTTCTTATATCTGTTGATTGGAATACCCACAGTTTGGAATTTTCTAACTCTTCCATCAAACTTCTCATTGGTAACACCTTCTGCAATGTAGCAAACCCTCTTGTTCTCCTTATATTTCAAATCCTTATCCTTCTTTGTTCTCTCAGGGAATCTGAGAGCAAGATGTTCAATCTTCAAAGGTAGGATACCTTTGTATTTGCCATTCCCTTTAGGAAACCTTCTTGCAAATAGCACCTCTAGTTCCTACTATTCGTTTTCTTCAGTCAAAATAGAGTCATAACCATTAGAAACATAAATAGATAAACTACTTGAACCATCCCTTCCTCTTCTTGTAGGAGCAAGAGTCACAGATGCCTTAAATTTAACTTCTACCATAGGCATACTCTTATCGAAGTTACTTAGCTCAAAAGATATCAACTTGCCTATCAATGAAATCAAAGTAACTGCACCAAAACCTAAAGATTTGACCTCTTGAATAGTTGAGACTCTAATAGAATACTAAGGCAATTGGGTTCTAAGTACTTTACTTACCACATCATCTTCTACAAGGGTTCCACCCACATAGCAACAACTACATCTTTGTTCCTTTGGTTGTCCTGCTCAATGTTCACGTTCTCCATCATCTTCATTTCATCAAACTTTCTTTTCAAGTTGTCCACCTTTGCCTTTTGTACATGTGCATCTCCACCATAGATTGTCTTCAGTTTCTCCCACATGTCATTTGACATTTATGTATTCTACATTTGAAAGAGTACTTGCTATTGCATCCATTGTAGTTGTGTATTCTTGTTGTGCCCTCAATTGATATGCATTAAGAGTTCCTGCAAGAGTAACATATTGTGTGACTACATGATTCCGATGCTACTTTCCCATACCTCTGAGATAGAGCTTCCTTCCACACCATATTGGGTAGCTTCCTCTTGAGATCTTAGGAGCCTCATTTATCATCTTGGATGTTTTCCTCTATAGTTAAGCTTTCACCACAACAGAGGACCAAAGCTTTGATACCAATTGTTGGTCCCAAGTGATACCAATTGTTGTCAATCAACTAAACAAATAACTTTTTCAACCTCTTTAACCTCTAACTTATAATCAACTTAAATGCAACAAATCAAAGCATCCATAACATGAAATCATTCACATATTTGACACAGATATTTTGGTTATAGGGAAACCCAACTTGGATCAAAACTGCGATGGGAATTAGTACTCAAATAATTTGTACTCTTTTGAAGTACGCCTAGTTAGGAGCTTAAACCTATTAGGAGTTACAAAGACACTGTTAGGTGACATCCTGATAGGGGATTTACGTCTAACCTATTAGGAGCTTTACCCTGTGAGGAGAAGCTTTGTTAAAGGACTTTGAACACTAGCTAAACTGTCACCTTGTTAAAGAATTTACAATAAGAACTTGTTAGGATCCACTCGGTTAAGGGATTTAATCTGTTGTAACTGTTGGGGAACAACAAAAAGATTGATCCGTGAAACAACACTACCTATGCCTGATCATATCCACTTAAGCTCACTCTCTCTTCTCAACTGACTTTTCCTCTTAGCTGGACTGCACCTTCCACTTCTTCACTTAAGTAAACTGTACCATGATCAACAACATCAAACTTGTCCTTCTTTCACTAGTTTATACTAGTTTGTCTCTTCCACCAACTCAGCCAAACCCTAAATGTATTATTGATGGGAAATTTGAATATCTTGCTCAGATCCAACTGCCATAAGATAATATCTTATGTTACAAAACACTTTACATGACTGCACCAACTAATTCACAGTATTTTGTGCCAGAGATCAAACACATTTTGACTTGTCATGAGGTTTTTCTAGAATTTTCTCGACAAACTGATCTCGATCATTGTGATGCCAGATCATCACCTCCACATGTACATCCACGCCGCTAATCATTACTGACTCAACTAGATTCGTTACAACCTCAACACTTGTCACTGATGACTAGGTAACCGATTGCGACTCAAGAACTCATTGTTCTTTAATCTGTCTATTATAGCTTCACCTGTTTGTTACAGCTTCATCGATCACCTATCCAACCTGAAACTGTTTCACTTGTCACCTTTCCATCCTGAAAATGCTTTACGTGTCATGCTAATTGCTATCATAACTATATAGGCTTCACTATCTTGTGAACATCATCTTGCGATTGCTTCACTCTATTCATCACAGATTTGATAAACCAATCAAATCACCTATCATTTGTCACTAATTGTTCTAGTAGTTGCACACTTCACTGATCATCTTACTTTTCTCTTAAACAACAACAATCAACATATGCAGCTTAAGAGATAGCCCCAGTGCTCTCTTGACAATCATATTCACCGATCCTTACAGCAACACTCAGTTCTTCATAATTATGCTTGGCTCAATAGTTGACATCAATGACAATCCAATAACTGATCATCATGTAATCAAATCATCACTCTTACACTATCATCATATCATTAGTTATGCCAATAAGGTGACCACTTTCTTGATGATAATTCAAGATTATGCATAAACCCTTTATTAATTGATTCATTCTGCGTGAATGTTAAAACAGCTGAGTTGTATTGGCAATAGATAGTTAATTCTTTGAATATCTTTGTTTGATTGTTGGTGATTTGAGATCATTTCCTTACGCTCTGTTCTGATGGGGAGGTGAATAATTGAGATCAATTTTTTAAGTTAGATTCATTTAAAACTTCTCCCAGACATATGGCAGATATTGAGATAGGAGAGACAACCTTATTTCAAAAGGCAATAGGATATAATTCTTGGTCAAGAAATGGGGATCTGAACACTTCATTTTCAGGTGTGCTGCTTACAGTGTTACCTGAGCTAGATATTATTGATTGTGCTAAGGCTTAAGATGGTCTTCCATATCTTAGCCTACAGCATTATCACATGGACACATCACATCCTTTCTTAGGCCAATGATGCTGATTGATCTGGATACTAACCTTTCTTCAGCTCTTTGGATTCTGGTACAAGTTAGACCCCATCTTCTTGTGCATTCCCATTCCTCTTCTTTGATTAATTTAGGTCACCTTCTTGAGTTTACTGTTATAATGTTCCATCAATCTAGCTAGGATCTGATATTCTTTAGCTTTGGATAGTCAAATCAATGTACTTTTTTCATTCTTTCACATTAATGTAATTTTTTTCTTTATTTCGTTTTGGCTGATCCATCCTCCAGATTCATTAAGGGTTATAAGTTACATTATATGATTCATGAGTTGCCTAGAAATTTATTATAGTATTTATGATGACTAGATATTTGCTGAAACACGGTGAATATGGACATGATAGGCTATCTGTACCATTTGAGGCCTTATGCAGCTTAATCTATAGAATCAGCTTTCACAAATGTCATTTGTTCCTGTCTGAGATCCTATTGTGATTGGAATGAGTTATTTATAGTGGCATTTTTTTCAGCATCAACTAATGGCATAGACACTTTTCCAAAACACACTTTAAAAATTAATTATGATTTAAGTTATTTGGTACTCTAAAGGGATTCAGTTCAAATAAGTATAGAGTAATGCATAGATTGAGCGGTTTGCCTCTGTCAGGGTGGATGAACTTGCTATCATTGCCACAGTCTAATATCAATGAGTTGCAAATTTGGATATTGTCTCATCTAAAATTCTTGTTCGAGCAAATATATGCGTGAATGATTTGCAATGATCAATATTTGGCTACTAATAATGTACCATTTGAGGCCTTATGCAGCTTAATCTATAGAATCAGCTTTTTCAGATGTCATTTGTTCCTGTCTGAGATCCTATTGTGATTGGAATGAGTTATTTATAGTGGCATTTTTTTCATCATCAACTAATGGTATAGACAGATTTCCAAAACGCACTTTAAAAATTAGTTATAATTTAAGTTATTTGGTACTCTAAATGGATTCAGCTCAAATTAGTATAGAGTAATGCAGAGATTGAATGGTTTGCATCTGTGAGGGTGGATGAACTTGCTATCATTGCCACAGTCTAATATCAATGAGTTGCAAATTTGGATATTGTCTCATCTTAAATTCTTGTTCTAGCAAATATATGGGTGAATGATTTGCTATGATCAATATTTGGCTACTAATAATGTACCATTTGAGGCCTTATGCAGCTTAATCTATAGAATCAGCTTTTACAGATGTCATTTGTTCCTTTTTGAGATCCTATTGTGATTGAAATGAGTTATTTATTCTTCATCAACTAATGGCATGGACACTTTTCCAAAATGCACTTTAAAAATTAATTATGATTTAAGTTATTTGGTACTCTAAAGGGATTCAGTTCGAATAAGTATAGGGTAATGCATAGATTGAATGGTTTGCCTCTGTGAGGGTGGATGAACTTGCTATCATTGTCACAGTCTAATATCAATGAGTTGCAAATTTGGATATTGTCTCATCTTAAATTCTTGTTCTACCAAATATGTGCATGAATGATTCACTATGATCAACATTTGGATACTAATAATGTACCATTTCAGGCCTTATGCAGCTTAATCTATAGAATCAGCTTTTACAGATGTCATTTGTTCCCGTCTGACATCCTATTGTGATTGGAATGAGTTATTTATAGTGGCATTATTTTTCATCATCAACTAATGGCATAGACACTTTTCCAAAACGCACTTTAAAAATTAATTATGATTTAAGTTATTTGGTACTCTAGATGGATTCAGATCAAATAAGTATAAAGTAATGCACAGATTGAATGGTTTGTCTCTGTCAGGGTGGATGAACTTGCTATCATTGCTATAGTCTAATATCAATGAGTTGCAAATTTGGATATTGTCTCATCTTAAATTCTTGTTCTAGAAAATATATACGTGAATGATTTGCTATGATCAATATTTGGCTACTAATAGTGTGGGATAATCCATTTCAAAGCTCAAATTATGACCACAGATCAGATGATAAGGGCATAAAATTAGCATTCGAAGATTATATTTATGAATTTTGCTAGTATAAAGTTACCACTTCCAGGAAAATATAAATGAATGTTAATGTAGTAAATATGTATGTCATTTGCAGGATCCTGATGATACACTAAAACGGAAGACATTGGATTTGCTTTATAAGATGACAAAATCAAGCAATGTTGAAGTCATTGTAGATCGCATGATCAGCTATATGATAAGCATCACTGACACACACTATAAGACGGAAATAGCATCTCGATCCATAGAATTAGCTGAACGTTTTGCTCCAAGCAACCATTGGTTCATTCAGGTATTATAATATTGCCTTTCCAAGCTATGCTCAATATCCTCAAATGTGATTCTATTCTTATTTGTGGATAAACCATCTTCTAAAATACCAATTCCTTGTCTTGGATGCATGAGCAGACCATGAACAAAGTTTTTGAGCATGCAGGAGATCTTGTAAACATTAAAGTGGCACATAATTTGATGCGACTTATTGCTGAAGGTTCTGGGGAGGATGATGAAGATGCTGATAGTCAACTCAGATCCTCTGCTGTATGTTTGAGTTTAATTCCACTGCAATCTTCTTAATAAAATATATAAAACTCCAATGTACCTGCATCTTTTGTTCATTATTTGACGTAAAATACTTTGTACATGGGAATGTTGTTATCTTATACTGGCAAATAGAGTAAATAAACTATTACTTCTAAGAGATCTGGAAGTTGATATGGTTGGTAAAAACAAACAACTCAGCATTTGAATATTCTCTATAATTGCCCCCTTCACATCTGCCACAGCACCTCATACTGTGAAAGGAAATTTGGTTATAACTTCTCAATCTCTCCTTTCATTATGTAATTTAATCTCTGAAATATTACTTTTAGCAGTTTATCTCTTATGGCTTACATCATGAACACGACGACCATGAACATGGCATGATTAGGGTGGTTTTAGAAGCCAGATTGTGGAAGCATCCAAATGAATATGGTATTGTTTGTTTAAAAATTTAAAATCCTGAAATGTTCTCAATTTTGTCAAACTAGGAACTTTTTAACAGCTTCTGAGATTAATTTGGGTGGGCTGGAAAATAATAAATTTAATTGTTCTTGAGATCTTTCTCAGTTTGTTAATGTTTTTGCTTTAGTGGCATTAAACTCCAAAAAGCTGATGATTAATCCCAAAGTAATGTTCCCCCCATCTCAGGTGCATGACATTTCCCGAGTTTTTTCAGTTTTTTCCACAAGTGATCCAGACTTTTATTTTCTTCGGTTTAACTTCCTTTATTGGCCTTGTTTCACACTGAGGAGAAGAAAACAAAAGCATGAGAAGTATCAAAGTTTTAGATTTTAGGGTTAAGGATAGGTATTCTTACATTTCAAGTTCAACTTTGAATATAATTATGATCTATTAAAAAATCTAAAGATCTTTTTATTCTTATCCTTAGGAAGGGTTAGGTATAACACAATGGGTTGCCTGTAAAGTCATTGGTCGTGTTTGATTGATAATAGCACTTGCCAACTATTTGATGACCAATTATAGATTATTTAAAAAAGTATCCATTTCATTTTTTTAAAAATTATTGGAAATTGTAAATGTTTTATACAGTGGAACACCGGTACTTAGGGGAAAAAGGGGGTATGGTGGGGGTGTTGTATCCTATACATGTAGAACTTGAAATGCTAGTTATGAAATGACATTTCAGTATGATGTACTATATTTAAATACTCGAAGATTGCAAAATTGCAACACTAACTAGAACCATTGAACATTTAACATAGTAATATAGTACATACCCAATAGTAACATACAAAAATCAAATTCAAATAGAAATTCAAGTACCTGTCCCAGCAGCAGTGTGTTTGCAAAACTGCAGAGGTGGGGGATCTCAGGTACGCCAAGTACCTGGTGTGGGGACGTCTTCGGGAAGGGTACTTTGAGGTTTTGGGGGTGGTGGTGGTGGTGTTGAAATTATAGCATCAGTTGGATATCTCTTATCAAATATCTGATTATGACTAAAGATATGTGTTGCAGACTAACATATGAATACATATATCTATATGTAGATCTACATATGGACAAATGCAATCATATACTACTCTGCCCGACTGTCTCATTGTTTCGGTTTGGTTATACTGATGAACCGATTATCCATTATGTTCTGCATGCCACCATGGCTCTTGATCTTATCGTTGATCAGACTGTTATCAACGATGGTCAAATATAATCCAAAATCACTGATGTGATGGATTGTATTTACCTTGATACTGGTGATCTGATCTAATATTGTGTTTGTGTAAACACGATTAGTTAAAGTCATCCATTGTATGGACATGACCCTATGGGCCCAAAGGGAACGTAGAGTCATGTCTATACAATCGGACATGACTCCTTCCAAGATATATGTATTGAGAGATAAGATCGATGGAAACACATCAATACAACAAATGTTATTACCCTCAATCTGATACATCTGCAGTCACCTGTTACATACAACCAAAAGCAGCATCGTTTAACTTTGAGATCAGGAAAAACATATACATATATATATCTCTGCACCTGATAATAAAAGAAGATTTCATTGCTCTACCTCAGATCTAAGTTCCTTTAACAGGTGGGGGTGTGAGTCCCTGTGTTTTTCTGGTTTAATACTTACTTTTAACCCAAAATAAATTTTTGTCTACTGTTTTAATAACGACTACATTACTGGGTCCTTTTGTGGATCCCCTCAAGCCTGTGCTGCTACCTGACAGTGTTGCTACCTATATGACTTGTTTATCTCTTGCATGTAACTATGCTACTGCTGCCCAGGCACCTCCTGTGCAGGGTTCTGCAACACTCAGCTCTCAGCTCTGAGCTCTTTGACAGGCATTTCATTTCTTTCGAGTGATGGATTTGGCTGGTGATCCCCTTCCCTTGCTCCCACGTCTCTCTTGTGCCTTTGCGTACTTACTAGTGGAAGCCGTCTGATAGTGCCTACCTCACGGAGCTGCTCGAGCTAGTTGGGAGATTGGAGAAAGAAAATCAGTCACTTAAGCAACCTTTGACAAGCTATCCTCGTTTGTGGTTGAGAGCTCACCTAGAAATCTGCCCTATCGTCAACATTCCTCCCCTTCGTTTCAGGTTTATAGTGGTTTGCATAGGCATGGGACTGCAGTTAGAAAACCTCTAACATGTGCTAGAACAATTGAGAAAATTATTTTTCTCTTGTATTCTATTCCAAAAATCTCTTGGTTGACATATCTTAGGTTGTCGTTGCCTATCTCAGCCATGAAATTATGAAGAATAGAGGTGTGTCTATACCGTTGGTATTTTTAATGCATTTTATGAGGTTTTGAAAGTAACCCGATGTACCAGGGGTGGGTTTCAAGTAAAGGCTGATGAGCAACGAGGAGGAGAATTCTGTTTGGGAGAGTGTGCAATGCTTTGGTACATGCATTTCATTAAGAACAACAATGCAAAGAACTGAACAACTCAATGAAAAATAGCAACGTAAAGCTCTGAAACCAACTATTGAACACACAAACACTCCAAATAGAGAGAGCAGTTCGTCTACTGCATAACACAAGTAGAAATGATGACATCGATTGTAATGACTGTTGACAGTAATGGGTTGCATGAGAGTGGGGTGACAAATGAGCCTGCAAAACACCCATTTGCACATTTAAATTGGTATTTTGGAGCTCTTCCTAACATTCAGTGAGTTAGAAAGTTTTGAAACTCTCTGAAATGTTGACAAATTGACCATTACATCACCTGTATGAACTCTCTGAAACATTGAAACCATGTCAAAACTCATGATCAGTCGTTAGTTTCTCTTGGAAACTTCTTTGAAGCAGCTTTTCACAATCTTTTAAATATTGTTGGCCTCACAGTAAGATCATGCACTTGTTGTCATGCACAGTAAGATCACGAACCTTGAAAATGCCCGATGATTGATTTTTTTGTCATTTATAAACAGAGCAAGAATAAAACCATTATTGGGAAAACTCTAAGTTAGAGAGTAACAGAAATATGTCTTGTAAAATTCGTCACAATTTTGGTTAGTGTTCTTAAGGTTTGGAAAGGTCAAAATTGCCAACAAAGGGGAAAGACTTGGCAAAATTTGCACTTATAGGATCTCTTTCTTTCTAAGATTTGTTCCAGATTCATTTTGAAAGACACTATCATGATCAAAATGTTTGAGCAGAGACCTAAGAATTATTTTGGGAAACACGTATAGAGAAAAAAATCAGATTTGTTATTGTTATGTAAGGGAATATACTAGATATCATGTTTTTGCCTTTGGATTTAGTGTCAAATTGTTATTCCACTTATAATTTAGGTGGCTTGTCTTAATCAAACTCTGTTGATTGTAGAAAGTGTATAATTTGGGAAGTTCATTAATTTTATATGCTAACAATCACCTTTCCTACTTACATGTGATGGATTCCTATTTCTATTAGGAAAAGCTTAAGGGTATGTTTATTTGGTAGATTAAATATGGTATTTCACATCATTCTCTTGCCATCTGTCAATTTTAAATTTTCGCAATGTGTGCATCCTCAACTACCATGCATGAGAAGCAAAAAACCCCAAAAAATTAAATATATGGATATAGCAAATTTGCTAACATTGAAGGAGACAAAATGTCCAGCTTCATTACTAGCAAAAAATTACTTATCTTTATATTGTTGCCTTTTTGGTTAGGGCAAAGCTAGAATCAACAACACTCATTGGACCACCCGTCACATTTCTAAAGAATGACCACACCGGGCCTGCTTGTGCCTCTTCTTCTTAGCACTGTCATAGGAAACCAAACTAAAAGGAACCCATGTCCCAACAACCACTCCATCTTTAATATACAGGCCAACATTTGGGCTGATGAAGTGATGGTCAAATTCCACCTCTAACAAGGCAAATTTGATAAGGGACTTCCCTTCTGCTCTGATAATCTCTTTCGCCTTCAAATCCAGTAGAGTGGCAATAAACATTGTAACTATGTTAGAATTGAAATAGTACCTGTGGTTTGTTAACCAAATTTATTCCCTCAGTACCATTTGAATAACATTGATCACAATACTAGGTTTTGTTTTGAAGACCTTCCGTAGGTTAGTAGAGAGGTCAAGAACTGACCAGATATGAGGTTTGATGCTTCATAGTTACTAATCTTACACTGTATACTAGAGTAGGGGTCACTCTATCCTTAAGGCAAAAAGATAGGGAAAGATGTAATTCTTCTCAGTTTGTCCAACCTTTATATAATAAAGGTAGTGTGCTTTTTGAATATAAATGTCAACCTGATCAATGTACAGGTGCATTATTTTCTTGTGCTTCCAGCCGTTGACATGCTTCTTGAGCTATTGGTGTTGGTCTCTCATGATTTTGAGTGTTCAGCAAACTTTTAAACCATTATTTGTTTGATGATCAATGCTTACGTGTTTTATTTTAGAATATCTAAAATGATGTCAAAGGATTTCCATGCTTTCACATGCCTTGTTTATTAAACATTTATGTTCCTTATCAACGGTATAATTTGCTTGGGGAACCCTTATTATGGATGGAATTAAAGAATATTGCAGAGCTGCCCTGCACCTGCACATGATGTACACCAAAGTTTTTAGATATGTCCAGGCCAGGCACAGGAAAATGCTTTTATTTCCGACTTGTTGTTCGTGCTTTGCTTCAATTTATGCAAAGCTGCCCTAAGGATTTTGCCTTGTACTCTCTTATTATGCAGCCTACACTAGATGGACTTAGATTCCAACTTTGGGATTTGTTGTAGAATTCTACTCATATTAAGGGTGTGATAATATGCTATAAGAAAAAGTTTTAGGATATGGTATTGTGTCGGAAAGGATTATATTTCCCATCTTATTACTTTGAACTTGTGCCTGATTGTTATTATACGTATAATTTAGGAGCTTTATTAACAAACTTTTGTTGATTGCCCCAAGGGTTGTGACATGCAAGTTTAAAGCTTTGGTGTGTAATTAGGAAATTTGTTATTACCGTCTGCTACTGACATTGTTCCTACAAAAATTTAATGAAATATTATTTCATTTCTGTTGCAGGTAGATTCATATTTGCAGATACTTGGCGAGCCAAAACTTCCTTCTATTTTCTTACAAGTATGTTTCCAAAAAATTAAAGCTTATTATTTGCTTTCTGATTCTTCTTTTGTATGTCTAAATAGCTATTTATGTTGATCATTAATTAGTAGCAATTACTGACAAATTCTTGATGAAGGTTGTTTGTCCTGGACAAATCTTTTTAGAACTTGTTGTTTTATGCTCTATTTATTTACTATTCCTCCAGGTCATTTGCTGGGTTTTAGGAGAATATGGAACAGCTGATGGAAAATACCCTGCCTTATATATCATAGGAAAACTATGTGATGTTGCTGAGGCCCATTCAGGAGATAATGTTGTCAAGGTGTGATTACTTAAAGCTTTTTCTCATATATTAAGATAATTGAGAGGATCTATGAAATACGTTGATTTTTCATCATTCTAGTATTACCTTATTTATATAAACATTAATTGTTCGCATACATAGTTGTGATTTGGGCCTTTAAGGTCTAATCCAATACTAGACCTTATGTTCAGTCATTGTCGTTAAGTTATTAACAGTAAAGCCAATATTTTCACAGCAAATTGTGCATCAACATTACTTAAGTTTCTTTTCTACTTTAATAGTAACCTATTTCTGTTAATTGCATCTTTAGTGATAACCTATTTGGGTATGGTGATTGTTGTCTCTGAATCAAGAGCATTTAAGTTATAATATTAAATTTTGTATGTATCCAGATGATACATTATATTTGTACTAACAGAGAGAATAGATTGTATGTTTTCAAAGTTTGGTTGTTGGTTGTCCATCCAGGATTAAGTATAGATCTGAGTTTTGGTTTTTAGTGATGAAAAGTAAAGATGGCCTTGTAAAAGGGCCTTCTCAGTGATGAAACAGCTTTGTAGGTCTGCAATTTTGGTGGCTGGAACTAGTTACAATCAATTAAAGCTAACAGCCTGCTAATACCCAACTAAATTGACGGTAATTATAACTAGAAAATATGTAGTTCTTACAGCTATCCATCGAACCTAAAGAGTCTGAGAGGGACATCGACTTTTGGAAGATAAGCCTAACACAGAGATGTACATCTTTCATATATTAAAATCAACTTCACATATGCAGATGCTATTATTTTTCTCGAGTTTCTAAATTGCTTGAATGTGATAACTTATAGGACTGGACTACAAATAAATTGGATTGAATTGGACAATGCATGTTTTTCTTCTTGTAAAGTCCCTTAAAAAATAGCAAATGAGGGGAAAATTATTATATTTCATTCTGTTTGAAGTTAAATTCAAAGATTACACAAAGCTTGTAAAGATCCTTGTTCATTTTTTTTCCAGTTTTATTTTATCTTCCAATGATTAAGGGTTTGGTATTCTTAAAAAACATATTGCTGCCTTTCTTAGGAAACATTATCAGACTGGAAGAACATATACTTTGTATAGTTCACAAATGATTCGTAGTAAAGAAACATACCAATATTTTATAAGCTCAATACATTTCATTCACTGATGATTGTTCACATACATAAATACAAAATAACGAGTCTTTCAGTTTGTTCTTCACAAATAACAGAGGAAAAAGCTCAACACACCAGCAATATTAGATACCTTCCAAGGGTCCCACAATCTGTCAAGGACAAGTGGCAGGCATCGACGTCCCAGCTAGACTGGTAGATTATCAAAATGGCATTCCAGCTCAGCTTTGTAATAGCTTCTTACAGAAAATAGATCGTTCGGAAGAAAGAAGATGGCTGCAAAAGGGCTACTTGATTGGCACATATACTCACACTTAGCACCCCATGAAGATGGTGGCCAGCAATGGAAGCTGAATCCATATTAAACTGCTTTATATATTTCATTGCCCATCTCCACACATATAACCCTTAGTTGCCAATTTGTGAAATGAATCCGACTTGGGCACGTGAATCAGATCTGTGGATTCCGGGATTTTTTTTCCCAATAATGAATTGTGGAGGATTTATGCATATATATATATATATTATATACACTAAACAATAAGAGAAACATACATAATTCTAAAACTAAATCATTTCATAGTCTAAATCTATGATTCTAGTATGCATCTATGAATCTAGTATACTTGATAACTGATCTATATTCACGATTATAAAGAAAATCAACACATTCACATTGAATTACTGAAAGTGAAAGTTTGTAACATTCAAAATATTTTAATGAGAGATGGATTCGTGTTGAATCACTACTCATGAAACATGGATCAATGAGTTTGACTCAAAAATCACACAGTTAAATCCTAATAGCAATATCATAATTTGACTTCTTGTGGAAATTATCTCCTACTTATCAATTCAAAATATAGATCATTAAACAAGTTTGTAACATGATTTACTCATAAAAGAGTCAAGAGTGAAGACTAAAGTTTTTGATTTAATCATCAAATGGATTTTCAAGAAAATCCACATCAAAGGGGTACTAATGAGCTGCAAGTGCGATATCTGTATTACCAGAGGAACCCAAATCAGCTCTACCACTAGTAGAGGGGATTTTGAACTCATAATCCTCCTCATCATCCACATCAAGTAGAGTGGATCTAGCAAGATCTTGGATGGTCATATTTAAATCAGGAGTCTCGGGTTCTACATCCCAAAGCTTTTTGGGCCCCTTTTTGTACTTAAGATCCTTTCGCGACAACACGTGCAAATTGTTGTGAATGAACACAAGGTCCTCTACTTTTTTTTGCAGCCAACAAGTTGTGTTTGACTGAGTGGATAAAGGAGTAAGTACTCCAATTCTGCTTAGCTGCATAAGAGCTGGCAACCTAAAGAGAAATTAAAAAATATCAATACAACAATCAAGATAAATTCAAGGAATTGAGAGTGTTAACTTTCAGCTTAAGAAATCAACTTTAGGTGCTAAATTTTACAAATTTACTTGGGATAGGATCTTTATGGCAAGAGGTTGGAGTACGTGAAGTCTTACTCATGAAGGTACAACCATTTAATGGCATCCATCCTGCTTTGGTCTACTATAGCAATAGGGTGGAAATTATCACCTGAGATGAAGGCAGCAAATTCATTCCTCACAATTGCCCCAATTTCTCGATCTTGGAATATTTTAGCTAGTGCCCTCTTATACCCATTTGCAACCTCTACATCTCTGAAAGGTGGCACTCTACCTAGAAGGCGAAGTATATCTGCACTATAGTACCTGGGGATAACGTAAGACAATTGAACATTATCAAATATCAATAGCACAAACATTGGGTAACATAACCATAGGCATTTAATAAGCACTACAATACCTCGGGGATAGAGCATATGCAAGGAGGTGCAAATGTGTGGTCATCTTGTTCCATCGATGATGAACAAGTAAAGGTGTCCTAAGGATCATTCTCCCTCCTATGTATGACCTAGGATATGAGATATGAATAATAATTATAATTAGTGATTATGTCAATTTAAAGTTTAGAATTTGGATATCGCTCAAATAAACAATTGTTGTAAAAGAGCATAGAACTCACCATATTAATCTTTTCCAACATAGTGTCCATGGAATCATAAATATCCCTAAGGCATGGCTCATCACTGTTTGCAAAGCGAAGCATTGCCATTATTGGATCAATGACTTCCAACACATAAGTCACAAGACCCTGCCAATCCTCATCTAGTATCGTTCTTCTCACATTTAAGGCCCTTGCAGTATTGGAATTCTTTCAAATGCTCCATTGTTGGCTAATGACCATCTCTTTCAATGCCTCCTTTACCTTCACAAGTCATCTCAAGATGATTGTGTGAGAGGCAGAGCGGGTTTCAACAACCTAAGAACATGTTAAACTCAAGTTAGTAATACATTTAAAAATTAGAACATGTTAATGTAAACAACAAAAAAAATATTATGAAATCCAATATATATAATTGAATATTAACTTTACAAATTTACCTTCAATAATTCTAAGTCTGAGAAACTCCTAAAAATTGCTTGTGACATGTGGTGATTTGTCACAACCATTTGAATCTCTCTAGCTTCCTCATATATCTTTTTCACCCAATCTATTTCGGTGCCAATTGATTTCATCACCAAATCGAGAAAGTGGATTGTGAATGGTGTCCAAAAGATATGATCATATCTAGACTCTACAATTATCCTTGCAGCCCTGCAAACTTTTGCATTGTCCATGACCACTTGGACAACATTATCAAGACCTACTGACTCTATAGCATCAATGAGAATACATGAAGTAAATTCTGAATCTTTCACTTGCCCTTCATAATCAACTGCCTTCAAGAACATTGCCCTCTTAAGGCATACACCAATAACATTGATCAATGGACAGTGTCTATAATCTTTCCACCCTTCTGAAATAATAGACACACGAATTGAACTCAAGAAGCTCTTATTCGTTGAAGTTCAGCCTCTACAGATTTCCTCTCATCATGTGATATGGTAGTGCACAACCTCTCATAACTAGGTGGTCTGTAACCGCGAGGTGTTTCATTTATTGCTTGCACCATTTGCCTAAAATAAGGTGATCTTGCAAAATTAAATGAAACACCATTTGCAATTAAACAACACCTAATTTTGTGATCGACAATGTCTCTCAATTCATTTTGGAATGACCTATCTAGTGGGCCTCTCTTGCGGGTGAGTGGAGATGGGTCTGCATCTTCATCACTTGTAGTTGGCATGGGCAAAAAAGGACGTGTTCTTGTGCTTGTTTGATTGGATGGTGGTGTTGGTGTATTTGTTCTTTTGGAAGCACCACATTTTGTTTCTGCAACTGCTCTATCAACATTTTCTTGCTCTTTTGCTAATGCTGCTATTTGTGCAGCTGGTAATCCCTTCTTATCTGGCCCACTACCCTCACACATGTTAATTCCTTCACCCCTAGGGCCCAAAAAATGCAGTTCACTCGGGAATAGGAGCTTCTATATTGTACATTGCAATAATTACATTTGCATATGTACAACCCACCCCTAGGACATTGTGTGAGTCTTGTTGTGTGTCTCCATAAAGGCGATCCCTTATCAATTTTGAATCTTGGTGATCCAGCCCCACCCACTGAGCCTTGACTACTCATTGTTCTATTCTTGCAATTTAGAAAAAAGATGAAAGAAACCATGCTTAACACTTACACGAAAACATAAAAATTTGGAAAACTAGAAATAAATTAATAATCTATGAAAGAATTAAAGAATATGGTTGAAATGCGTACCTTAAACACTTCTTGCAAGGTACTTGGAGCTCCACAACTAATCTCCTTCGAATCCAAACACTTTACTTTAAACTAGCAACTACGAGAGAGCAAAATAGAGAGTAAATGAATTTGCATAATGAATTGAAGGGTTGTTTTTAGGGTTTACACAAGAAAAAAAATTTAAAAAACTTAATTGGCCCAACTTTATTATGTCTTTTTGTCTCCCTTTGCCACAACACGGATCCGTGGGCTGCGAATCCTGATGGATCCACATGCAGGATCAAGGATTTGCTCGAATCCTCACAAATCCACTATACTATTAATCTTAGTTACTCTAGTTCGCTACTATGCCCTCCGGACCAGGCTAGGGTTTGAATTGGTACTTGGTCTAGGTACAGTTCGATGAAAATTCAACTAGGGCTCAAAATTTTGGTTACCAGTTCGAAACAGTCCCTAACCAAATCAAACCCAAGCGACTGGCATGCCACAAGTCGGACCACCTATGAATTGCGTGGAATTGGCTCTGTGGACAGCGGAAGAGTGGTTTTTTTGGACATATTTTATATTTTTTGGAGTTCCTTAATCCTAAAAAGTGAATGTGAAAGGCTCATGTTGGCTTCTAACACTCATTTTTGGTGCGCAAGTAGATTATTTTGTCTTGAATATTAATCAAATTTTAATCCATTAGTTGAAACTTGAACTTGAAACAATGATACTTGAACTTGCTGTTATGAATCATGATTTAATTTAAATGTTTTGAATCTTTGATGTTGAACTTGAAATATATGATGGTATGATCACGATTCATGTTGCTATGATTACAAGTTTAAAGTTTATGCCTATGGGGTTTTTGTTGTTTAAATGATTAAATCTATGTACTTGGGGGATGCGTCCTTGCCTAAAAAGCCAAGGTTTTTGAGTCGAGGACGTCCGCGAGACAGGGGATGGGTATGGTGTTGAAACTATAGCCTAGAAATCAAAGATAATAACCAGCAAATAGAAAGAGAAAACTGAAACAAAGAACACCAGAAATATCTTGGGAAAACCTTTCGAGAATGAAGGGAAAAACCCAGCCACACAACAAAATATATCTTTATTGATAATAAAAGTTCAAATGTACAATACCTATCGCTTAATGCGATATATATAACAAAAGAAAAGACTCTTCACATTATAACCGAAGGTCTCTTGAGATTCTTATAACTCCTATAATTAAATATGACTCTTCGAATATTCATGCCTCAATGCATGAGAATGACTCGTCATTTACATTTAATGTTACAAATTAAAACTTAAGTGTCTTTTTCAGCTGAACGTAACAATAACGGTAATAACGTTCATATTTCTAGAGATGAAGATCTCTATCGCAGCTACAATCTTCAACACTCCCTCTTAGCCAGAGAGAGATCTTTAGCTGAACAATCACACAAGACTGCAACCAAAATGTTAATGATGAAATTTTATCCCATATATCCTATTAGATTCATGGAAAACTATAACAATCAATCATATTCATGGAATCGCTCAACATGAAACCTTGTAACAATTAATCACATTCATGGAATCTCTCAACATGAAAAGATTTGCAAGACTCACAGCTAAGCCTTTGTTCACTGACTCTCTCAACGTGAATTGTCATGGAATCTCTCAACATGACATTCAACTCCCATCATAGAATCTCTCAACGTGATGACATCATGGACTCTCTCAACATGATGTTCACTATCCCATAGTGAAAGAGTTATCATAGCTGATCTTACAATCTCATTTATTCACACAAGAATAGAAATATGCATAAAACAAGACTTAGTTCCATTTAAATCTCAAATTTTACAAATACCATAAGCATAAATGAGAGTAAATGGGATTTCATAAACACTCCCTCTTAACTATGGAGCCTCTCTTTGAAGCACAAGCTCCCTCTGAGCTTTGTATCTGAATGCAATAATATATTTTGAACAATATCTCCATCTCATGATTCTTGTTGCATCTTGCAACCGATAGAGATTAAATCAATCTATCTTAAAAAAACATATATAGAGATAAGATTTTGAAATAAACACTATAGAATACTTATCTCTCTCTCAAGCTCAACATCTCCCTCTGGAGCTATATTTCTTATCTTGTTACATCCAAATAAGATTTGAAATAAACATTATAGAATACTTATCTCTCTTTCAAGCTCAACATCTCCCACTGGAGCTATATTTCTTATCTTGTTACATCCTGCAAGTAACCAAGAGAGATAAAATCAATTTATCATAAAGAAATATATATACATTATGACAACATAAAATGGCAGGATACTATGCCACTACTCAATATTCCAACTTTGCATGCTCATGTAATTATCCCATGTGCAAACTATAAATTCTTCAAATAGCTCTTCCCATGAGATATATCTGTCTGCCTGTGACTTGTTTATCTGCTCCATTGAGGTGCAACAAGCACAAGCACCGATGATATCATAAATCATGTACAGGTATATCATACCAAATAAGATTGAAATAATCTTTGGCATTGATCCATTTCTCCATTGCAGCACGTAACTTGACCGCTCCAAAGTCTTTGTGAATTTGCTGCATCCCTATCCCACAGTCATATTGAGGGTTGAGCATCAAGCGTACTAGCCATGTACATTTTTCTTTGTTCAACAACCGCCAAGGAGCCTTCAAAAATAGGCATACTCGTCTTAAAAATATCGGCGACTCAAATTTGATGGACCCAATTGTGCACCCAAGCATGTCCTGCAGACATTGCCTTACACGAGAGCAATTAATAACCGTTATAAAAAAGATGCAAAAACGATAATCCATAATATGTATTTAAGTTGTAACGTATTGCATGATATAAAAAGCTTCTCCATCTTCTATTTCCTTCCAATTCCTGGGTGTCTATGTTTCCGATTTTAAAATAAATGACACCATTTAAATAAAGTTGAGCCCGCAGAAGATTGTTATTAAGCAAGGGATTGCTAATATAAAAGCTAATAGACGGCAGTAGAGGCAAACACTCATGCCACAAATTTGAATGAGAATCGAACACTAGAGTATATGGTTGCTTCTCGCTGATAGAGCCGCCTATCATCACAAACTATTAGAGCATTTTGTGTATAACAAATTTCAGCATAGTATACGTTCCCTAAATGCACTTCAAAAGGCACTAGCATATTTTTCAAAACCTTTGTCACAAGGTTGTACACTCACAACACATGAATATAAAGAAAATCATTTGGATAAAAAACACATCAGCCCATTTGATATGGTAACAATCACAAACCTCCCGTTTTGAAAACCGTCTAAGCTCTCTAAAGAAAACCGAACAATAGAAAGATTACCTATTTGGGAGTTGTAAGAGTAGAATTCGTATTGTTCTGGCGCCAGTCATTCATCAGTGTCAGTGAAACTCATTATCGATTCCTTGGGACAATTCAAAACCTGGATCCAAAATGAGGGTGCGCCACCTCTTTCGCACTATGGACATTTTGAGCACATCTCTTGTGGAAAGCCTAGAAAGTATGTTTGTAAGCAGCTCATCAAGGCATTTCATTTGCTCTGCACTGCTTCCTGCTTTCGATCTGCAAATGCGTGACATTTTCATGTCGCACAAAACAACATTTTCCTATGGCGGGACATCAATGAGAAAGTGTGCTGAGAATTTAGGTATTGTCTAAACAACAAACTAAAACACGTGATCCTTTCAACTTCAAATCCAGATTTAAAAAACTAAAATTATCAAAATGAATTTTATGTTTTCACATAACTATGTGATCATGATCAAGATAAATGTTCAAAAGTAACAGGCACTATGCATACAAATATAGATGGTATGGATTTTGTAGAAGTGCCTTGGCTATCATTACTGCAAGAACCTGTTAGCTTATGTAGTAGTTCATTCAAAACACCATGCAAGAACCCATAAAACTTTCAATCGTGTTTGACCAATAAAAATCTGAAGACACAATTAAAAAATAAAATATTAACCTTTCTAAGCTGATATCTAAGCTAGCTCTGATACCATGTTGAAACTATAGCCCAGAAATCAAAGATAATAACTAGCAAATAGAAAGAGAAAACTGAAACAAAGAACACCAGAAATATTCTGGGAAAACCCTTCGAGAATGAAGGGAAAAACCTAGCCACACAACAAAATATATCTTTATTGATAATAAAAGTTCAAGTGTACAATGCCTATCGCTTAATGCGATATATATATAACAAAAGAAAAGACTCTTCACATTATAACCGAAGGTCTCTTGAGATTCTTATAACTCCTATAATTAAATATGACTCTTCGAATATTCATGCCTCAATGCATGAGAATGACACGTCATTTACATTTAATGTTACAAATTAAAACTTAAGTGTCTTTTTCAGCTGAACGTAACAATAACGGTAATAACGTTCATATTTCCAGAGATGAAAATCTCTATTGCAGCTACCATCTTCAACATATGGGACGTCCTCTCGCCATCCCCAATTAGGCAAAAAATGCAGGGGACGTCCCTGGTACTTGGGAACTTCTGGGAGAAAAAAAGAAGGGGATGTGTAGAAGTCCCCTAACCGTACCAGGGATGGTTGGCTGTCCCCTATTTTTGTGAAGCTTAAATTTTCTTTTAAACAAAAAACTTTGTTTTGTTTGTCGCTACTTGGTTGTCTAGTGGGCTCTGCCCTTCCAAATGCCCTAAAAGGTAAAAAAGACCACATTATGGTTGTTTTGTCATTTGTTTGGTTTTGCTTGTGAAGTTGGAGTGTGTTGCAGCTGGCTGGGGTTTTCATTTTGCAAGAAGAGGAGGTGATTTTTTTGCTTCCAAGAGCTTGAGCAACAGTTTGCTTCATTTTTGTATATTTTGTTTTTTATGTTGAACTTGAACATGATGAAACTTTATGGCAGCCCTCTAGCTTTGGGCCTATTTAGATTTCCAGATTTTTATGATATTGTTCACTGCTAAACTTATATTTAAATATTTTTGTTCACATATCAGTATGCATATTGACAATTAAGTACTGAAATCAGTTATTATTTCCTAGATGGCATTCAAATGGTGTATGTTAAGGTTTTGTAATGTTTAAGATTGTACAAATTTTGTGCTTAGTTTCATATGAATGACATGTATATTTGAAAATTTTAGGGTATATTTTAAAATTTCCCTATATATATAGCCGTCCTCGTTTGCTGTCCCCAAAATTGTCAAAAAAATTTGCCATCCCGAAAACTTGTTTCATTGTCCCTTGCCGTCCTTGTCCAGGAAACTCGGGGTAACATAGGATTAAATCATATGATTTTATGACACTGTTTGACATTCTAATTTTAACTTATGCGTCTAAGCTTCGTAATTGTGCATTTATATAATTTTTACATGTTTTTGTACGAATGAACCCAAACGAACGCAAACCCCTTTCCAAAATTTTAAATGGATTGTTCGAATGTGAACTCGAACTTGTAACTAAGCTAATAATAGTCAATGCCGAGCTGAAAACAATGACTAGCAATGATGTCTTAATCCTCCTGCATTGCAATAAATCAATAGCAATCCTCTGTACTTTATCTTGTTTGCAAGATTTAATCAATAATGGAAGTCTGTAAACATTGAATTTAAGCATGAAATTAGAATAACTCCAGCTGCAATCAACTATGGAAGATATTTCAACTCTAAAACAAAGTTCCCTTAGTGTTCCCATCCTCGGGTTTTGCTCCAACATGAAGCTTCAAATTCCAAAATAGAGAAAAATAGACAAGCACATCCAAAGGAGATCTCAATTCTCCTTTCTAATATTTTCCTTAGAACATTGCCAGAGGGCTTTTCCAAATGCTTGCTTAAAATATTTCATTGAAGTACCTTTACAAAGTTACTTTTATTATTCCCTTTTATAATCACTTACATCACTTTATAAATTAGTTAAAATTACGTAATTAATTAATTAACTAAATTTGTTCCTTGATGTCCCAAAATTATCCTATGAGAATTATGTTGGGTGGATATTTTGCAACCAACAGTTTTGGGTAAAAATTCAGTTGCAAAATAGGATGACCAGCCACAGCATGTGAAACAGAGTCTCTCTTACCTTAAAGGGAAGGCTCCCCCTTCTCATCGTTCCTTGGATCAACTCAAGATAAGCAAGAAGTCGAGAGATTTTGTAAAATGGGTATTACCAATATCCTTTCTTCTTATCTTTCAAGAAAGAATCCACTTACTCGTGGAGCGAGTAATGGGCAGGGTGAATCTCTAGCTACACTTCTATCAAGAGCTGGAAACAGTGATACTGATAAACCTTCACTAACTCAAAGGCTAGCTGAAAATGTACCGGTTTGGCTCTAAGTCCGCTTGTACTTCTATATGAAAATACTTTACAATTAGGGCACAAAGACTCCTAAAAGTAAGAATAACTTAACTATTTTGCAAATTAAGAAAGAAGTATAAGCTGTAGACAAAGCTTCTAGCTATACACTTCCACAATTGGTCCTGGTCAAAGCTCTGGCTCCAGTTGGTTCTTAACCTTTTTCTATTCAATTCACGAGATGCAGTTACCAAAAACACAAGATAATGTGAATCAAAGATAATTGAATTATAGACAAAGCTTATAACTCATGCAAGTAACAATCTTACTTAATCAAAGTTAAGTGTCAAATACTCCTTTGTATTCACTTTCTCTCAAAATAGTGCTTACACAAACAAAGTTCTGCTAGCACAATTTCTCCAGATCTCTCTTGCATAAAGATAATGATGATTTTACAATGAGTGGGCACTCCTTTATATAGGCACAGGAGTGGAGAAAAAGGCAGAGGAAAAAGTGGGAGCAACTCAACCAACTTTGACCTAGTCTAACTACAGGAGATATTAAGGGTTACATGCAACTGCACATGCAACTTGCATTACATCTTTTACATTCACATGTAACTCACATTACATTTAATTACACTTTGTTATTAATGCATCCTTTACAACTACTAACATGAAATAAAAACAAAACAACAATCTTAGAGATTGTTTCTCAGTGCCTTGGATTTGACAATGATGTCACGTACCATGGGAAGATCAATAATCTCCATGGTCTTCGATATGGCCTCTACTCTTATTGCATTTGCATATGCTGATTGTACAACTTTGGAATTTGCTGCTGTAGTATCTAACAAATGTTTTGTCAAGGATTTATACAAGACAAACTTGTTCATTGTATGTGAACCAAAGTCTTCAAAATCTACATCAGCATTGATCCTGATTGTACATTCTGAGCTCACTCTCTCTGCTGCAATAAGATTACAAGATTCATCAATAATATGGCAACCCATCTGTTCCAAATCGCAAGTAACACTTGTTTCAATTGCTTGACAATCTCCAAAGGCCATCTGCAACTTTGTGATCAGCTTCTTCAATGTCTCCTCTTTGTAACCAATGAGTCCTTAAAATTTGAAAAACATTTTACATGACGGAAGAATGTCACATGAGACCAAGGCATCCAGATCGAATTTCACCATTTCATCCCAATCATCAAGGATTTCCTTCAAGTTGTCTGCTTCTTGAGTTAAAGAAGAGATTAAGTTTTGGTCCATTTCATTCATTTGTTTGACATGCCTAAGGATTGCAAATGTCTCTATGATGGTTGGAACCTTCTTCAGAAATGACTTCCTGTATCCAAGACTTGGCAACTTCAACCAGCTTTCTCTCTTTAGATGTTTGAGACATAATAACACTCTGAGAAGATTGTTGTCGAATGACTTCGTTTAGACGAGAGACCTCCTGTTTCAGTTGATTTTTCTTTTCCCAAAGCTCATGATTGCTCTTTGATACATTAGCTAATGCATCTTGAGCATCTTGCAAACAACTCAAATGTGATTGCTTTCTGATTTCAACCTTAGTAAACTTGTAGTCAGAATGAGTAAGTTCCTCAACAGGTTTGTCTACCAGGGGCTTAGCATTTTTAACAAATTTGGTTTTATTGAAATCAACCAAAATCCTGAAAACAATCTTATCTTTTATAGATTTGGATTTGGTCTTCTTAACAGGAAGATTGTCCAGAGGAACAACCACTTTTCTCCTCTTCGTTGTTATTTTGCTTAACCATGCAGGTAGGCTGAAACCTTCATCTATAGAAACAGTGACAGTGGAGACCATTGGCATTGATCTTGATTGTAGTACTGTTGTAATAGAGCAGGATTTAGTTTGCACAGTTGAAGGCATAGGAACATGCTGAGAAGACTCCTCCATGAAAAGCTCAAGCCCTGATAAAGATGTATCAAGTTGGGGAACTTGACTATTGGTAAGAGTTGGAAAATCTTCAAACACATTCACTAAATGTTCATATTGTTCATTTGCAGGGATGCGAGGAGCAACAGAGGAAATAGGAAGAGCCATGGTATTAGCCTCCAACACTGGAATGAAAGTAGTGAAATCAGTGGAGAATGAATCCACATCGTCATCTACTTCATGCAAAAAAGGCTCTTCATGTATAGAAGATGTACAAGCTTGTGTAGGCTTTGAAGGAGATATGATCATGATTTCCCCTTCTTTATTTGAATCTCCTTTATCAGATTCTGCTTTCAATTACTCTTCTGATTCTTCCATTGATTTTTGAATTGGTTCAGGAATTTGAGATGAATTAGCTCATTTTCCGCCCTTCAATTTGAATTTGAGGGAACCCTTAGCATCAAATTATGAGGCACCATCTTTCCTTGTGATTTATAGTTTTTACTTTTTGCCAGGAGGACTAAAACTTCCACAGTCCAAGCCCATCTTAGGATTTACTCTTTTAAGGCCTTTACTTTTCAACCATTTGTTGGTGTTTGCTAAAATGGATTGAAATCTATCCATGATAGATGTACCTTCCTTTTGTTGCCACTAAATAGAAAAATGACACTTCTTATCAAAGTCGGCTTGATGAAATTCCGGATCAAGGATGTTGCCATCATCTTCAACTTGGAAATTTGAAGGGATCTCTAACATGTTGAGATCGATTATCTACTGCAAGGTTAATCTGCAGTAGTCCATCTTCATGATGTCAAGTTTTGCCCTCATATCAATCGAGATGTCCTCGATGTGATGAACATGAGTGTAAGCTCTTTTCATTTGAGAGTTCATCTTTTGGTAGTCAAAGTCAAATCTGGCCTTGAACTTCTTCAAGGTGATCCATTGCAACTTTGCTTCCATGTTCTTTGCTTTAGGCACAAAAATGATCGAATAATTGCCAATAGCCAAAGGTTTAGTTGAGGTAATGTCGAAACCAGTTTATACATAACATGCTGATCACTCTGCACGTCCATAAGCTGTCTAGCTAACTCCATCAAGATGATTCGATCTGTGTAGCATACCTAGGTAAGGTATACAACTCACCTTTGAAATATCCAACTCTCGAGTATGTGAAAGTGGGAAATCGAATAAAAATACAGCCGTATTGGTTCACCTTCTCCCATGCTGCATCAGATACTGTTTTAACAGATAAATGTTTATTGAACAAACACCAGAAATGCCCAAAGAAAGGATCTTGGATTCTTCTGTAATGAAATTTGCTATTTGCCAAAGTGATTTGGTCATAGTACTCCCAAGCAGGAACTTGAAGATGATCTCCCTTGGTAGAAAGACCAGAGAAAGATCCCATAGCAACAACAATGTAAACAAGGTAAGAATTCTTTATTCTTCATGATTTGAAACATGAACTTCTACATCCATGACTCGAAATCAGTAAAATCTTGTAGGCCACAAATTATGCTGAGAAGGATGATAAGATGATAAGGATGACTTAGTGTTTTCAAGGCATTATTGCATGAAAAATGAGTACATGTAAGTGCAACATGTAACGGGAGATGAAAAGTGAGATGAGATGCGAATGCGGGTGGAGGATGCACTTCACATGTAAGTGCGGGAGGATAAGATGAAAAACATGGAAAGATATAGAAACATGTATTTTCTCACAGAGGTGCAAACACATATGGAGGAATGAAAATGGAAAAATGGAAGTGGGAAAATGAGTTTTATAGTCACTTTTGGTGAAAAAGGGTAAGTCAAAGCATATGGGAAATGAAAATGACATCTTCTTGACTTTTCAATAAGTGACTTTTAATCAAAATTGGACCTTTTGGATGCAATTACACATAAGACATTTCGTGTAATCGTGTCGTGCGAATGTGTGTGAAAAGTGAGATGAGTGAAAATGGAAGCAGAAAATGAGATTACATGCAAGTGCGGATGGTGAATGAGATGAAAAACATGTAATTGCATTCGTTGAGTGAGAGGTGAGGTGTTGTGACATGGAAACAGAATGCGGAACATGATGATGCTTCTGCATGAAGTAAGTAAAAACTAGCACTTGCTCCAAAAAGAGGTGCAAGGGGTACGCCGATAGTTTTTAAATTAAAAAGACAAATTCAAAAGATGTAAATGTAAAACAAATATTTCTATTTGATAGTGTAGATTATATATATAGAATAGAGGGATATACATTTGACATTTGTCTTTTAAGGTTAAAAAAAGTAAAACTATATTATTTGATTTAATGCAAGACATCGAGTTCAATAGTTGATTTGAATTGCACATTTTTTTAGTTCTATTGAAATTGTAAATAGAAACGTAACAATACACATAGATCTCATCAAGGAGGCACATCGAACCCATGTGCATACTTAATGGAAAATGCTTTAATCATAAAATGTTAGAAAGTAGAAATAGTTTTCATTAAGTTCTTTAAATTTGACAATAATCCAATTTGCTAAGCATGACTAAGGCTAGAAAGTGCAATTTTTCATATTAACAACATTGAAAGTTGCCTAAATTTTGTATAATAAAAAATCATATAAATAATATGCAAAAGCTTTAAAATAGAAAATCATTCAACTTTGTAATACGACACTACAAATCCTATAAAGTCTAGCTTGTTATTTTCTAGTTCAATTGCTAAGATGAGAAATCACAAAATGAATACTAAATTAAGAATTAGATGGCCTCTATGAAAACTTTTGTAACCATGCATGTATGTGCACATTAGAGTGGAAGGTTGAAGGTAAGTAAAAGTGCTGAATGAGAAAAATGGGAGAGAAAACTTTGAAAGGTAATATGGGAACAAGTGTAGTGCCACACAAAAGGTGTGATGCTAACAAGAGAAGATTCGTAGATAAAATATCTATAAAATAAAAATATTGTGGCAAAAGTATGAGTTTGAAAGAAGTGTGAATAACTTATGTGAAAAGTAAGTGACCTTTGCTAGTTGGTAGCTCGCAGGCTTCGTGCCTTGTTAGGTTGCCTCGCTGGTCTTAACCCTCCATCAAAAAATAAAAATTAAGTGACATCCCACCAACTCAAAAAAAAATAGAAATTAAGAACATGGTAAAAATAGCTTAACACAAAAATATGTTCCAATTTTTTTTCAATGAAGTCAAATATTTGAAACATCTTCCCTCTCTCTCTCTCTCTCTCCCTCCCCCCCCAGCTCTCTCTCTCTCTCTCTCTCTCTCTCTCTCTCTCTCTCTCTCTATATATATATATATATATATATATATATATATATATATATATATATATATAGGTTCCTTACATATCTTTGTCCCTAAAAAACTTAGAAACCAAAGTAAGAGAATCATATTAATTTGAACCACCCAATGTTATTAAAAAAATTAAAAACATCTCCAACACCCTAAATATACAATCTCTTGAATGTTTCTTGGCTAAATACCTCTTTTATTCATCCAATTGCATTAAAAGCCCTTCTCGGAAATGCATTACCCATAAGCCATAATACCTAACCTTAATCATCGTAGGGGTGAAAGCATGTACATTTTACAAGTTAGTATTTGATGTTGGATCAAATGCCAAAAACTTCTAACATTCCTAAAGATCATCTCAAGCTTAGCATATCTAAGTGAAACACTAAAAGATGCAAAAGATCATATAGGTAGGTCATCAAATACAAATGATTTCATGCCAATACTAATATTTGTCACTAGTACATTTTTTAATTAATCATAACAACTTTCAATTTCATTAAACATCAAAATATAATATCATTTAAAGTTACAACACAAATTTGAATTACAGATCACATGCTATAAATGATAAATTATTATTTTGTCATAAATATTTAAATTATTATTTAGATTATTTTTAATAAAAATTTAGAACTAATATAATTGTGTTAAAAAGAAAAATTGAAACGAAATAATTAAAAGTTGAAAGGCCAGAGTAGGATGAAGAAAAGGCGAGGGCATGAAGAAATGATACAGAAAGGTAATTTCTCGATAAACTATTCTCCATTGGAACAAAGTATTCTATCAATAAAATTAGATTTAAACCAAATCTGAAATAATATTAAATTAAATAAAACGTATTTGAAAATTGCAACTCCACGTACAAATGCTCTCTAAACTTGTCCTTACTCCATAGGATGCTTGAGACAAATATTGAATGGCTAATACAATAGTAGCCTTTCTCTATTTAGATCAAGAAATTATCATTGTATAAATGTGAAATGGTTGTTTACACCATGGACAAATATCATCTTCCGATTCACAATTTTGGAAGTATTACAACACAAAATTAGTAATACAAATGAGATGTGATGGTCAAATCATGACGCCTCCAGAAGATCTCATGTTACCTACTGAAAGCCATCAGACATGGAACTTCCGTGCCCCTCAAGTCTCGATCGAGTTGAAAGCATCCACTGCCAGTTTAGGAAAGTTAGAATGTTGTCCGTTTGGGAGACATGTACAACATACATTACACATTGCAAAATACACCCACCTTACACAAAAATACCCAAATGAAATGGAATACAACTCAACTTCTAATGGCTACACTTAGGGTCTGAATCCTTGTATCAGATTTTTCAAAATGATTGGTTTTATTTTTTGAGATTTCTACATGTAACAATGCTGTATACATTTTGCTTACTCATTAATGTTGATACCAAAGAAATATATAAGAACAAATCAAAAAACATAAATAGAAATACAAATGTACTTACATTGCATATCTGACTTTGGTGCAACTCCCGAGAAGCATGCCAGTTGGTTCCACTCCCACTGCAAGATATATTGCTTTAGAGGTGATGGAAATAGGCAGAGTCCAATAGAAAGCTGACGTTTTGAGATTTTGGGTTCTCCTTATAAAGTTTGTCATATGTAAAAGATCTAATACACACTTCCATAAATGAGGACTTTATTGACTTGCCAAGATGGGTTGGGTTAGTGGTTTGTGAGGAGTTGACAATTAAAGTATTTTCAAAAGGCAAATCCAATAATCCCACTCACCAAAAATAGACTCCATCTGATAGGAACACAACTTATGTTACACCTTTATGTTATTTTGTAAGACCTTTTCTAATTATCGTGATTCTAGGTTGACAAAGTGGAAAAATAGTGTGTAGTCATCATTCTAAATGAAATGTGGTACAATAAAACGTAGCCATGAAAAGAGATTTGATAATAAATGACATGATTCTTATAAGAGATAAGCCAAACAATAGAAATTCAAAGAAGCACAAGAATAAAATAATATTGTATTAAATTAAAAAATTCATATCAAGAGATACCATTGGCCTCTTCAAGATGGTGACCTCACATAGAAATAGTTAATACAACAGAAGTAGTAGATAACTCATTCTCATATCAAACTCTTTATTTATACCATATCTATCCAAAATAACTACTATTTATCAAATATGTAGAATGAGCCACTTGAACCAAAAAGAGAAACTTATCATGAAATACAAACATTCAATGCTTTTAATAAAAAACTTGATGCAAGAAAACTATTTATAAACATAAAATGGGTGGAAGATGTTTCATACCTTGTTTATCATTTACGCACGTTACAAAAATTAAATGTTAGGTGGAAAAGATACACCACAAGAATAAGGGTTAGAAAGGGAGATGCAACTAAAATGAATGAATAACATAGTTAAGATTTTAAGATATAATTTATTATTATTATTATTATGTCATTTTTTTTTCCACTAGGATGGATTGGACACCTACTTTCTATTCCACTTCAATTGAGATAATAGGTCATTGTGGACTCTACACATGTAAAGTAGTGGGGAGTTGGTAACCACACCAAGTATATGATGCAATAAGACAAATTGTATTATACAATTTGAATTTGCAACTTAGATGGACTTATTTGACAGTCTTCACTAAACCAAAGCATATACATTTGAAAAGGTAACAAAAATAAAATCAACAAAGAAATCATTTTCCTTCACTTAAAAAAAATCATCAAGATATCTGTGCTACAAATCTGTAAGAACATATTGATTAAATGTTCACATCCCAACCTCCCCCTCTCACTCACCCTCCCCTAATTTTGATGATGTTTGTGCTACAAATTTGTAAGAACACATTGATTAAATATGCACATCCCAACCTCCACCTCTCACTTGCCCTCCCCTAATTTAGAAGTTGGTGTGAAATCCTACTAAATTCAAACTGATAATGGATCTTATTTAATATCAAGAAATCGCATCCAATCAATTTTCCAACTCAATTGCATTGAAAGACAATGTTGAGATCTATTTTCATTAAAAAATTAAATTCCCATCTATCATACAATGGCTTCAAGGCCGTGGGACGTAATACATGTATAGCTCTAGAATACTTCATCATCGACTCTTCTTCTAGTCGTTCAGTAGGTAGTTTCGCGAACCCAATGGGAATGGGCTGAGTCGACTTACAATAGAGTTTCCCCAAAATCCTATGCTTTGTATTATTTGGAGAGGGAACAACGATTTTCTTCTCAGTGCTATGAAGAGCTGCAAGAATGCTAAGGTCTACGCCCTCGTCAAATCCTCGCGGAGACTTAAACACTATTATTACTATAATCCAGTGGAGATGTAGGGCTTCTGGTACTTCCAGACAAATCGCCTATATCAAGAATCGCTAATTTCTTAAAATTGAAGCACCAAATATTATTACATCAAATATTCTGGTTATATGTGGGCACCAATATTTAAAAAAATCTTGTATTCATTTTTAAGTGGGATGATGTTGAGATCTCTCCAGCTGTCTCCTACAAAGTTATTATTGTTGTATCTTCAAATCTGGCCTACTGCCTTCATTTATCTGTCTCGTTGAAGATAAATGCTACAACATAGTATATTTTAAATAAGATCAGCCCAAGTCAACTTTTCTTCATCCCAAGAGATCTATTGAAAAGCTAAAGGGAAGGCGCAGACATCAAGCAATTGTTGTGAATCCTATCTTAGTAAATGCAGCAAATATGATGATTCCTATCTAGTAAATACAACAAATATGGTGATTTCTATATTAAGAGTTATCAATAAGTTCAATATATGTCACCAACTTTTCTCCATCCCACAAAACCTTTGAAAAGCAAAAGACACCTTCGTCAAACAAACAAGGTGATTTCTATCTCGACAAATACACATAACAGATGTAGAGGATACAGCAAAGTCTGTTCCTTTCTTCACAGGTAAAAAATAAAGTTAGTTCGGAAAATTAAACCCAAAACAATTTGCATACCAAAATCTTGCTACCACAACTGCTAACTTTATCGTGAATAATGAAAAGTTATGTAGCACGTATTTCCATATACGTTATTGCAAATCATATGGATCCAAATGACCAATTATAGTGGTTATCGTATATAAACAGTGTGAATTTGAAATCTTATCCTGTTAGCCAGTAGAAACAAGGAAGGGAACAGATATGCCAAAGTAAGATTACGTACCAATCATGCAAGACTGGGCAACAAAGCCTCGATCAAGTATAACTGGAAGTGTATTTGAACCGCTAGTTAGTATAACATTCATGACCCAGACAGATTTCCCTGCAGTCAGCAAAGCCGCATTGAAGCCTCCATACCGAGCATTCATATCCATCACATTCCGAATCATATTAAATGGGGGTAGGGGATCCGCTTCCCTTGGTCTCTTTGGATGGTCAGAAAATATCAATGGGGTACGTAGAGACCAATAGTTTTTCAATCCTGATATCCATGTCTGGGAATCTTGATAAAATTATTCATGTTGTATTCCTGCAAAAAGAAACGTAAAAAGATACCTTCTTAGTCACATTCAAACTAAGCATGTATAAACTTTGTTTAAAGCCTTCAGTGCAGCATGTTACATTGAAATTTTATACTAATAGTAAAAGGAGACTTCTACCTAGCAAGAAGTTCATCACAGTCCAACTCATTCAACCGAAAATGGAATTCAATTGATATTGATTAAAAATGAAAAGACTTGCCATGTATTGCAAGTAAATTTGAACTAGGCATCATGCGATTGGACCAGCTGGACTGATTTTGAATAGGCACCCATTTGCAACTGAGTGTTCCCCCAGTGCATGATAGAAGTGGCTGGTAATAAGGAGACTCTGCATCTTGCCCTTTGCTACACACTGGAGGTAATCCTCCATGCTTTCTGTGATGGGAAATTTAAAATATGACCAGTATGTTAGTATGCATCTACATGAAATATCTCTGCTTCAAAGACAATCTATATGAAAAAATTTGTGTCCTTCAAAAGAATTGCAATGTTTGTGTCTTGTAAATTGAGAGACATAAGGTTTGGGAAAGTGATTGTAGTCAGAAACAAGTACTGAAGGCATATGCCATTTAAGTCAATTAAGTGGCCTCACCGAGATGTATAACAGTCTCTGTTACTTGTCTTTCGCTAAACAACAGTTTCCTCTTGCTGGGACAACAGAATCCAGCAGAGCTTCTCAGTGAATCCAAGAATGAACTCCCACTTTCTCTGACTTTCACTTTTCAGCATAGGTCCATGCAAGTTTGTGAGTGGTGAGGTCCAAACAAAATACCCACCAGGCTTTAGAACCCGGTCAGCTTCAATAAGAAAAGCACCATTTGCTTCAACAGGGGGAAAACTAATTAGATAGAAAACAAATATTGATACACATAAAAATAAAAATACAAAAATGATCTATGTTTTATTCATAATGATCACAATAACTAAGTTTTGTTTTGAGCATTTAAGTATTGAAAACAGTTTTAAATACAATCTGTCTTAGTTCCACAAAAAATGCAACACACAACCTCAAGGCACATCTGCTCCTTTTCCCACAAAGAGAAGGATGCAAATCGTTATCAAATAGTAAGAGAAAAAAACAGACAAACAAACTAACAGTGATCATTACCTTTCTGCTCCCATTAAATCCCACATCTTGCACGGTGAACCATATCGAAGGACAATGAAGGATATGGAAGTTGTTTAGAAACAAAAGATCCGAGCATTGCAGGAAGGCCCCTTTCAAGAGCTAACTGAACTTGACTTCCATAGATCTCATAAGATGCTATGCAAATGGTTAATAACTGTTTAGAAAAAAGATGAGCCCCAGAACTACCAAAACCACAACCAATGTCCAGTACAGTGTGAACCTGCAATACAAGGAAGAGTCCGAAAAATACACATATACATCTATCAAAGCACACCAAGGGGATTTTAACAGAGGTACATTATACATAGTTTTCTCAAAAATCTACCGACTCATTTCATCGTGGGGTAGCCAGGGACAAATAAATACGGAGGCCCCGAGAACAGATTTTCCATTATTTGCAGATCTACTGATGCTGCCATCCATTAATACACATACGTGAGAAGTGTATTTAATGTGCCTAGTTTGCAGTGTCAGTATAGACTCACAAACTGATTTGGCTTAGATTCGATCTTATAGATCTGTTGAAGATCTTTGAAATAAAGATATGCATATCTAAGATCTTGAAATAAATATTGTCGGTGAACAAGATTGAAACAGATGCATTCGCCCACTGTTCCGCCCATACCTTTTTATAATTGAAACCAAACCATTTATTGGCAATCGGAAACCATTTATCGGCAAGGATTATGCGGCGTGAGACAACTTCCAGCTAGAGTTAACTCCAGAGGGAAAGCCTATCGGCTAACAAGTTCTTGGGAAAGAAGTTGCAATTTCTCCTAGTGGAGAAAACCAACAAGCAAGCACAAAGCACAAAACACAAAAGAAAAAATGTACTTTTGGAAAGTGACTCAAACATGCCAAGATGCAATGCTCTTCAACACATAAATTCAAAATTCAGACTTGGGGAAGAACCAAAAACATGAAGAACAAAAACTTCATTTTTAAAGGAAAAATGCACTCTCCATGGAAAAGATTTCAACAATGGCAATCATCAAGCAATTACATGCATAAAATCAGCAAGATAAGCATGAATTAAAAGCAAGAAAGAAAGAGTCCACTTACATGTGCCAAAAATGAAGGGAAAAGATGCTCCAATGTTTGAATCTTTCAAACTTCCACAAATTCAAATGGGAGAAGGCAGCAATCAAGAAGAAGTTGGTAAAAGATACCAAAACATGCCCTAGAAACACTCCAAGATCCAATGTTTGGAAGAACATAAGCTTGGGATGTTTTTAACAAAAAAACTTGTTTCTCCATGATGTAAGAGCAAAACGTTTTGGTGTTTGAATACCAAAATATGCATTAGTATGTAATGCAATCCCAAAAAGAAGCCAAATCGATTTGCTTTGGAGCTAAAACATGGAGCAAAAATGGATTTATTTGCAGATTTCTCCAAAAACCTGCCGTAGATGGGAGCTTCCAAAAACGTTTTGGACCTTGTTGAATCCATTTTAAATGCAAGAAAACTCATTGCTAATCAAAAATGCCTCCAATAGAAGAGATCTCATGCAAATCCATTGAGAAAATCTCTACTAATGATCAAAATCGGGTTCTTTGAGGGCAAAAATATGTTCTTCAAAATCAGACTTTTTGAATGTCATTGCATATATTTAAACATGTTTTTGCTCAAAATCAGACCTTTTTGGGTCACTTGCATGTTTTAAAATATGCATCTCATCAAAATTGCACCATTTGGGTGCTATTGCATGTTTTAAAATATGCAGATAAGCAAAAATCAGACCTTTTGGAGGAGGATGCATGTTTTAAAATACATCTCACTTTTTAGATGTAAAAGCATAAAAAACTTCACTTCTGATACAGTAGCATAAAAAAGGTCCAATTATGATAGATTTTGATGTAATGACATCAAAAAGGCCCACCAAAGTGAACTTTATATCGAGTGACATGCAAAATGTCCACTTTTGATGGATTTTACATGTAACTGCATACAAAATGTCCACTTTTGAATACTTCATTTAATTCACTTAAAATTATAAAAATGTTACCAAATGGGCCATAAACAATATTTATTTATTATATTTAAAAATATAACATATAGACATCATTTAAAAAGTAACATTTAAATAAACATTTGATTTATAAACCAAAATTTAAACTGGAACTATATAGTTATATAGTTACTTTAAGTGAAAATTAAAAATCATAACATAGGTGCACTATAGTCACTTTAAGTTAAAAATTATGAAGTTAAAGTAGCTTAAAAACATAACAAAAAGTGAATATAAGTTATATTTATCAAAAAGTGAAAGTCAAATTAAAAATCTAACATCATATTTTTAATTCGTGCAATTGCACCAAAAAGGTCCACTTTTGAGACACTAAAATGGACATCTCTTGACTGACAACTCCGATTGAGCTTTAGGTTAGACCGAATCGAAGGGAAAAACGAAAGGCATGACATGAGCAAAACCAAAGGACTAAAAACCAACAAATGCAAACTCAAAAGCAAAGAACGGACGATGAAGGCTTAAAAAATCAAGCAAAGGCTCGACCAAAAACAAAACGAAAAAGACTTGACGAAGGCCTTAAGTAAAATGATTTGATATATGAATTGAAATGGATTGATCGATCAACATTAAGCAATTGAATATCAAATTCAAGCTTAGAGAAACGCGAAACTAGCTTGAAATAGTTTTGTGCTATTACCAACATTTTCTAGTGACAAAATGCAGGACAACAAATTAAATAGGCTGAACAAGTCATCGATAAGAATTAAAATAGTCTGTTGGATCTACCACACATTTATCCACAAAGAAGTTAAAAAATGATATATTCAAATATTATGAAAGAAAAGTTGCTTTGATATGCCTAAAATCATTTTCTTGTACTGAAAAATGGTTCTATATAGTTTCATAAATCATTGTTGGTGGCATCAACAGAACATGAAAGTGTTCAATCTATGGTTGAGAGGAGTTGCTCCTCTCAACATTTAACATATGATGTGTAATGCCCCGCTAGGAAACCTAAGAGAAATTAACTTAATATGATACAATGTTCAATGAACAAATTTATTTCTTAAGATTTTATAGAACATCAAGATAAGAATGCGGAAGCAATATAATGAAAACACGTCCCATACACATAAAGCAATGCAATTACAATTTATATTCTCAAGTGTCCTTATCGTTGAGTCACATTTGTGTAAATTTATTAATTAGATTTAATCTTAAATACAATGTCGACATCCATAAGGAAATACCACATGCGTGATATCCTAAGAAATACATACATACAACTGATACAATGGAGTACATCCAAATACACAACATTTGCTTGCACATGTTGTGGGGTATGTAATAATAATACAAGTACAACACAATACAATACCTTGTCTTATAGAGACCTCAAAAGTACAAATTACATGATATGCAAATACATCAAGTGAGAGTAAGTCTCCAAAAGATGATAATACAAATGATACAACTACAACAATGAAAATTCCAACATCGGTACAAGTTTGTTGGACCTCAATGGTAAAAGAATCACTGCCACCCAACCTCATGGTACCATAATCAGGTCCACTCCCACTGTGTTGGAGAGATGATGTACGATCCACACATGGATATCAAACCACAAAAAAAATTCCTAGGCAAGGGATCTTGAAAGCTCTCTATCTCAAGGGTAATTGTATCACAAATTAATGATAAACAAAAAGATAACAAATATCAAAGTACCAACAAGTACCAATACCAACATGAAATATCAAGACCAACAACTAGATAAACACCAAATAAATACCAACACAAGATACCAAGACCAACCACCAAATAAATACCAATCACCAATTAAGTAACGACCAACAAATAGATAACGACCACTAGAGGCAAATGCGAAATTTGGAGGGGACTTGGGCAACATATTAGGGAGTGTCATCATGGTCAACTACTTGAGCTACCTTGGACTGGTCTTTCTCTAGACTCCAAGCTCTCAAGCCTAAAGTTACCCTAGATTGTGCTCTAGACCTTGGACCCTTGATGTGATCCATGTGGAGCCAGAGTATCCTCTCATGAAGATGAAGAATACTAGTCATACCTCTCACTAAGTATCATCCCATTCCCATCCTTTGTCTAAACAAGCACTCAAGGCAAATCACCATTTATCTTTTTTTTTATGTTACATCCTAAATTTGAATTACTATGTTATCACTTATTACTAAACCTATGATAGGTTACCCCGACACTTGCCACTTTCTTGCAATCATTAAGTATTTATTACAATGCTGGATTTGTTGATACATTGTAATCTACATGACACAACTAATGCAATGTATCTAATCCAATTAATAACACACAAGCATAGGCATTGAACAGAAATCAATATTACTTTACTAGGTACATAAACAATAGGGTCAAACAAAGAACATAGGACTCTCAAGGAGTTAAGGGTCATCAACAAAGGGCCCTCAAACTAGGACAACCAACACCGAGGAGAATCATATAAATCCTAAACAGTAGCATTCAATATGTATCATGCTGAATCAAACAAGAGAATCTCCAAACAAGCTAAGAGATAATAATGGTACAATGTATAGTCATGAAAACAAGTCTGAAATGCCAAGTGTTGCATGTGAAAGTTTTCCTTCCAAGTTTAGTTGTTTAAGTTTGGGTTATAAGTTTGTTTAGAGTTTTGACTACCTGACAAGTAATAGGCGTATAATATCCCCAGAGTTCCTAGTGTAGAAACTTGACGCTGGTATCAGATGTTTAAAGAATACAAGTATTTTTTAAAGTTCTGTTTGGTTTCAAAATGTTCATATAACAATCACACGTGTTTAACAATAACATATATATCTCAACAATATCATTCTTTTTAATTCTTGAATATTTCAAAATAAATATACAATTTGGAATGTAATACTATCTTGAATCACATATTCTCTTATTTTATAATAATGAATTGTAAATTTAATATTTAATATTTAATTTTTGTTAATTCATAATTATAAACAACTCAACTTAAATTATAGTTTTAATAAATTATTTATGTTGGTTTTTATCAGATATATTTAATATGAATTGTAATTTATATTTGATGAATTTCTGTCCATAGGAATCAGAAACAATTTCCTCTGAATTATTTGTCATACTTTCAACTATATGTCAGATCATCTGATAGGTATGGACTGTACCTTGTAATAGAAAAAAGTTAATAATGTTTATATTGTCAAGGAAGTCAATAATACTTGAGACTGTTATTTTTATGTGTCGCTGTGTCATAACATCTGCTTGGCCTGCTTGTTTATAAGTGGGAAAGGGTGGGGACATGTCCACAGAGGGAAATGCCTCCACATTATGTGGAGAAATGTTCCTCTGTGGATATGTCTTCAGGTTTGCAAGAAAATCGACACCATTGTTATAAACCCTGATAACTGCATAAACAATAGTTGCAAATGTGATTTGGTAATCGGTCAAACTATTATATGTTTGATAACATGATTTGGTAATCGGTCAAACTAATGAGTTATTATATATATATAAATAAAATTTCCTGTATTATAATTTCATATAAATTTTCTTTAGTATATATATAAAATTTCCTGTATTATAATTTCATATAAATTTCTTTAGTATTACATAAATATTCAATTTCTCAAAATAAATATATTTATGTATATGCGCTTATGTATATATAAATTGTTGAGCAGGAATACTTTTTCAATAAAACTAAGTATATGATTCGCCATTTCCATTCCATTACTTAGTTATTGGTTGCTTAGTAATTTTATCCGACCGAAGCTACAAGTCATCATCAATTTATAAGCCCACCCATAATATCAAATAATCATAACTAGATGATTATATACTGAACTCCACTATAACTCTTAAAATATAACTAAATCATAATTCAATATATATTAACTTATAATTACACCTGATAACATTATATCCAACCAAGAGTTTAACTAAAATTGTGCGAATAAAATCATTAATATTAAAGCTCACTTATAAGAAAAACAAACAATATTTATTTGTTTAATTTTTGAAATAATTAAATAACAATAATAATTGTTTTTAATTTCTGAATATAATATTTTTTTAATACCAAAAATAAAATTCTATTTCTTAAATTTAAAATAAAGCTTACATATTTTATTGTCACATACCTACATACTTATAAAAGATGCAAGAATAATACATTTTTTTAAACATGAATGCAGCTACTTTTCTCTCTCACACACACATATATTCTTCTACATGCATATCTACATTTATTTATATGCATGTATTTATAATTTTATACATATTTTTAATTGGTTTGTTCCAGTACAGTTTGATTGGAAAATTAATTCCAGCAAATATATTTCTCAAATTTTCTGTTGTTTACCAATGAATGCTTGAAACTAAATTTATTTAAAATATAAGGAAGAATATCTATTTTTATTTGCATGCTTATTGCATGACTCAAATGGTAGGATTTTCTAGTTAAACCCTAGCTGGTCCTATTTTCCATTTGTTAAATCTTCTATCGTGGAATTTTCACCAACAACTTGGGATTTCAAAGTTCAAACACATTTAATAAAGAATAGTTTTCCTAACTTCTCAAGTGAGATTTTACTAGGTTTGATAATTCTATAGAGGTTTCTATTCAATCATTCAACAAATTTCCTTCTCTCAATGCAGTGAAAACTAGAACTAAATTTCTTTTTAAGAAATTCATAAACCAAACCATCTCAACAGTTAAATACACCCAGTCTGACAAACTTAAACAATCTTTCAAAGAACAAAATTCTTTAGAGGTCTCTCAATTCCTACCTCAATCTACCAGCTGAAATTTTGAACAACCAGGCTAAAAACGTGATAGAAAATACTCCTAAGCTGTGAAAATATTCGTTGACTTCAATTTTAGCAAAACCTATAATTTTGCTCTCCAAAACTTGTGTATGCTAAATGACCAAAAATTTCTCTATTGAAAACTTAGGTCTTTCTAGGGTTTCTAATTTTTAATTTCTAAAAAGGGCAACTCAACTTAAAATTACTGAATAAATATTTTAATTAATAAATTCCTTTCATAGTTTTGTTGGTATGTTTACCGTTGCGCCAAAAACTTGACCTATCAACAAACATCACAAACACCAGACTTACCCAGATCTACGAGAGGCGGTTAAACCATGTCGCGAACCCCGAAGGAGGTGCTGACCACCAAGTCAACAATCTCCCCCTCAGCACCAACTGAGGTTCCACACCGACGGTATGAAGGAGACCTCCTGAGATTCGAACTCATGACCCAAGGCTCTGATACCAATTGTTGGTATGTTTCCCGTTGCGCCAAAAGCTCGAGCTATCAACGAACGTCACAAACACTAGACTTACCTAGATCTACAAGAGGTGGTTAAGCCATGTCGCAAACCCCAAAGGAGGTGCTGACCACCAAGTCAACAAGTCTCATGCACACTTATTTCCCTTTTATTAATTTATTTTCTATTTTCACTTTATTTCTCCATGTACAAGTATTATTTTAATCCATAATTAATATTTATAACATGCTTATTACATGCAACTTAACTTTTATATAAATTATTTATACACAAAGCACCCACTTATCTTTATTATAATTTAATTATGTTTCCAAATAAAATAAATGTATTTAACTAATTCTCAATTAATTAAATACTCTTCTATAATAATATTTCCTTATTCTAATAAATGTAAAAATTACACCTTTCAATTAATTTCCTTAGTAGATTAAGCATCACACACCACACAATCAACAAGGAAAACTAACAAAATCCAAAACAGGAAATCAAACTGGATGTTTAAGTTTATGAGTTCATGTCACCTTGAAGAATTCAGTTGGTTAGTCAGTCATATACTTGTCTTCCTTTTAGGGCAATAATAGGCTTAGGCTGGGATTCAGACTTGAATATTATCTCCCCTCTCTTATCATTGAGTTATTGTGATTGGGCATGCTCTTCTTGACAATTTAGGGAAGCCGATGCTTGTTACCTGCGTAGATGACGAGCATTACATGATGATTAAAAATTGTGATAATCTGCATACTTGAAAGAAGCAGCTGCGGCCATTCTATCCATAAAGAGTTAGGAATGAGATTGTCTAGGTGAAGTTTCCTTCTAACTAATTATATGGGTACACTTATCTGCTGTCCTACCTGCTAGTAAAAGCTTTGTGTCATGGTCAACTTGATCAAATCATGCATGGTTCTCCTTTGGAAATAATTGTCATCATGAGAAAGATATCCAGAAAATTTAGTGCCCATGTAAGAATGACAGCTAGAGCACTTGAGATTTGCTCATCGAACAAGCTTCTAGGTTTGACCTTTTTTTGTTTACTATATTGTCTTTTAGCTTAGATAAACCAAGAGACTAATCCAGATAAACCACATTTTAGCATCCCTTTTCCTTTTCTTTTATGGCTAATGATAGGAAAGGGCCAACAAAAGAGGTTTGGTACACATTGTTATGTTTGGATTAGGTAGAAGTATATGGCTCTTATTTTGGCTTGAATTCTCCTTTACTTCATTATAACCCTGATTGTAAAATAACATAGTAATATACAGTTATAACAGTCAATTAAGTTGTTAAGGTGGACTTTGGGTATATTACTTATTCTCTTAGTTGTCCTCTGCCTTTCTTAGTTGTTGATCTTACCCTTATAGTTCTATTGTAATCTCTTATATATGGAGTCCTTTGCTTCTTTGTTAGGAACAAATATCAAATATCCTGATAACTATTCTCTTTTGTTACTTTTTGTAATATGCTATTATAGCTTAGGTATTCCTTCACTTTTGACATTATTTTAATAAATTCATGGGCAGCGTTTGATTCTTTCTCCTAAGAAAGCTTCACAGATTTCTTAACCTATAATGTGTGAAGTTTTTGAAAGATTTTTTGGACAATATCATGTGGCTTTATCATCTGAAATATGTGTGAAAATTGTGCCTTATTTTTCCATGAATCATGCCTATATCTGCTGCGAATTTCAGTCAGTTTTATTGCAAATTTGAGGGTTTTCATGGCCAATCACACAATGCTTTACTGAGGTAAATCACAACATTTTTCATCAATTGTTTTGCCCAGTTTTTGTTTAAAATATTAGGGGTTTATTCTTGAGAGTTTTTGGCTGAATTTTCTTCAGAAATTGTGGCAACTTTTCATGTTTCTGTCATGTCACAGGGGTTTTGTTTTGGCTGCAAGCTACTGAGATTAATTCATAGTTGCACTGAAATGTGTCTCCAACCCCCAAGGATGCATCTCGAAGACCAAGACATGTCTCTAGAACCAGAGACATTGCCTGATATATCTCCTATGTAAGAGACTTTGAACTATGGTCTCCTGAAGACTTCCACTATCTTCCATGCCATGGTGCCAACTCCCACTTGATTAAAACAAATATCCATAATAGTTAAATGCAGTGGGAAGCAGGAAAATGAACACACCGCAAAAGAGAAATAGGAGCCACTACAAGGCAGGAGTCAACACGAGCTAATAAGACTACTAGTATTTGCAATTCAACTATTTGCAGTTGGATGCAAATCTCAAAAACTACAAGTATTCTAGCTATTTGGAGTTTACTTCAAAAAAAGATATTCATATTTTCCATATTCTTTTTGTTGTTCTTCGAATTTAATTATGTAGACTTTGTGGTATATACAATGGGGGTGAATTCTCATAGAACCTTGAGGCTTGGTGAATTTCCCCATGATATACATTCTCTTTCTTAATTCTTGTATGTCTATATCGATATTCTCATATATAATCTATATCCACATTCTCACATACAAAATCTACATTTCACATTCCCATAAATATATTAACATAGAATAGCAAATGGATTTGTAGCGTTGAAAGATTCAACTTGTTGGCTTGGGCCATTGCCTCCAATTTCCCTCAACACTTTGTCTATATTCATATTTAGTTTTGCAAATATACACGAATTCTCAGATTTTCTATAAATTACTTAAATATATATAAAAACTGGTGTCACTAACTTTCTCCATCTTCTACTAGAAAAAATAGCTGTATTGGAACTGGTACTAGTCTCTGGAGTCTCCAAAGTACCCCCATCTTGGTGCAACCTTAGATTTTTGCAAATGATGTCTTTTTCAAAATGAGGGCTTTCCTGCTTAATTACTTAATTTTTTTTGAATGGACTAGGATGGATTTACCTCATTTTTAATGGATTTCTCAGAGTATTTGACATTTTTTTATTCAATTTTTTTTTGGGTTTTCTCTAGCAATTAGGGATTCTTTCAAACATGTACACAATTGAGAGGTTGGCTTTTGGTAAATTTTGTAGCAAAAATCATGATACGATGGTAGTGTAGTGTTTTAAATGGTTTTTTCCCCTGAAATTTGTGGTTTTGTGCATATTTTTAGAAATGCTTATGGTTTGGTGGCTTTTTTCTTTTTCATTTTTTTTTGAATGATTTCTTGACAAAATTGGGGTGTTTGATGAATAGCTAGGGTTTTGTCCATTTCATGATGTTTTTCAATCATATTTTTATATTTAAAAAAAATGTCGGTGTTTTGAATTTTCTACAATTTTAAAAAAAATAGATTATTGTAGACTTCTATTTTTTGATGAAGTTGAGGATGTTACCTCCTTGTTCAAGTATGGTAAACCTTAAATTTTTTAAGTCCTTTTTTTTCTTTTTTTTTTTGTGTTTTTGGAGTAAGGGAAAGATGACTTCATTGACCATCATCTTGTTAGAAGGCAGCCAAAAGTTCACTAGTAAGAATTACAATTCTTGGAAACAAAGGATGATCACTATATTTGAGTATAGGTGGCTTAGTTAGATTGTTCTTGGTACTAATATTTGGCCTACCATTGGAGGTAAAAGCTAGGACAAAGTGCGATGAACATAATTGTGAAGTAGTTATGCTCATTAAGTTATTTGTTTTGGAGATTCCTTCAGGCAAGTCTTCTACAAAGATTTAAAATGCCTGCATGATGTACATGTGACATCAGATGAAGGTAGGGCATTCTTTGTGAAGAACATGTCCTTGATTGTGATGGATAAGAGGGTGTTTTTGCAGGATCATCTGATGAAAATCAAAGACATGATTGGTTAGCTGCTATTGCACACTGGTGGAAGAAGACACGATGGTCATAACGTCGAAAAAATTATGACGATCTTAAGATAATTTTATAGAAACCTCCACATCGCATCTACCAATTTTAACTCGAAGATTGATGACGTGCAACAAACTCTTAATAGTAGTATAGTTGAAAACACCAATTTGGTAACAATAATGATTTGACGAGTGCAGATTAGGCCTTTGCAGCCAAGGGCAAAAGAAAGTGGTCTTAGAAGAAAGGTTGAGGACAAAATGAAGACGATTTCTGGAATCTATAGTCTATCACATGTTACTATTTTGCTAAACTTGGTCACATGACGAGGTCCTGCAAAACAGTGATGGACAATTCAACTGGGGAGGGTCTCGAGCAAAGGCTCATGTTGTAGAACATTCTGAGCAGGAGTTAACAGTATAATTGGACACAACAATTTAGTATCAGCAGTTATTTGACACATGCAAAATAGGCCTATGCAGCCAAGGGCAAAGGGAATGGTCTAAGAAGAAAGGTCAAAGACAAAATGAAGATCATTCTTGGAATCTATAGTCTATCACATATCACTATTAAGTATTATGCTAAACCTGGGCACATGAAGAGGTTCTGCAAATAGCTGATGAATAATCCAACTAGGGAGGGTCTCCACCAAAGGCTTATGTTGCAAAATATATTTAGTAGGAGATGTTTCTTTGTGGTTGGATTCGGCAGGTCCAGTAGATAGATTGAGTATTGATGGAGAGTCTTAAAATAATATTGTAATATTTAGTTGTAATGGTCAATCAAGGTTTTATAATAGAAAACGCTTTATGTATATTACTTATTCTCTTAAAAGTTAATTTTCTTCTTTTCTTATTTGTCAATCTTATCATTAGATCTTTTGGTAATCTCTTATATATTGATTCTTTCTCCTTTGTTAATAATGAAGATCAAATATTTTGGTTGTTCTAGAACAATGAATGCATACTATGTGAAAGAAAGAAAAGACTTGATGTTGCATGTTACATGTGGAATATCTTCATTTGTGGAATATCTTCATTCTCTAATATGATGGTGAACTTTTACGGTGATGTGTATTGAATGTGAATTTTTATGTTATTGCATGTGGATAGTTGCAAGGAGTACTGAAAAGGGGGTGGGTTTCAATATCAATCTCAATAGACCCTAATAGAGATGAAGCCAAAGCGAATCTACAAGCTTGAGCCCCGAACTCGGCTAGAACAATATCGTTTGAGGTGAACTGACTACATTTGATGATCCACCTGAGAAGAAGAGTTTGAACCCAGTCCATAGAGGCCTAGTCTGATTCGAGCAAATACGACCTCCAAACCACAAAACCATAGAGCATAGTTGGTGAAACACTGCCTCTCAACAAGGGTTAGAGAATTATAACCCTTGTTGATGCGAGGCTAAGCTACCAATCTCAAGCTGAAACATGGTCCCGAGAACCTAACGCCCAGATAAATGTACGAGGAAACAATCTTAATCTCCTCGCCCTGGAATAGAAAGTGGAGGTGAGAGGTCTTGAGGCAATTAAAGACCATCACCTTGGTCTTGTTTAGGTTCACTCTCAAATGCCGAAGATCACAGAAAGAGGCAAGGCCGTCAAGGAGTCTTTAAAACCCTTTCGGGGAAGAGGCTTGAAGGACCACATTATTCATGAAGAGAAGGATAGAGATCAAAACCTAGTGTAAGTAATAGTCATCCTCGGGGAGGGAGTGTGCCTCAAGGAACTCCTCAAGCTCATCAATGTAGATTCCAAATAAATTGGGAGATAGAGGGCAGACTGGCCTCACCCAAATGGTGCTATGGATGAAGTCATACAACTTGTGTGGGGTCTTGACGCAACCAACCACTGTCTCATAAAGTCTCATAATCACACTCAAAAGGGTCGTCGAGATACCAATGTCCTATAGTCAATGGAATAAGGCAGTCCTAGGAACAGAGTTGAACGCCTTGCAAAAATCTACAAAGCAGCAGCAAACGTTTGAGGAGCAGTGAGGTCCTTTCTCAACAATAGCTCTAAGAGTCAAGATGTGGTCCATGGTCTAAATGCCCTATCGAGAAGAAAGAAAATCAAATCATCACCCTTTTTGTTAGAGAAGGTTGCTAGGAAAAAGCCTTACCCGCGCAAAATTCCTGATGCCACCTTTAATCTTTGATTCCATTCGTTGTTTCCCTAGATTTTCAATGAGTTGACAGAGGGCCAAGCACCTATAAATTTGCCTACCAAAACCAGCTAATGGTACATGATCATCAGATTGGTTTCTTTCCCCAGTGGGATGCCAATAGAGTGGATAGCATCTTGAAGTTTAACCATCTGAAGATGTTCATTGCCATGCCTTAGATTGTGGAAATCTGGAGCAAGCGGGTGTTCAGATTCTGCAGGTTACCTAACATCCACCCTGACAACTAGATCTTTTCTGGAATGGGGAGCCATTAGGGTAGAAAGATAGTTCGAGAACAGCTGCAAAATAAGGGTGACTCAATTGCTGAGATGGAGTCTGTTAAATCGCCGATAGCAGATTTAAAAATTACTCAAGAGATCTCACCCAAGCTTAGCAGAGAGATACAGTTGTCATCAGTAAGCAGAGGGAAAATGTGAGGGATGTGAAGAGATTGAGCTAGGCCAGGTGGCCACTTGGCCAGAGCCAAAACCCTAGAAAAACTACACTCCTTCAGAATATTTATTTTTTCTAAATTTCTTCTCTCCACTTTAGAGGTTACTACTTGTTAGTACACAATAAAATTTCAAATTAGTCATTAGTTATCTTTTTGTAATAAACATTGCAAAAGAGGTAAAGAGAAATGATTCTAGCTCTCTTTCCCACACATGCTTTTATTGTTTTTGGTACACATTTGTGCAATTGGGACCATCTGATTTCTAAGATTTGGAGATGACACAGAATTTGAAAGGGAAACTGTGAACATTTGGATTTGGAATTTTTGATAGGATCATATTGGTTATTTGCTATTTATTTGATCATTGATGTTCTTCTCCAATAAGATTTATGTGTGTAAGCTCTGAGATTAATAAAAGAATGTCTCTAGTAGAGAACCATACAAATTTTCTCATGTTTTCCAAATTTTGACAGTAATATTTAATGCATTTTGATTTGTCTTTGTCAATTTACCGCAGGGTTATGCTGTCACTGCTATCATGAAGGTATGCGCCTTTGAAATGGAAGCTGGAAAGAAAGTAGAGCTAATACCAGAGGTACTAAAGCTCCATATATGTGTACTTATATCTCTTTAAGTAATCTTGGAATTCATCACCTTTTGCAAAAGAACTTATTTTTGTGCTGCATTTTATTGCTGTGGTTATTCTTATCCAATGTCTACTTTTAAATACAGGTATATACTTTTATGTGCCAAAAATTACATTACCATATTATAAAATTATCTGTTGTATATGTATGTGATTGAGGCTTTAACTGACACTATTTGTTTGCTTATGTTTCCTTTATAAATTCAAGATTGTAGCTGCAACAGATTCCCAAGCTAGCTTCGTGGACTAGCTTTTTGTAATATTTGCCTTGATTGTCTGATTCATCAGTAGACTTCTGAAAGGAGAACACATACCTACCTTTTCTTGTGTGTTGCTGTCTAAATATTACTTGTTCTGCGTTCTATCTTGTTAACTTTATTACATAGATTAATTTATTCTGTCAGAGTAATCTGACAGACACACTGAAATCTTGTCTTCATCATTTTGACTATAAGCACTAGCCTACAACTGTTTCTAAACCTAAGAATCGTATAATGTTGATCATAAAGAAGCTTATTGAACTGGATTTATAATTATCAGAGATTAGTAATAACTTCTATACAAATTGGATATGGTGATATCAATTTTGATGCTTTACGTTAAATATATTAATTATCATTTTACTGTTTAGCTTTGATTTTCATTTAGCCAGGTGGGTTGATGACAGTATCAGCAGCTTCTTTATGGCTCTTTTAAAGTGAAAATGGTAGAACTCACTTTCTATGCACAGGAATGGTCTTGACAAGATAATAAGAAATAAGTTATGTGACCAAGCATTATCCCCCTCCAACAACCCGCACTTCATTCTCCCATCCTAAACTAATTGAAAAAAGGAAATAAATAACTGGTATAATAAGATTAAAGTTTAGATATGAGTTTGAAACATGTGTAATCCCTTAGCAAAAAATTAGTCATGATCTTACTTGCTGGATTTGACTGTAGAACAGATGTGGCATGCTGAGTTTGAACCCAGACTTGGAGTCAGCACCTTGACTTGGCAGACACTTGGCAGATTGAAGAAACCGTGAAATATAGAGAATTTTTAGTGAACTAAATGTTTTTCTGTGCACAATTCTCCTAATCAGCTTTAAGAGAGAAAAAAGTGAAGAATTACATGCTACCTTGATCACATACACAAGCATATATCAGACAATTGCGTACAAAAGCAGATTTGAACTGATGGAAAGCTGTTTTATAAAATATTACTATTAAACATTCTCAAGTGTTTTTGCCTTTCATGTCCAAAATTAATGGATTACAACGTACATGGCATAAAAAATTTAGGAAATAAAAAATGGCTGCTTTTCAATTATGGGATGGCCTAAAAGTGATTTTATTTTTTGTTTTCTAGAACTAGAGTGGGGTTTTTTTGGCAGCAACCGGAGGAGGGTTGAGGGCATTTGTACGAAATCTCTTAATGTAGGTCTCTTCTTGAGGTTTCTTCTAGTTGCCAACAAACACTCCAAACTTCCCCGACACTTGAAGGAAATTTTGCAACCCTTTGCAGTCTTGTAGCTCAAGCACCCAATGGAAACATGAGAGATGTAGAATAGAATACTAAGGCAACTTTTAACAAGGGAATGTCCATTTGGTGTTGCTTAGATTGGATGTTTATGATGGACAAATAGGTAAACGGAACATATTGAGCAAAGGCATAGCCAATTTTGACGGTTAAGGAGGTGTACCAAATTGGACAACAGTAGAGGGACCAAACCCAAATTGAAACCATTGAGGCCACAATGACCTCTTAATACATGCTATTTTTCATAATTTTATTGCTCTTAATCAAGCTCCATGAGTTGAGGTTCCTATGCCATCAAAACCTCAAGTGTTCAAGAAATAGGAATGTAATTAGGCTTTAAGTGTTTTTTCCTATGTTACACAGTGGTTTTAGGACAACGAGGATGGATGATGATAATATATGTTCTTGGGACCAGTGGTGGAAGGTCTTTGTTCTAGGGTAGGGTATGGACACCGACTAAAAAATTAGGGGGAATTTGATTTCTAAAAGTTGTGAAAATATGATTATTAACATATAAATATAGGTATTGATCATGTACATTATTGAACCATGGCCTTTCGCCTAGTGCATGAGACACTAAGTACATCTAGAATGTCCTTGGGATGGATTACCTTTTTAGTGATCTGTCTAAGCGGCACCATTTTTCAATTTACCACAAAAAGTTTCATATGCTGAAGACATAAAGTAGTCCACATTGGGTTGTGAGAATCCTAGGGAGTAGCCAACTATTATAGTAATGCATGCTCCCAATGTAATTCCCCAAGCTTTTTCCCAAGACATCAACGGACATACAATTTTTTTGTGTTATAAACTTGCAATTGTATCACATTTCACACCTAGATCAGTGAAAATGATCTATTGAGAATTTGGTGGCAGTTTCATTAAATTCAGGAAATTCATTCAGAGTGAGCTTCCTAGGATACATTTTGAATGGCAGCCTCTCCCATCTAAAGATGTACAATTAAATCCATAGAAGCATCCAGAACCCTCAAGGAAAAAAGTTATATATTAGTCTTCTCTGCAGCTTCGAGTTATCAAACATATATCATGTTTGTCTGCTCAATATGAAAGTTATAGTGACAGATGCTAGTGCCATTACAAGTATTCTATTTGTTATGGACGTGGTTATTTCAGGAAACCATTTTGAAAATGCGGGTTAGGAAATGGAATGCATACACTATTATTATACAGGGGAATACAATTTACCAGCTAATAGGATAAATAGAGGTTGAATTGATTTTTTTCTGTCAACGGACACTATAAAGTTAAGTGGTGCAACTTTGTCTACTTATTTTTTAATTGCAACCAAGGCAGGGTTGCCATGTCAAAGATATAGTTTATCATTCTTTTGGTCTGTTTAACTATCTTATTTGCTTATGATCTTTAAAATTAGTTTCCCAAAAATGGTTGTCCCAATTAACTATTTACTGGTCTCATTAATATAATTTTCATCGGCAATGTGTTTTTGTTGCAGTGCCATTCCTTAATCGATGAACTATCAGCTTCCCATTCAACAGACTTGCAACAACGGGCATACGAATTGCAGGCACTGATAGGGCTAGAGGCTGATACTGTTGAGAGTGTGATGCCATTGGATGCAAGCTGTGAAGACATTGAGGTTATGTTAATCATTTATCTTTCTGACTTTTGTGCTTTGCCTATTCTTTCATTATGAATTTCTGTCATATACATGAAATTGTATCAGACATTTGGGAAGATAGCATTAAATTTAAGCTAATTTCAATTTTGTAACCATTACATTAGCAAGAGGATTATATTATATTTTTCATTGTGACTGTTAATCTAGGATTTTTTTTCCGACTTTCACTGACACAAAGCAAATCCTTAGATATGGCTAGGATCTGTCATTCTGACTCTCTCAAAATGTATGGCCCACTGCATAAATAACTTAAAAATTTTCAGGTTTAATATAGTAAGGGCAATTGTATGGATTATAATTTCTTCTATTTACAGTTCTCATTTTTTGTTATGATGATTGATTTAAATTTTAATGTGATTGTATAGGCTAAATTCAAGCTGTCAATCCTCCCTTTTCTTTGCAGGGCCTTCTCTCTTTTGTTTGTAACCTCCTCTTAGTTATAGTTATCCACAAGTTAGAGCTTCTTTGAGGATAAATTAGTTTCTGATTTGAGTATGATAGTTTTTTGCTTCATTTTCTTTAAACGATTGTTGTCAACAGAGGATACTGTAAATCTTTTCCATTGTAATTTGAGCTGTAAATAGAATTGTATGCCTACACATATTTTAGGTCTGCATACTGCTATTGTGATGCTGATGGAAGTATTGTCATTAATGCCAAAGATGGACAAACTGTAAGCATCGGCATCATCAATTTCATAGGTATGAATGAGGTTGTCATTGATAAGAAGTTGACATTGATGTCAAATGTGCTAAGTTGCGAGTGTTTTGTTGAGAGTTAATGATCAATGCTAAGTTACCAGATTCTCTCCAGCAACCCTCAAAGTCTGATCCTTGTCAAATTCTCCCCAAATTTGCCTACAGAGCCATAGGTTTGATGCAAATTCTGTCAGAGGAACTTGGGCAGTATTTGGAGTGGATTTTGAAGAATTAGCTGCCCAGTGGATGAACCTGGGCCAAATTTGGTCTCAAATCAATTATTTTTAATTTTTTAAATGTTTTTTCTGCCTAAATGATGCAATTAATATTCTATTGAACTGAAGTATAGATATGGTGGTGTATTTTGCTATGTATGTTTACTATTAGCAGAGTGGTGTATGGATTTATTTGTTGCCACGCGCGCACACACACACACACACACATTTTAAAAAACATATGTTTTTGTACAGATAAACCCAAAATGAGTCTGAATCCAACCCAAAAGAAATTGGTCAAATTTCCAACCCAAATCTCGAACCCGCATCCGTACCAGAATCTGAAACGGCAACGTAGGATTAATGTAAAAGGACCCAAACACTTGTATGCAAGATCAACTTGTTAATGGTAAACAAAGGGATAACAATGATTAAGAATATGCTTATGTTTCTTAAGAGTTAAGAAGATGCAAATGTTTCCTAAAGAGTTAAGATCAATATATGTCAGCAGAACATGACAGCAGTTGTATTAAATCGTTGTTAACAATAAGCAGCACACAAGGGAGACCTGTATCTATGTAGACATGTAGAGATGATACAGTTAAACACAAAAAATCTGCTGATTGATATTGGCCATAAAACATCTACAGAAACAAGAATACATTAATCATATTCAGTAAACATTGGTGTCATAGAAGTAGTAACAAAACTGGCAGTGCAGCAATCAAAATATTTTCATGGCAGTCAGAAAAACAAAATTAGCTGTCTTATTCACAGAAAAGACAGAATAAGAGTAAGTCCAAAATTTGTCTGATGTGAAGGCTAGCGCAATTAAGAAGATAAATCAGATAAGACAAAATTTTCTCTTATTCATATGACAGGGCAGCAATTATATTAACATACAGAACAAAAAAACTAGTCCGATATATGATAAGATGCAAAATATTTTTTCAAATTGAATTGAATTGAATTGCTTTAATGATGTCCACAAGATCACCGGTCTAAGGGACCAAAAGGCCAGCTAAGCATCCTGCTGTAATTTCTCCAGGTTGTTCCTTTTGTTGTGAATCTGTATTAGGAATCTAGCTGAAGAAAGGATTCATTCACAAAATGACAAATTAGATTGCTGCGTCACTTATTGATGAAGAAAGATTAGAGATCATTCAAACTAAATCATTATGACAAAAGTTGATTTAATCATAGACGGGGGAACAAAAGTAAGGGCAGTGATACATGACAGATTATCTATCGGGCATAGAGAAGAAATGGCAAGTCAAGCAAAGGGTCAATAAATTCCACACAAATATGACATATATATCGTATTCGGAAAATTGATTATATGTGCGACTTTATAAACAAAAGAAGAGCTAATATTGAACAATATAAATATAATGCCATCGTGGACAGTCGGTGATGTGGCACTCCACGACACGTATGGAATGTACAGAATAAAAGGGTGCGAGCCTTAGTTTTGATTTAATTATACAAACAGCTACTACAACAAATGAAACATATTCAGCATGAATAGCGACTCAAAGAACAAATAAAAAAGTCATGAACTGTTAAAATGACATAATTTGTTAAAGTCATCAAGGAGCGATTAAGAGAAACTAATAAAAAATGAAGAGATGCGAACATCAGCAAGAGACATCATATTGCCTAAAAGACATAGTGCTGGATAGAGTAAAACATGTATAAATATACAAGGAGTTAATTTTAAATGAGTATGTGATGTGAATGAGAATAAGAAGATTGTCAGAATGTTAAGATATAAAAAGGAAGAGTAAAAAAGGAGTGAAGATTGAAGAATATCATAATATAAAAAGCATGAGTAAATAAAGAAAAATAATTGTGTATATATACATGTTCAGATTTATCAAATCTGATTTATTTAATATAAGTGTGTGAAAATTAGTGATAAAAATAAATATGAATAAAGTATGGAAGATGTGTGAAGCGTACAGATCTATCTTGTAAATAGATATATAAATGAAAGCATGAGACACACAGATTTGAAGAAAGAAATATAGGAGAATCAGAAATTAAAGATATCCATCATCAATTGAGTAAGCAACATCGCCAAGATGGAAAATAGGTTTTGTATGCAGTGGGTTGGTGCTCATGAAGAAAAGCAATGGGTGTTGGTGCTTCCAATAGGTTGGTGCCTACAAAGTGTGGGAGTTGGAGCTTCCAGTGAGTTGGTGCTCATAAAAACTAAGGGTTGGAGCATACAAAACTTTGTAAAAGAACAAGTTTATATAGAAGCATTTATTTGTCGTAGTTTTCTTCTGTGTTTGGTTTTCACGTAAATTTTGTGTTATTGTGTTCATGTGCATAATTGTTCATTTCAGTATTTGAAGTTATTGTTTGGATAAAAGTTTTAATTTGGCAAAGTTTTTATCATACGGATTCACCCCCCCTCAGTATAATCATGTGCTCTTCAATTAGTACCATAGCTGGTTCCTTCTATAAAACCTAACAGCTTGAAAGTAGATCTACTGAGCACACATGGTAAAAGGGAAAGGAAATCAAATAAAAGGAAATTTGAAGAAGAGTGATAATAGCAATCCACCAACTACTAGAGATGAAGCAATTGATACTGAAATTCTTGAAAGAGAAATCAACTGTATATGCAGTGATGATTGTATTGATATTATAGAATCAAACACGTGGGAATATGAAAGCTAACATATGTGATGAGATGGAAGTTGTAATACACATGGCAATAGATAACGATATCGTGAATGAGGGAAATTAAATGATGGAAGAAGATAATGAATCGACTACAACAGAAGTCCTAGATGATGGAAAACTCAAAGAAGGATCAACTACAAATACAAAGATGAAGAAGAGGTCTACAATGATGAAGAGGATGTTGATATCATGGACTTCACCATGCTTACAAAGAAAATAGAAAGCTTAAGAAAAAGAATGCAAAACAGAAAATGAAGATTCAAGAATTATATGAAGCCGAAAAGGAATCAAGCAAAGAAATTGAAAATTTGAAAGAACAACTAGAAAAAGTCAAACAAGTTCAGAATGTGATGATGATGAAGTTAAGTGCATTATGCCAAATTAGAGGAAGAAGTAATCATGTTGAGAAGTGATTTAGAGAAAACCACTGTCAAATTGAATAATAGTCTTAAGTTTGAAAAGAGTTCTGAAATTCTGACTGATAACATTGACAACCAAAGGCCATCTTCCAGCAAGACAAGGGTAGGATTTGAAGGAGGTTCAAAGACTCGTGATTGTACCTTCGAAGGCTTCATCAAAGAAGGAAATAGTACGGCAGATTAATCGAAGAAAGAGGAAGAACTTGAAAGATATGTTGAAGTTTTGATAAACCCTAACAGAGACAAAGATAGAAATAAGGATCAAGTTCAACAAAAGGCAAGAACATCTTCAAAGGATAAGGACATACTCATAAAAGCTTTTCCTTCTAGACAAGAGCATACACCTAAGCTTTTTCAAGACTTCTATGGATATTTCCAATCGTGCAATTATTTTCAGAAAGCGAGCGAATGCAGAACTCAATATGAATGGAGAAATAGAAATTGGTATGGACACTTAGCACAGTACTGCAGATATGGGTACACGAAATCACATTAGGAATACAAGAAAAATTATACAAATATCAAACAAAAATGGCCTATGTTTCTAAGGAGAAAGAAACTTGACAAAGACAAAGAAGAGAATGAATCCTTACAGACTTTGAGGCAAAATAATCATTAAGGGAAGAACTACAAAGCATGGGGAAAGAAGATAACTAAAGGAGAAGAAGAATCATTGCAAGTGCAACTTGCAATTCATATACATCCTAGTTTGAGAGGAGAGGCATGAACTCAAGGGGGGATACATATGAAAGTATTCATTAGGTCCATTGGAGAAAAGAGGGAGATGGTCTAGATAAATCGATGTTTTGAAGATTACATTCTGGAGATTGATTGCATTGATGATAAAGATTGAAACCGGAACCTTCAAAGAAGCAGATTCAGTAATGCACTAGATCATGGAGGAGTATTGAGGAGCCCATAGGGGGAGTACGTGAGAACTTTCACAGGGGGAGCATTTGATGACTAGTTTTGATAGTTATCCCTCTGCCATTGATGTCAAAGGGGCAGAGGAAGAGAGGAAGAAAAACTAGAAGAGATTGAGAAAGTATTGCCATCAATGACAAACAGGTAGATTGATGGAAGTATTGGCATTGATGGAAAAGATGGACAAACTGCAAGCATAAGCATCATCAATGTCATAGGTATGAATGAGGTTGTCAAATGTGCTCAGCTGCATTTGTTTTGTTGAAAGTTAATGATTAATGTAAAAGGACCCAAGCAGTTGTATACAAGATCAACTTGTTAATGATAAACAAATGGATAGCAATGATTAAGAAGATGCAGATGTTTCTTAAGAGGTAAGAACATGCAAATGTTTCTTAAAGAGTCAAGATCAATAAATATCAGCAGTTGTATTAAATCATGTTAACAATAAGCAGCATACAAAGGAGAACTTTATCTACCTAAACACGTAGAGATGACACAATCAAACACAAAAAATCTGCAGATTAATATTGGCTGTAAAACATCTACAGAAATACGAATACATTAATCATATTCAGTAAACATTGATGTCATAGAAGAAGTCATGAAACTGACAGTGCAGCAATGAAATTATTTTCACAGCAGTCAGAAAGTCAAAATTAACTGTCTTATTCACAGAAAAGACAAAATAAGAGTAAGACAAAAATTAATCTGATGAGAAGGCTAGGGCACAAAATATTAAAAAGACAAATCAGATGAGACAAAATTTTGTCTTATTCATATGACAGGTCAGCAATTATATTAAGATATAGTATAAAAAAACTAGCCCCATATATGATAAGGTTCAAAGTATGTTTTCAGATGATTCATTTACAAAATGACAAATTAGATTGCCACATCACTTATTGATAACGAACTTGGAGATTATTCAAACTAAATCATAATGAAAAAACTTGATTCAATCATACACGGGAGAGCAAAAAGGGCAGTGATGTATATGCAGTGATACAGGACAGAGTATCTATCAGGCATAGACAAGGAACAAGAAGTCAAGAAAATGGTCAATAAATTCGACACAAATATGACATAAATATTATATACAGAAAATCAATTATATATGCGACTTTATAAACATGAGAGATTATATTGAAAAACATAAATGTGATGACATCATGGACAGCCAGTGATGTGGTACTCCAGGCCACACATGGAATTTACAGAATAGAAGGGTGTGAGCCTTAGTTTTCATTTAATTACAAAGTAATGTGACTCGGACCCAGCTCAGACTCAGCAAGGGTAACTTGACTCGTGACCCGGCTCGGACTCGGCAGTGACTTGGCAAATTGAAAAAATCTCGAAATTTTGAGATTTTTTAGGATTTAAAGAACATTCCATGCACCCATTATTGAATAAAGTTTAAAGACACAATAACATCATTAAATAGAATGTAATTTGATCATAATGCACATACTTAAAAGTTAAACGTACATTGATTACATAAATACAATACTACAAAGGTAAATAGCTAAATACTAAACAATAGCTGAAGGAAATATTAGAAAAGTAAAACATAGATATATAAAATGATAAATCTATGAAACCCATCAAAATGTACATGGAATCCAACACATACATAGTCATCATCAAATGTTCCAAATTCCAATCATATGTTAAGTTAAACAAAAAGTTAAAACAAGACTATAGCTATGGCTCTTAGTCGTCGTCGTCATCGTCATCCTCATCCTCATCCCCAACCTCAACCTCAGGCTTAGTATAATCTACAAAATGCCTCTTAGTAAGGCGTCTAAGGTAGGTCCTGGATGACTGATTAGCCATAGCATTAGCCTATGAGGTGCCTTTAGGATCAATTGTAGTTTCTGGCTCTGCCAGTGCCTGTGAGGTGCCACTAGGAACAACTGGAGCTCTCTAGTCCTTTGCTCCCATAGCTATGGCCTCAGCCTCTCTGTCTGCCTCGTCAACCCACTCTAGGTCCTCATCATCAAAGACAAGATCAGTAGCCTCAGTGATCCACTCAGACTCTGGATCGATCTTCTTTAGAGTAATCGGAAAGGTGTCACTATCCAAAATCTCCCTGATCCTAATGTGCAGGTTGTAATGCACAAAGACTAGCTTATTCATTTTCTCCACAGACAACCTATTACGCCTCTTTGAGTGGATTTGCTCGAACATGCTCCAGTTGTGCTCACATCTAGAAGCGCTAGTTGGCTGGCTCATTATGCGGATGGCGATTTCCTGAAGGTTTTTGGTTGAAGGCCCAAACATTTGTCACCATCTATCTAAATTTTGAAAAAAGGAAAAGAAAAAAATATTAGTCTCATTTCAAAATTTGAACTTTAAAGCTAGAAATTTAGAAACTAGATTGTATAAGGCTTAAGCCGCAATTTTTACATGGCTGCAATTTTGTACGACCTTCTTTGCAAATTTGAGTTGAAAAAATGGGCCCTGATGCATTATTATAGGCATACATCTCAAGCAATATATCTATGGCATTAGTGGCCATCTTTGATATCACAGTGTATAGGCCACTAAGAACCTCCTCATCTGCCTTGAAATCGTCATAGAAATCGTATGCCGGATTGAGGTAATAGGCTGCTGCGTGGATGGGCTTATGAAGCTGATTTTGCCATCTCCTATCAATTATGTCCTAAATAGGGCCATACTTGTCCTCAACTCCTACATATTTGGCCTTAATAGCCAACTTGGCTCTATCCATGCCCTCATATATGTAGCCCATAGCAATCTTCTCCCCATTAGCAACTTGTAGGAGGGCTTCAAGGGGCTCAGTAATCTACAAAACAATTAAACAAAAAAAAACAATTTAGTGAATGATGAAACTTTGCGAAGTTGCACAATGAAAAGAAAACAAAAATATGTATGAGATAAATTAATTTATAAAATTTTAAGATTTGAGCTTTTAAAATTTAAATTACCTCCACAATCTCCATACATGGCTCCCAAAAACCTTCTAAATCATAAATGCATTTTGTTTCATCTATCCTTGCAGGGGTGGTGGCAAAGGAGGAGGAACTCCATTGTGGGCCAACAAACATGCACCTCAAAGCGAACCTTGAACTCAACAAGGCTTTTAGTGTGATAAAATTAGAGGCAAATCTTGTGATACCAGGACGAGCCAACTCCTTTCGCTTCGTGTATTCTGTCACAATGTTGAGGACCAAGGCATGATTATAGATGAACTTGCAAAGATTTTTGGCCTTAGCAACACATGATTTCACCCATTCAAGCTTGCCAATATCCTTTAACATGAGGTCAAGGCAATAAGCCACTCATGGAGTCCGAAAGATTCTTGGGTGGCTCTCCATCAAAAGTTTTCCTGCAACAACTTTAAATAAGTTAGTAAACAATGAAAATTTTTGATGTATTAAAAAACTTTTAATTTTCAAAATTAAATGAAAAACTAAAATAAATTTTTTAGAACTTAGAAGTTAAATTTACCTGCAACAATATAATTAGCTGCATTATCAGTCACCACTTGGACAACATTCTTTTCCCCCACTTCCCTTATGACCTCCTCAACAACCTCACATAAGGATTTTGCATTTTTGACATGTGAGGAAGCATCTATAGACTTCAAAAACATGGTGGATCTTGAAAGTGAAAATTAAACAAAATAATTATCAGTGAATAGTCAATAAAATAAAATTTTAGTTATTCAATAATACATTAAATTTTGGACTTTGAGAAGTAGAGGATGATGAATTACCTCCGTTAGAAACAAGAAAATTTAGGAGGGTCCTATTCCTCCTATCTATCCATCCATCCATCATGATGGTACACCCCTTTTGGCTCCAAATCTTTCTATCGTCCTCCAACTCAAGTTTCATCTTCTTAACCATTTCTAGTAAGAGGGGGCCACTCAACTCAGCTTCAGTGGGGGCTTTAAACCCCGCACCATAGATGGAAACCGCATCAATCATCCCCTGCCAATAAGGAGTCCTGTTACATTTATAAAAATATTTTAATTAGCATATTTCAAATTTTCAATATCAAGTTAAAATTACAAAATTGAATTTAAAACTTAAATGTTTAAAACATAAAACAATCAAATATAAATGAAGTTGAAGTACCTGGCTGCTATAAATGGAACGTTGCGGAAAAACCAAAACTTTCAAACTGCTCTTATTCCAGCTTCATGGATCTCCCTATTTTAGACCAAACTCTCAAGTGAGGGTTGTGCACGAGAAGTGGAACATGGTAAAAAAATTTTGTTCAAACTAGATTTTATGACTCTAAGACGAATGGTAAAGCCAGTACTACTAGCAAGGGCAACACCACTAGCAATGCAAGGAATAGATGTAGAAGAAGTACAACTAGCACAAGCACTAGGACGATGGGGGGAAAGGGAAGAACCTTTTCCAACACAACTTATTGAACCTAGGGGTGTAAAACTAGATATAGAAACATTTTTAGATGAGCGTGGAAGGGAATTGGAACCAATCTGAGCTAACTTTGCTAATTGTTTTTGTTTTAATTTCTTTTCTTGTTCATATTTTTCTAAGGCAACATAACAAAAATGTTGAGCCTCAGGAGTTGCAACTTCACGAAGCTCAGCATCATGACCACGTATGCCAACAATATGGTATTTCAATCTATTTATCCCCCCACTATTAACGACCTTAAAAAATAGGCATTTTGTTTGAGTTCTATCTTTATCCAGAAGGTCTATGGTGTACTTCTAGGACTCATCTTTTTTATTGCCTTTAAAGAGCTTGGGTTTTTCACCTCCAAGAGCCATTATGAGTAAGGAAAAATGTAAAGGTTGCTGCAATTAGACATTTTAGACCAAATATTATCATTTAAGCATTGTATTTTATGAAGATCTAAAATAAAACAAAACCCATAAACATAGAAAAAAATTTCATCCAAAAAACCCATAAGCATAGAGAAAAAAATCATCAAAATCATCAAAATCAACTCTTACCTCTTTGAAATGCGTTGAGAAGAGCTCCTATAAACTCCTTGATGATCTAAATGTAAGCGTATAGTTGCTCCAATGTCAGAAATGCAAGCTTTTCTCCTCTTCCTTTCAACTAGTTGCAAAGCAATGACACTCTTTCTCTTCTTCTTCTCTCTCTCTCTCTCTCTCTCTCTCTCTCTCTCTCTTTCTTTTTCTCACAATAAAGTGTTATGAAAACCCTTTTAGGGTCTTAAGCATTAAAAAGATCCTAAAAATATATTACAAAAAAAAGCAATTTTTTATATTTTAACTTGCTTGGACTTTGACTGCTGCAGTTGGGTCACGACTGTCGTGACCCGTGAGTCACGCCTTGACTCGCAAGTCATGCGAGGCACACTCCGTGACCTGCCAAGCCCAGGTTACGGGTCATTTTGACCCGGCAAGCCTTCCTTGACTCGCCGACTTGGGAGACTTGCCCGACTTGAAGCGATTCTCGTTACTCTGTTTAATTATGCAAATAACTACTACAACAAATGAAACATGGTTAGCATGAATAGTGACTCAAAGAACAAATAAAAAGGTCATGAATTGTTAAGCTAACATAATTTGTTAAAGTCATTAAGGAGCTATTAAGAGAACTTTAAAAAAAATGAAGAGATGTGAACATCGGCAAGAGACATCATGTTTGCTAAAAGACATTGTTTTGGATAGAATAAAATATGTATAAATATACAAGGAATTCATTTTAAATAAGTATGTGATATGAATGAGAATAAGAAGAATGTGAGAATGTAAGATATAAACAGGAAGAGTAAAAGAGGGGTGGACCTCAGTTTGATCATCTAGAACCTTAGAATGACTTGTTATGCGATTGTGGCTGATTCTTATTGAGCAGTTGATTGATTCGGCAATATGTAGTTGTAGAATGGCTTGTTATAAGATTGTCAACGATTCTGAGTGAAGGGTTGATTGATTTGACGATTTGTAACCTTAGAATGACTCGTTACGAGATTGTAGCTGATTTTGAGTGAAGAGTTGACCAATTCAGTGATCTGTAACCTCATAATGGCTTGTTTTACGATTGTGACAGACTGTGAACATCTAATAATGTTGTTAATGTATGTGAAAGAGTCATATCAGTTGTTATGTTGTCATTGATGTAAAGCCTTAATTGGTTAGACACTATGATAATTTAGTAGAGTGTCATATCATTTGATTGATGAAGAGGATTTGAAAAAAAATATGATGATGTAAGTGTTGATAAGTGTATGGTATTGAATGGGCACTTGAATGAGTTAGACTTTGATGGTATAATGTTGGTCTAACTATTTTACATGATCTTCAACATATGAGCAAAGTTTTGCAATCATGTAAAAGCAAGACAATTTGGCCAATGAATGAAGGAATACAATATCAACCAAGCTACTATAGTTGTCGCCGAGCACCTGATAAAGAAGTGAAGAATATATAGTGTTACCCAAGTAATTTTAGTATTAACCAAGTCTAGTATTGACTGAGTGAAAGATTGAGGAAACCATGCAACACCCCAAAGCAATAATAAGTAATTCACCAATAAGAACCAACAATGAATTATAAATTAATTTGACAATTATTACAGCAACAACTTCATCAAGTCTCTCCCTTAGCTAGCCTACTCTAATCTAGCTCTCTACTACCTTCAATCTATAAGCAAATTTAATAAGCTCCTCCTAATCCTCGTTAATTCTAAAATAACTCTGATAATATAATGGTCTAGACGGCTGATCCTACGGATCTAACATTACATTAATATCCTTTGTATGGATTTAACCTATTTAAATACCTTATGATACTTATCTAATCAGTGTTCCTTTTAGAGCATTTGTTATTGTTCTAATTATCATATTTATTGTTGGTAAATTTACTAACTAAATCCGTTTAAAGATGAGATGCCAATCTGGGCTTATTTATCATTTGGTTTATGGGGCCGACCTAGGAAGGGTTATGTCCTTTCTTAGGACATGACTTTGGGTGCCCTATATATATATATATATCTATATATATATATATATATATATATATATATAGATATGAGATAGGGATGTGGATAAAGGACACTCACTAGAAAGAAGTCTGCTCCTTTAGCATCCTCAGCCTCAAACGAATTCATAGCAGGATATATATATATATATATATATATATATATATATTATTGCAGAATTGGTATCTCAGTAAGAAGGACTAATATATCATCCTTAACTGATCAAGTTCAACTCTAGCACTAGAAAGGTTTTATATCAGTTTGTTTAAGAAGAATTTGCAAAAACTTTACATGGAATCAGAGTGCTAGTTCCTTTGTGGGAAGCTTAACCTCTTGAAGGTAGATCCTTTCAAATTCATGGGCAGGAACGAACAGGGTGCTCGTAGTGGAGTGATTTGAGAGACCATGTTATTAGGGCCTCACAAAGAGCATTAAGGAAGACAAAAATTTGAGTATTGCCGCTCCATCTTCAAACTATTAAAAGAATTCCTTAGTATCGTTAGTTACGATAGAATTGTTGTAGGAAATTATTGACAACAATAATTACAAGACTTTATTCGTGTACAATATTTGTGCTCGAAATTTAGGTCCGATTGATTTCTTGGCATAGTATTTCAGAGTGATTGTTTCACAAAACTCGTTATATTCTGAGTATGTGAAGAATCGCAGTTTCCAGGTTTTTCCAAGAGATTTTTTGCTGTGCTTACCAACCATTGCAGGCATTGGCAGAGCATTGCCAGGTGTTTTGCACAAATACTTATCGCAGGGTGCATCGAAGAATTGACTGAATAAAGTGGTGGATTATATTTGGAAATATATAGGTTCATGTGAGAGCTATGGTTAGTGGTAAATGTTATTGTTTCTGGAAAAATAGGAGATTATTCATGTGCGCCAATTGTTGTGGGAATTTTTTTGTGTAGGATTAGAGAATGGTGATATCAATAACAGCATTGTTCAATACTGGTCTATGTGATTCAGAGTTTTCACAGGCACTTCTATGGTGCTGGATATTTATGTTTGTTGAGTGAGGACAAAATTATGACTATTGAGTAAGGACAAAATAGGAAGTATAAAGAGATAAGTATTTTTTTCTTCTATCCTTCATGCTATTATTTTTATCATTTAGTGAATCATGTATGGTTCAAGCATTGATATCTCTATTGGACTTTTATTAATCTCGGTGAAAAGCTTTCATGATGGTACCAAGAATAGAGTACCAAGATGTACCTGAGAGAATCTCTATTGGACTCTTATTAATCCGCCAAATGTCAAAGGGGATCATTTCCAAGAGCATTTGAACATTACTAGGTGCATTCTAAACATAGCTGAAATTTTTTCTATTTAAGGTTGAATGTCAATAGGGATATTACATTATATTCATTTCTGAGTACGAGTTAAAGAATTAAAAACTTATTGTATAAACCATTAATTCTGAGATTAATTTGGACTACGTGACATAAACAAAAAATTCTCTTGGTGTGATAATGATTTGTAACCCCTTGAGAAGTTATCCATAAACCTTGGCTAGATAAGGGGAGGGGACCTTACAATGTTCACATTGAGAGGGAGTCCTACCAAAAGTTAAACCTAAACTTCAAAGGGAGCAGATACGTAACTTGTAAACTCTTCACTAAGTAAGTAGATTACATAAAGTTTCATGGACCCTTGCTACTTCAATTTGGTTTGACTTATTATAGTCATGGATAAATTGAGAACTTACATACGTGGATTGAATCCACCTTAGAGATGCTCGAACTTGAGACGGAGTTTATATATGGGCCTACTTTCACCTAGTTTTGCATTATAACTCCTCCTTTGGGGATTCATATATATATATATATATATATATATATATATATTGGGCTATGTATTTAGCCAAGGCTACATTATTGGTTGCGTTTGTTATGATCATTGGCTATGTTATAGCAAATACTAACCTCTTTTATCTAGTTGAGTCTATAATTGAGACATTTTGATATTTTGCATGATCATTTGTTTGATATGTGAATATAGCATAGACTATATTGTTTGTATGCATATGTGGCTAAATTCATCTGTGATTATACTTTTATGATTTGTGGATAGTGGCAATCCACAATTTGAGTCTTCTTGACTCAAGGATTGAGTACTTGGTGGACCTAATGTCCGGATACTAGTACTTGAAGCAGTTGGTGAATATCATTTATTTGATATTCGGATACCAGTATGAGTGACATCATAGACTTGATGTCCAGTGAGTCCTTGTGACTCATGGATCTTGGATCCATAGGTTGAGTATATGGTGACATCATGGACTTGATGTCGGGAAGCCATTACTTGTAGCATTTAGTGAATATTATGGACTTAATATTTGGCCAATGTTTTTGATATCGGTTGAGTCAATTATACTCAAGAGACTAATAATTAAGAGAATATGATGATAACTTTGAGATCTATATGAGTTTTACATCATGAGATGATGTTTGGAAATTTTTTTTAGGCCTGAAGGAAAATTTGTTGTTTCTTCTAAGTGGATATTTAAAATCAAGCATGCTACTATCGGTAGCATTGAAAATTATAAAGCTAGATTCATAGACAGAGGATTCTCTCAGGAGGAGGGAATTAATTATGAAGAAACCTTCGCACCAGTTGCTAGATACACCTTTGTAAGAGTAGTCCTAGCTATTGTAGCATCGAAGGGATGGAAAGTACATCAGATGGATGTAAAAACAACAGTTCTGAATGGAAAGATTACAAAAGAGGTATATTTAGAACAACTTGAAGGATTTGAAACTCACAACCCTAAAGTCTTTGTTTAGAGGATCAAGAAAGCTCTTTATGGGCTTAAACAGGCTCCAAGGACATGGTATGAAAGAATTGATAAGTATCTCTCTAGTTTTGGAATGTGGAATTGTAGACCAGTGTCTTCTCCAATGGAGACTTATTTACACAAACTTAAGGAAGCAGCTACAGAATCATCCTCCATAGATTCTACTCTTTACAGACAGATGATTGGGTCCCTTATTTACTTGATAAATACAAGACTTGGTATTTGCTATGTTGTTAACACCTTAAGTCAGTTTATGTGTGAGCCAAAGGAGATTCACCTAGTTGCAGTCAAACACATTATGACATACTTACAAGGCACCCTTTAACCTTGGGCTCAAATATGAGAAAGTTTACTTGGATTTACATGAATTTACAGGCTGAGATTAAGGTAGAAGTGTTACTGATAGGAAAAGCACTTTAGAATGTTGTTTCAATTTAGACTCAGCGATGATATCTTGGATATGTAGAAAGCAGGGATCAGTAGCATAGAGTTCCACAGAAGCTGGATACACTACCGCAACAATGGCCTCTCGGGAAGTAGCTTGCCTCAGAAAGTTACTTGTGGGATTATTTGGTCAACCCATGAATCCTACTATTATTCATTGTGATAATCAAAGTTCCATCAAACTTTCTGTTAATCCAGTTTTTCATGACAGGTTCAAGCATATTGAAATTCCTTACGATTATGTACAAGATATGGTAGATTGAAATATTGTAAAATTAGAATACATTTGTACTGCAGATCAGACGACAAATATTCTTCCCAAACCTCTCTCTCGAGTGAAGATAGATCACTTTAAAATAGACTTGGTATGGTTGAAATTCTGTATTCTTTAAATTATTAATTAAATAATTTTATTGTTAGACTATTGAGTGTTATGGGCTCCACCATTTGTATTCATGACGATCTCTGAGATAATGAACACTTGTATGAAAGACATCATGAGAGATGACGATCTCTTAGATAATGTCCTAAACAATAGAGATCTACTGTCAACTCTAGATGAGTTCAAGATCACATTGTGATGTAGACATTGTTATGTCTATGAGTCACAATTTGGATAAAGGAAGAATTTTATTATTCTTCGGAGTTTATCCTGTGTTCTGGTAGATCTTAACTTAGGATCATGTTGTGATAAATGAAGAATTTAATTATTCTCCAAACTTTATCCTGAGTCACAACTTGGATAAATGAAGAATTTAATTATTCTTTGGACTTTATCTTGTATATTGCATTTCATGCAATTTTGTTATCACAAGTATAAGTGATAAGTCATATCACAGGTATGGTAATATGGCATTGTATCATGTGTTCAATGATACCACATGCTTACAGGATTCAGATAGATAGAGTATAAATCTATGCTTATTCATCGTAATTGAGGTTGCTAGATATGATTATCTCTCATTATGATTATCAAGTTAAGAGGGAGTGTTAATTCTAAAATAACTTTGATAAAATAATGGTCTGGACTGCTGATCCTAGGGATCTAACATTGCGTTAATGTCCTTTGTATGGACTTAACCTATTTAAATACCTTATGATACTTACCTAATTGGTGTCCCTTTTAGAGCATTTGTTATTGTTCTAATTATCATATTTATGGGTGGTAAATTTACTAACTAAATCTATTTAAAGATGGGACGCCGATCTGGGCTGGCTTATTATTTGGTTTATGGGGCCGACCTAGGAAGGGTTATGTCCTTTCTTAGGACATGACTCTTGGGTGCTATATATATATATATATGAGTATATATATATAGCACCCAAGAGTTATGTCCTTTATATATATATATATATATATATATATATATATATATATGAGATAGGGATGTGGATAAATGACACACAGTAGAAAGAAGTCTTCTCCTTTAGCATCCTTTGCCTCAAACGAATTCATAGTAGGATATATATATATATATATATATATAATTGTAGAATTGGTATCAAAGTAAGGACTAATATATCATCCTTAACTAATCAAGTTCAACTCTAGCACTAGAAAGGTTTTATATCAGTTTGTTTAAGAAGAATTTGCAGAAACTTTACATTCTTCTCTAATGAATTAGAAATGAGAAGGCCTTGGTCTTTCATAGTAGTTCAATTACAACGAAGGGCTAAGATCGATTGAAGATCAAAGGTCGAGATTTCTTCCCACCAAACCTAATTAGGTTTACCAAATTTACAACCAATTACACGAAGGCACCGATTCATGGGCAATCAAAACAATTACAATGATTTTGATAGTTTGATCCTCTTTGCTTTTTGATTTCAATTTGACTTTGCAGATTGATTTCTTGAACGTGGATCCTTCCTCACTTGAGTCCTCGAGCTTGAGCCATCTCCATGTAGTATCCACTTGAAGTCTTGAGGCTTTGATCATTACTTTGACCTCTAGCTTCTTGTTCTTGAATTCACCTTGCAAATTTCTGTTTGCATGATAATGAAGGGTATGTGCGCCAACAATGCACTAATTTTCTAAGATTTTCCAAGAATGAATTTCAATTTAGCCCATCTACCTCTCGAATTTACCTTGCAAAACAAAGGAGAAAAGCATTAAGTTTGTTAAGAAAATATGGAAATAAAATCACATCAATAATTGAGATAAATTATTGAGGTAAATTAATGCAAAGTCGAGGTAAATTTTAATCTCATCACAATCCAAAACTTTTTCTTTTTGATTTTTCATCTCTCAATATATATATATTTTAATTTTTAGTGTTATCCATATATTTGAAATTTGATCATGTTTCATAGTTTCCCAATAAATTTTAAAATTTCAAAGCGTTCCATTAAACTCGAGGAAGGGTAAAGTGGTTTTATAATTGAGATCTCTTATTAATCTTAGAGTGGAAACCACTAGCTACTTAGGCAAAACCATCAAAACATCAAATGGAAACCACTAGTGACTTAGGCAAAACCATTAAATGCTAAGTGGAAACCATTGCACACTTCAGCACAACCATTGATCAATAAATGGAAACCACTCATGACTTAAAACAAAATTACACAATTTCTTGGTGGAAATTAAGGGCGACTTATGCAAGTGCAACCAATGTGTGGTAGTCACCTTGCACTTGGGCAAGTTGAAATCACCATGTACTTGGGCAAGTACATGTAACGTGTGGTAGTCACCATGCACTTAGGCAAGTACGTGTATAGTGAGTATCACCATGCACATAGGCAAGTACAATGTATTTTTGGTTCAATTTTAATTTTATTTTCTCAATTTTTAAAATTTAAAATTTAAAATTTTTGTGCCAAATTTTATCATTTTTCAAATTTTACATGACAAGATTTTGCCCATTTTCCCATTTTTTGACACTTGGCCAAGATTCTCCAATTTTCCTTTTTCAACTTGAGTTTTGGAAGGCTTGTAAAATGTTGAATCATTGCCAAGATTGTTGTAACCCTTACAATAAAAGAGGGGGTCCCCATTTGCAATGGGGCGATGGTGTGAATACCTCACAACAAGTCCCTTCCTAGATCTGCAAAATGTAAATGACCAAGAAGCCAAAATCCTCCCAAAAACAAGCAGATAGGGGTGATTTCAGAATGCTTTGCAACAAAAGACAAGAGCTTGCCACTTACTCTACCACTAAATAAGTTTGCCACTAACCCTCCCAAAATCAGCAAAACATTTGACCAAGAATCATCACAAAACATCCAACCTAATGTTGGATAATGAAGCTACTCTTCCCTGGAGATAGAGACAAAACATTGAGAACAACTAGCATGATTTTGAGGAAAAATCAGCAAACCCTCCAAAGTTTTTAGGTGAGTGTGATGTTCCAAACAAACTACAAAAAGCCACGATTTTTGAGGAGAAAAATCAATGAAAACCCAATACAATTTTTGAGGTGAAAAATTGATCAAAAGCTAGCATTATTTTTGAGGTGAAAAATTAATCAAAACCAAACAATACATAGCTTCATTTTTTTAAAGAAAAAATGGTAGAGCCCACTAGATAATTTGAGGAAAAAATTCTAAACTCACAAAGGAATCCCACGCAACTTTGCGGATTACAAAATCAGAATTTTAAGGGAGAAATTATAGAAACCCTTAAGAATTTTTTTTAAGGGAAAAAATTATGAAAACCCACAAGAATTTTTTTAAGAGAAAATTTTATATCAACCCACCAAAATTTATAAGGGTGGCAAAACACGAGATTTATGTTGCAACCAAGAAATGGCATGTTAAACCAGCACATGCAAGCTCATGAAAGTACATGCAAGTGCATGAAATCCTCAAAAAACAGAAACTTCTGCTGCAAGCAAGAAATCACGAGATCAAAACCCTTAACCAAGCTTGCGATTTCCAACAAAAATCCTTAGAGATGAACCTCAATTGCTTTAACAACTCATATCCTAAGACTATTAAAAACATGAAATTTTATGAAATCCCATTGACTTGTTCTAATACCATGTTATGGTAAATTGATGTTGTTGTAGTTGTAGTAAACAAAGGAGATGAAAACTCCTTATATAGATTTACAAAGATGTGTTTCGAAAATAAACAATTGTAAACTAAAGACTAACTAAGATGACTATTAAAGAAATATTATAATATTCTAATAATCTTATCTTGCTTTCACTTCTAGTGCACTAAGTGCCATCTAATTATACTACCAAGAAGTCCGACAATCAGAGGACTTGTGGTCTCTTTTTCTTCAAAATCTGTCCCTACATGCTCGTGACCCCTAGACATGAAACTTCGTGGAACTGTTCTTGATTCTAAACAAAATAATACAACTTGAATTTGACTTGGAGAGTAACAAAATTTTACTTGTTTTGACTACAAAACAAAACATTTTATAAGAACTTACGAAACATTAAAAACAAAAACAAATCATAGTAGACTTCCAATATATTGACATAGACTTCGTAAACTAAACTACTTCAAAAGTAACAATGTTTTACTTGTGTAGACTACAAAACAAAATATTATATAAGAACTTATGAAACATTAAAACAAAAATACATATTATGGTAGACTTCCAATATATTGATGTAGACCTCAAATTCTAAACCAAGTAAAACAAAACTATTAGTTTAAATGACCCTAATCATAACTTTCAATAAACAATAATAAGAGGTGACTTGTGAGCTCTTTTTTTATCACCTCAAATGTTGAAGTTGATGAAAGGTCAATCCCACAACTTCCAAGAATCACCTACATGCAAACACCTATCACAGAAAGATAGAAGCAAAAGCCATATAGGCTGGAATTCCTAGACCCACAAATGAGAAACTCTTGATGAGCAAAAAGAGAGATTGCTATAATCAAAATTGAATGAATTTAAATTACAAAGAGATCAATCCTTATAAAAGGAGATCAAAACTCTAACAAGTAAAACCTAGGTTGCATAATAATAATTAATAAAAGAATTAATAATTATATGTCCAAAGTTTAGTGTAAGTAAACTAGAGATAATAAGTGACTTAATAATTAAATTAATACTCTAACACCCCCCCCCCCCTTTAAGATAAATTTAGAGAGTAGCTAAAAACCTAGAAACTACTACTGAAAGTAAATTTGGGTCTCGAGAACAAGGCCTGATGAGATACCCAAGTACAACCAAATCTTTGAAAAGAGGAGAAATAGAGAACTTAATGGGAAAAACCCTACTCCAAAAATAGATTGAAATAATACTGAAAAGAACTAGTGAAGGACTAAAGAGGCCTCCAAACTAGGGAATGTCCCAGAAGATAGGAAAAAAAAGATAATCATGAAGAACACCATTGAAGCATGAACCTACAAACACTATCAAACTGCTGATCTGAAGAACTTCCACCATATAGAACATGACTAGGTAGAGAAGACTAAATATGAAGAGTTGATCAATCGAAGATGGAAGGTATCTTCATGGCCTCCAAAAAAGGAATGACAAAATGTCTATATGGTAAATGATCCATCTCACCGAAATGCATAGGTATCTAGCCACTGCAATCGCGTAGTACATAGGATCAAATACTAAATACATAGCTCCACTCCATCAAACCATTACAGCAATAAAACCAACATAACCCCCTTATAATGCTGAGAGGTGAGACATGAACACTAAGACTGAATGCAATATCTCTTGTAGAAAGAAGAACCAGGAACATCGAGAGTGCAAAAGAAGCACAAACACATAATGACACGTCATCGACACACCATGAGGCTAATGTCGTGGAAATAACACTCACTTGACAAAGGAAGATGACAAATATGACCAACGTGAAACCCCCAATGATCCATCTCACCGAAATGCATAGGTATCTAGCCACTGCAATCGCGTAGTACATAGGATCAAATACTAAATACATAGCTCCACTCCATCAAACCATTACAGCAATAAAACCAACATAACCCCCTTATAATGCTGAGAGGTGAGACATGAACACTAAGACTGAATGCAATATCTCTTGTAGAAAGAAGAACCAGGAACATCGAGAGTGCAAAAGAAGCACAAACACATAATGACACGTCATCGACACACCATGAGGCTAATGTCGTGGAAATAACACTCACTTGACAAAGGAAGATGACAAATATGACCAACGTGAAACCCCCAAGACACTTTATAATGTAGTGCGAGTACAACAAAATACAAAGATGTGCAAGATCTCGAAATTCAATAGAGTGACACTTTATCTTAGTGCATTTGCAAAAATACTACAAAAGGATGTCAACAAAGATCAAAAGGGACATAAGACTGATACAAGAGATAGTACAACACATGACAAATCATGTCAAGCAACAAAATCGATCTCCGGACCTGAAACAACCAAGATATCCACTAGAATGCAAAAAAAACAAAAAACTGAATGGGATGTACTTGGAGCATAATTTGGAAAGTAGAATGTCTTAAGATGTGTCTCCCGGAGTGCAAAATAAAACCTCTAACTTTGACTGTATAAATTGGCAACCAAACATAATCAAAAGTCTAAATAAATTGCATCATCATGACGGGCTTGAAATTAGCTGTCCAACGATATCTTGTTTGTGAAAAACAAAGTTTGGATGAGCAAGTTATGGCCAAAAAACCATAGGTAGGTCAAAAAAGAGTTGAAGGGCAAAACAAAAAATCACTACCTCAGAATTCGTGCCAAATATCTTGAAAAATGAGACCAAATATCTTGGAAAGTGTGCCCAATAGTACCAGAAATTACCTCAGGATCTGTTCCAAACACATTGGTTTCTGTGCTAAAGCGTCGATTTTCGTACCAAAAATCTTGATTTGCGTTCAAAAATCACAATTTTTCGTCCTAAAAATCTCGATTGCTGTAACAAAAATTTGGAATTTTTATAAAATTAGGGGTTTTTGGGCGCTTTGAGCTCAACGGTGAGGTCCATTTGGGCTCAAAGTGCATCAAAAAAAGGTGACCCCCCAGATCTAATAAAAAAAGCTCAAAAAAATGAAACCCTTTGAAAGATAAAGCACAGATTTGAAAGCCAAATCTTTCAAGAACAGAATAGAGGCATGAAGATCTGGAGCTTTGATACCATGTTGAAGTTGATGAAAAATCAACCCCACAGCTCCCAAGAATCATCTGCATGCAAACAACTGTCACAAAAATAGAGGATCAAAAGCTATAGAAGCTGGAATTCCCAGAGCCACATGTTGATGAGCAAAAAGAGAGATTGCTATAATCAAAAGTGAATGTAAATTACAAAGAAATCAATCCTTATAAAAGGAGATCAAAATCCTAGTTGGTAAAACCTAGGTTGCATGATAGTAATTAATTAAAAAAAAGTATTATATGCCCAAAGTTTAGCTTAAGTAGACTAGAGATCATAAGTGACTTAATAATTAAATCAATATGATTTAATTAATAAGAAAACACTTTATTACTCTAACATCAACATCATATGACTTCTCAATGCCTTCATTATTCAACAATCAATTTGATTTTGCTAAGGATAATAAGACCTGCAAAAAATGCTCGAGGAAATCTTTTAACATTTATGCATAGTTACTGATTCATTTCACATGCTAGAATTCTATCTATCTGATTTCCTTGCTTAGATTCCTACAATTGTCTACACTGCCATTATTATATTAGTCCTCTATAGGGCTTTTGTTTCCACAATATCATTTTGAAGCAACTCCAAGTCTTTCAAAACCCTCCAATTCTGGACATACCCAGGTTATCATGAGAACATCCATCAATGTTCTGTTTCTGCGAGAAACTCAGTCGTATATTTCACATCTTTTAATATTTTTTTACCAAACATTGTCTTATGGAATGTGTATGGCTGTTAAAATAAATTCTATATATAGAATTTATTACATTTTTGATGACTAAAAATAATCTATTATAAATGTTTTTTGGTTCTGACGACTTTTAAAAATATTTTTAGAGCTTAAAAATAATATTGTTTCTTTGGTTTTTAAATGCATGTTGTAGGGGATGCTTTGACATTCCCAGAAGCTCTGAAACAAGGACCCCAAATTTTAGGGGGCACTCTCAAAATATTTGGAAAACAGGGGAGGGAGGGAGGGGCAATAGATTAGGCAGGGGTTGTCTCAGAATCGGTAATGTCAAGGATGTGGTGTCTCCTGCAGTTAGCATGTTGTGTGTCTCCTTAATTCTGTGCTTATGATTCTACAAATTATAACACGTTCAACCACATGAAATTAGCTGTTTAGCCTCACATAAATTTCACCATGAAAATAAATTGATTTTCTAACTTCATTCATGAGATAGTATTTGTTGATTCTGCAACATGGACATTGCATACAATTGTCTTCAACAAATTTGAAATTTATAATACCTAAGAAAAATGGAAATGCTGAAACTAAAGTCTTTTATTTTTCTTATACGTACTACAATAATTTGTTATTTCTATTTCCGATTTCCATTGGATTTACTGATTGGCTTTTCTATGCTGCTTACCAGGTAGACAAGAACTTGACATTTTTGAATGGTTATGTGCAATCGTCTTTGGAGAAAGGAGCAAGGCCATATATTCCTGAGAGTGAGCGAGGTAACATGGGTAATGTGAATACTTTTCGTCCTCATCAGGATCTATCTGAAGGTGTTGGTCATTCTTTAAGGTTTGAAGCATATGAAATTCCAAAGGCTCCTGTGCCAACCAGAGCTATCCAAGTATCTAGCTTAGCATCAAATGAATTTGAGGTGTCGACAGATTCAAATTATGCAAGAGCTATGCAGTTATCTGCCCCTGTTCCATCTCCAGCAAATGCTGAAATTTCTAACTCTGATGGCCTCAAGCTGCGACTAGATGGAGTACAAAAGAAATGGGGCCGACCAACTTATACTTCCACTTCAGCAGCATCTGCATCGTCAGGTAACATTGACAAATCCAATAATGGGGCACATGTAAGTGCTCTTGGAGAAGCTACAAGCATGCAGAACCGAGAGAGCTCATATGAATCAAGACATATGGATAGAAGACAGCAAACCGAAGTCTCTGCTGAGAAACAGAAGCTTGCAGCTTCATTATTTGGATCATCATCTTCAAAAACTGATAAGAGAGCATCTTCTACAAAGGTTTCTAAACCAGTTGAAAAGAAGAGTAACCATGCCCATCCAGAGAAGATTCAGACACAGACAGCAGCTTCTGCACCTAATAGAGTGGAGACACAACCTGAAAATGTTACAGTAACACCTCCGCCAGACCTCCTTGATTTAAGTGAAGAAGTCCCTGCAGTGAAAGCATCCTATGACCCATTTAAGCAGCTAGAGGGCCTACTTGAAGGTACTCCAGAATCAGCACCAGCCAAGCCTGCAGCTTCTGTTGCTAGTAGTCCCCCAGTAGATCTCATGTCTATGTATGGGGGTGTGTCTTTGGGACCAACTTCCTCTAGTGCGCCAGTTGTATCAAATACTCTCGGAAATGACTTACTTGGGGGAGACCCAGTCATGCAAACTGGTTTATCCAATTTGAATGCACAATCTATTTCTGGCCAGTCGATACCTTCAGTTAAAAAGGGGGAATCTTCACAGGATTCATTACATAAAGATGCAGTATCTAGACAGGTTGGAGTGACTCCAACAGGGGAGAATCCCAATCTTTTCAGAGATCTGCTAAGTTAATTTATTTGGATTCCAAATGCCTCAGATTTGTTTTTCTGTAGCACAGTAATTCTATCTTGCTGAATTTTGATTCAGAGAATGTAAAGGAAGCAATAGAGAGGAAAATGCAAAATACAGAAGCCAGTTTTGGCTGAGATGGCAGGCGCTTCTTTGTCCCAGTTGAATGATTTTGTGTTGGCAGAACTCTAGATGTTTTATGAGAAATCAATGGCGGAATGCATAATGTTGTCCATCATGTATCTTAGAATTTAGGCTTTGGCTATATGAGCTTTGTGCATCATCTCTTCCATTTTTCTCCCTGTATTTGTTAACTCATGATTAGATGAAATTCTCCAAATAGGAGAATGAAGTTTTATGTTCTTTTGTTGAAAGGCTTTGTCTTATATTCCTCCTGTACGAGATGTTGAGAACTATTGTTCTATTGGGATGATGCATCATGATCATGAACACTTACTGCGGTGTTCTAAAGACTAAGAGGGTAAATAAGTGTACTAAGGTGTTCGTTTCACATTTGTTTTGCTGAGTGGTAATAATTTCCCCGATGCCACTACTTTGCATATGAGTTCCTGAGTCAACTGGTTCGTTATCCTGCTACTTGACTATTATAGCATTTCTGTATGGATGCATTGTTCAGGGAATCCTTTGGGTAGTGAACACAACTTATCATGTCACTTGTGTCTTCCAGTTCAGTGTAGGTTGATTATTTTTAACATTTGTAAGTTGGAAATTCAAATTGACATTGCAATTTGAATATTGGATTCCTTCTACAGCTGTAGTCTTTAATGCAATTGGAATCCTGCTATAGCTTTAGTCTTTAATTTGAAATTGGCTGAATTTCAACGTAAGTGGTAAGACAATAATGAAGAGTAGGATCTCTGCACCGTTATTGTTGCTTGTGGTGCCTGGTTCCTCAAACGACATGTTAGCCATAATCTGTTGGTATCAAGGTTATCTTGATGTTGATAACTAGACGCATGTTATTTTCCTGTCCATTGTTTTTCTTCTCAAGAGTAATGGTTTGTTCCACCATATTTTCTCATCTGATTTTCTCTGTATTAAGTTCTTTATTTTGCATTTGATTACTTATCTGGTGGCTGAAGTCAAAATGGTACTTTTTTTCAGCAATCCCAAGATTCTGGGAACCGTAAATGTCAAATCAAGGCTATTTTCCAGTTTTTTCTTGTAGATTTTGACAAGCCGAGAAGCTTATTTTGAATAGAAACAACTGCGAGCAAATTTATAGCAAAAATAAATTATATTCACTATAAGATTGTTCTTTTGATGAGCATTAAATTCAGAATCTTGATTTAATTACCAAAACGATATGGTAAAGCATGATGTTTTCAACGTGACCGATGTCTGCCCTATTAGACTCTAGCATGCGATGGTAATTTAGCATCCACGGTAGTTTAAATATAGAATTGTTTGCGGTAATGGATTTATGGTCAGCGTTTATGTTGAACGTTAAATGTTGATTTGGATCTCATAATTCTCAATCTTTCACAATTTGTTAATCGCTTAGAGCTGACAGAATCTACTGCGAAATTGTTTTTCATCTGTGATGCTACGATTTGCCAACCAAAGGCATTTCATCACTGATTGTCTAAATTTCAATCATCATCTGACATCTGGATTTATATAATTGATATTAATTTCATTGTCCTATTACATGCTTCATCTTTACCACGAATAAAAACTGTTATTGGTGAAGAGGACTAGGAAGAATCTAGTCCAGCAATTTTGTATATTTCATATAATAATGAAATTATTCAGATGTAATATTGTAAAAAATCACTTGCATTCATATATAAGAATTCTAGTCCAGAATTCTGGAAAATATAAGAATTCTGCTCCATATATCGTGAAATGCCTGTCATTGCATTTTTGAGACATTATTTTGCCTTTGCTAATTAAGAAAAAAAAACGCTTTCATTGTTTGACGAAATATCCTAGTTAGAAATTTGCAGGTTATTGGTCCTATTAAATAATTCTATATATGGATCTCCATTAAAAATGTGCATTATTGAGACATTGTTTTACCTTTACTAATTAAGACAAAAAAAAAGAAAAAACTTATATTGTTTGACGAAATATCCTACTTAGAAATTTGCAGGTATTTGGTTCTATTAAAGAATTCTGTATATGGATCTCCATTAAAAATGTGGATTAACTATAAACATAATCTTGGCAAAAAGCTGATTCTTGGTCATGTTTGACGGAGAATCTGATTATTAAAATTCACCAGTGAAGAGAGGAGTTAAGAGGTTACATCATACTTAGGTTTTGTTCCTCTTTTATGGGATGTGTGCTGATTATGGGTCCCATAGGTTGTTGTGGTCTGGTGGATGATGTTAAAATCTTTAATTTCATTTCGTTATTTGTAGTTAGCAATGCCAAAATTTACTTTAAAAGGAATTATCTTGTTGGCAGAATTAATAAAAGAGATTTTGTAATTCAACATCTACCAAACAATTATATGAACATGTTGCGAACCTCGCTTGATGTGGGCTTTAAATTTTTCAGGAAATTCTCATGGATTGTTAATTTTCTGAATTTGCAAGTTCTTTTTGTTAGCGGTTTTATCAATTCACGAACTTTCCAAAAACTTGACAAGCTTTTTAAGGCGATCTTCCAAATTTTAGAACCTCCAGTAAGCTTTTATTGTTTGAGACATTTTTTTTGCCTTTACTAATTAAGACAAAAAATAAGCTTTTATTATTTGAGGAAATATCCTAGTTAGAAATTTGCAGGTTATTTGTCCTATTAAATAATTCTGTATATGGATCTCCTTTAAAAATGTGGATTAACTATAAACAAAATCTTGGCAAAAAGCTGATTCTTGGTCATGACAGCAAACCTGATTATTAAAATCTACAGGTGAAGAGATGAGTTAGTCAAGAAGAGTTAGTCAAGAATTTACAATGTACTTAGGTTCTGTAATCCAACACCTACCAAACAAGTATATGAACACATCACGAACCTCTGTTTGATGTGGGCTTTAAATCTTCTGGAAATTTTCATGGATTGTTAATTTTTTGAAATTGCAAGTTCTTTTTGTTAGCAGTTTGATGAGTTCATGAACTTTCCAAAAACTTGACAAGCTTTTTAAAGTGATCTTCCGAGTTTTAGAACCTCCAATTTTCCTAATAGGTGAACAATTTGTTCTTTACAAAATTAGTTTACAAGTTTGTGCGCAAGTTTTTTGGTTTATTGCTTCCCAGAAAATTTGACGAGTTGCAAAACTATTGCTCACTCCCAAATATGATCCTCCTCTTTTTTAAAGCCGAGCTCACTACATCTTGTTAATTTTTAAACCGTACAAGATGAAATTTCAAGTCGGGTACAATCGCTCTTCCATTCTTCATAATATAAAAGCAGGAGGAGATGATAATGTAGGAGAATCTTACAACAGAACTACTAATTATTTTCTGGATTGGCCTATTACAAGCTGATGATTATAATCGTAGTCCAACGTACAAATTTGGTGCTTGCTAATGTAAAGCATTATGACCTTGTATATTGAGGGGGAATCTTGATGATAGGGTGATTGCCAAGTTGGATGGTCCTAATCCAAACATTATTCTAAGGTTTCTTTCAAGTAGTTAATTCTTTGAGACGACTGTTGATTTTTGTAGCCATTAATTTCAAGCAAAAGAGACACCTACCTAATGCATATTGCAAGATAGATAGATAGATAAAATTTTAACGTCCACGAGGCTAAAAATAGCCTATGGGACAGCAAGACAACTCAAGCAGACTTAAGTAACAATGTTCGTTGCTTGTGTAGGATGATGATGAGTCCACCCAATTGCTCAATGTACTCTTCGTTGAATAGGTTATGCCAAGAACTGTCACATATAGTGTCCGCAAATTTATCTCTACTACTCTTGTAGGCTTCACATTCTAAAATAAAGTGCTGTTCAGTTTCCACTTTCCCAGAATTGCAGAATTTGCAAAGTCTTTCTTCCCAAGCCTCCTTTGGCCTCTTCCAACGTCCGGTCTCACAACGAAGTTGGTGAGAGTTGGTTCTCAGCTGAGCAATAAGAATTTTAGCCCTCCAAGAAATGTTGGCTCCTATGTATGCTTTTTGGAGTTGATCACAAGCGGGGTTGAACTCATTTATATAATATAATTTCTTCCTTCCGATCTCGCTTCTCCAATTTCTCTTGTAGAATTTCTCCATGACAAAGACCTTTATTTCTTTATTATTTGTGGGGCACATATTGAATTGAATATTCCATTTACTCATCCATTTGATGTTTTGTTGCATCCATGTCCTTTTTCGCTGACATAGTGTCACTAAAGACCACTTTAGGCCATCTATCCTCTTCCATTTTTTCGATTCTTTTTAGATAACTTAGAAGGCGAACCATAGCAAGTGCCTCAATAGGAGTAGCCCTCATTTCACTTAGCATGATATCATATGGAACAGTGCTTTTGATTTTAAACTTGCTTGTGATCAAGCGCTTTTGGATTCCTTCGATTTGTTTCCATTGTGCTATAGTAGTGTTGCTGGCCCATAATTCACACCCGTAAAGAACAACTGGCAACACAAGAAGACCGAACGAGGTTTGAGTAGTTTTCCAATCTCACAACTCTGCTTCACGACACCTATTCTGAAGAGCATAAAAAGCCTTCCACCCACCTAATATCCTTTTATACCTGCAGCTAGACCAGCTTAGTTTTTTGTTGAAATCGATGACAAGGTATTTATACTCCGCAACTTCTTCAAGAACACTTCCATTGTAATAAAATTCATGTTGGTGTTGTTTTTTATTATTAGAGAAAATCATAACCTTAGTCTTGCTGATATTGACCTGCATCCCCACCATTCCGCAAAAGCGCTCAAGAGAAGATAGATGATCTTGCAAACCATGGGCAGATTTGGCAATTAAAATGAGATCGTCCGCATATAGGAGCAGCTTTATAACAAATTCACCTAGTTGAATGCCTTCACCCTTTTGCATGTTTAACCACTCTTCCAGTTTGTCAATATATAAACCAAACAAAGTAGGAGATAAAGGGCAGCCCTGTTTGACCTCGATATCGCTCCTAAAACATTCTGAAATGCCATCTGAAATTCTGATTTTAACTTTCACCTCTTCGTACATCCTATGAACAACAGCTCTGAGATGCATAGGAATCCCCAATTCTTCCATCCTAAACCAAAGCTTGTCTCTCGGGACGGTGTCAAAAGCCTTTTTAAAGTCGACAAAGCAACAAAATACCTCTTCCTTTTTCTCCCATTCTTTATCAATAATGTGTCTCAAAGTGACACAGTGATCCACTGTCGAGTGCTTTGGCCTAAAACCAGCTTGCCCTTTAGCACATTTATGGTTTTCTTCTGCCCATTTGCTGATCCTAGTTTCTATCATGCTGCCAAAAAGTTTAGCAAAGAGGGGATTGATCATTATAGTCTTGTAGTTGGAGGGATTGTTAACATCACCACTCTTAAAAAGTGGTATTGCAAGGCTGATTGTCCCATCTTTCGGAAACCCTTCTTGGCAAATTTTGTTGAAAATTTTAGTGATGTGTGGTGCAAGAGTTTTCATACCCCACTTCAGATATTCTGCTTGGAGCACAACAAGGTCTTTTGCTTTACCTCCACCTAACTTCTTAATCCCTGCCTCTATCTCTTGCACAGTGAAAAGATTTGTATCATCATTGCCCAAAGGTGGCTGTCCCACTCCACCCTCTTGTTCATAAAGTTTCTTAGCATATTCAAACCATTGGGTGGCAGTAATATTATTATTTTCAGTTTGTTTTCTCCTTGGTTGGAGTTCTTTCCAAAAACGTTTGGGGTTATTTCTGCCCAAGAAAATTAACTCCTCTCTCTTTGTGAACATAAAATCAATTTTTTTCTTCTTTAGGATATGTTTGTAGGTCTTAATGTCAAGGTTAGTTTTATTTGACTCCCTTAGGTTTCTTCTAGCCCTCTTGCATTCCTTATCAAACCAAGCATTGGCTGGAAAACAATTAGTTTCAGATTTTCTATTTTTTGCTCTCTTGCATTTTGAAAGAGCCTCATGAATCAAATTTGATAAATCATAACTGTTAACACCATGTTTATACATAGGGTGTCCCATACAAAGTTCCTCAAGAGTAGTTATGAAAGTGTTACTGTTTTCTGAAGTTAACAAAATTCTGCCCTGAGAAGGGGGCTATTGAGGGCCTTGGGTTTTTGCTCCAATCCGCCTATCCTTTGCCCAATACAAATTTACATATAGCGGTCTATGATCTAATTTGAGATCCCAAATGTGTTCTCCAATTGCAACTTCTTCAATATTTTCATACAAATTTTGCGAACAAATTACATAATCTACCACACTTGCTCCGTTGTATGTGTTGCAAGTGAAAGTGCTTGACTTAGCCCATCTAGCCAAACCATTACAAATTATGAGATCAAATGTGCCACATAGAGTGATCAATTCTTCCCCAAAATGATTGCAGCCTTTAGCATCTTCGAATATTCTTTCCCATTGATGATTTCTTTCTTCTGTGAGCCAAATAGGGTTATCATTTACTTTGGAGCTGAAAATACTTGCTTGCCAATTTGCTGTCCTAGCATTGAAATCTCCAACAAGAAGAACATCCCCATGCTGCGAAAAAATAGCAACATCTTTCTTTAACGCAGCATAGGGGTCATTGTGATCTAAGCCACACTTTTTATAAGTTTTAGATACTTGTGGAGCAAAGTAACAGGCTGCAATCCTGATAAGAGTGTTATTTTCCACAATTTTGAGCCATATGAATTGTTTTTTAGAATCAGTTTTTTCCAACTAAATGGCACAACCTTTCCTTTCTTTTATTAGAACCATTATACCTCCATAACCTTTACCATTTCCCACTACCTCATTCCACACTGCCATCTTCCAGTAGCCTTCAAACAATGGGGTCTTACATCCCTCATGCTCATGTGTCTCTATGAGACAAATAATGTCTTTGCCTTCCGCAATAGGTCCTAACCCAGGCCCACGTCTTCATGGATAACCTTTGCAATTCCAACAAACTAAACTTAAGGACGCCTAGGTTAAGTTTGATTGCTATTTGTTTTGATGTGAAAGACTTGAAGTTGAGTTATTATCGCTAAGCGTGATTGCTGATCTTGTTGTATCGCTGCATGCTAATGTGTTTGTTGTCACACCTTTGTTGCCTTCTTGCTGCCCTTCATTGGAGCGATAGCCAAAATGAGCAAATAATTGCTTTTCCCTTGAACATCCAAGCTCTTTTGCCTTCATTTCTAGCTGTTTTGATTTTTTCCATTTCCATTCTTCTTTCTACTTGCTGTCTCATGGTTAAATCCTCCTCTATAACAAAGCGAGAACCCCTCAAGAGCTGTTTTTTGTTAAGTAAATTTTGTTTGTCGCTAATGCTGGGCATGACTACCTTGATTGGCCTATTTCTCTCAGCTTGTGGTTTGCCAACCCTCCAAGCTTGACAGATTTGTCCTTGCAAAGAATTGGCTAGTAGTGCTTACGAAGAAACATTCTCACATTCCTAAGAAGCTGCAAATAACACATTTTGTGGAAGAAATTAGTGACATAAATAGCCTATCGAATGGGGTAGTGGGTAGAAAGAGGCTTTAGTGTTTTTTAAGTAGTGGCGAATTAGATATACCTCAGTGATAATCAACCTATCGAATGGGGCCGTGGGTAGAAAGAGGTTCTAGTGTTTTTAAGTAGTGAATTATACCATCCATTTCATTGAGAGAGGCAACCAAATAAGTGATCGTTTTACATGATCAATTAGGTAATTTTTAGTTTTTTTTAACAACTTTTATATTTGCTCATGTTTTTCCTGTATCATAGCGACCATGAGAATGTGGCCTCCATTGCAGATCCTATGATAATACAATGCATACTTAAAATTATCATCATGAATATAGGTAAAAAATATTTTATGAAGGTCAATAATGCTTTCGGTATGTTGATTATGAGATGTTTGAACGAAGATGTAGGGTTGAAGTATTCATTTAAAACATCATTCATCTAGTATGATAGCTTTTCATTAACATCCAAAGCATTCATTCTTAATATCAAGTATATTTGAAGGTTCTTAGAATCTACCATTTTATGTGAGTGGCCACCTTATTCTTGTTGAGGTGTTTAAGCAATTAGTTGTAGCAAGCAAGAAGTGTAAAGGTAGTAAGAAGGCAAAATGTTCATTTTATGTGACCAAGTGTAACAGTTTCAAATCTCATTCAAATGCACAAAACATAAAAGGGTTAGTAGAAAAGGTAAACTCACAATTTAATGCATAAAGGGTGTCTTTATATAGCTAACATTATAATAGAGGTAACTTATGTTTGGGACCAATATATAATCATGTTGGAAAGTTGTTTTATTGTCAGTGATGTCACAAGTTTTCCTCCAACATATTTGACAAATTCTATGTTTGAGTTTATGGTTTGCATCCCTTTGCAAGTAATGACAACAATCTATGATTTTGGAAAAGTTTTGATATCAAGATAGAAGGTATAGTTGAGACTTCAAATGATAATCACACCAATATAACATTTATTAGTTTAGAAGTTTTTTTTGGGAAATACTTTATTTCACTAGCAACAAAACTTGTCATTCATATGGTTCGTATTTTGTTACTTGATATTTGTCATGCCACTTTGAGGATTGGTTACGAGCTATCTCTAGGGTTTAATGCTGAGTAATTGACTGTACCCACTATTGTATTTGTAGCTAGAGTCAGTAATTCTATAGTGTCATAGAGGATGCGTGAGCTTGCTTTTGATGGCTCCCTTTGGGTGAGGCTCCTCCTAAAGAATTGGGATGGGCATGTGCACACATTTACACACAAACACACATGTACAAACGTGCACCTACAGACACCCACATACACACACAAGAAGAGAGAATGAAGGTATGCATATTTAATGATGTAATACTTGATGACACCCTTTATCAGTGTATGAAACTATTATTAGATGAAGTGTGCAAATTTTGTGCATTGTACTTCAATGGAACAATGCTCCACGCTATATGGGGTGCAACTATGACAAATCAATTTTGTGATCAATACAATGAGTTCATCCTTTTGACAATGAACTTTATATGGGTAGTGAGCCCTTTCACAATGAGTCATGTTATCTTTGTAAATTGGCTATAAGATGTTGAGAGTTAGTCCTCTCTGATTTTTTCCCATTTTGGGTGTTCTATGTGAAATACTAGTGTTATGTGTTCATTACTATTTTTTAAATTTTTTTATTTGTAATTAATTATGTTGTAGATGGTTATTTAGAGGTTTCAAAATTTAAAGATTATATTGATTCACCCCTTTTCTATATATGAAATGTTCAACAATTGATATGAGAGTTTTTTCTTTTGATTGACCCTAATAACTTGGAGATCGTTGGAGTAGAATACGACACTTAAATCTATTCCATAAGAGTTCCTAGATGAAAGATAATATATAAGAATGGAGAATTTAAAGGCAACTCTTGAAGATTTTGAAAATGTTGAGAATGAAAATAGAGATCTGAAACAAAATATCAAATAAATAAATGAGTGAATTAGGAAGAGCTAAGGGAACAGATCAAGAAATTCAAAGAAAAACACAAGAAGGCGAACAATGAGTTGAGATAGAAATTGGTATGATCGTCAATCTAAAAATACAAGTTAAGACAAAAGGAACAAGGAATGTCTAAATGACATAATTGAGAACAAAGTAGAAGAATGTAATAAGTTGTATTTGTTAAATTAGTTCTAAATGAGATAAAGAATGAAATTTAGGATGAGTGCAACTAAGTTCAAAAGCTATATGAGATGAAGAATGAACTTCAGGATGAGTGCAACTAAGCTTAATGTGATGATGGCTATAGAAAAAACTTTTAAAGACAAAAGTGGATTGGGGTTTGCAGCAGGTGAATCTTTGCATCATAGGTTGAAGGTAAAGGATCACGTAAAGAAACCAAAACCAACCAACCATCTAAAAAAAATCAATTAAGGAAAGCATCTTCATTATCAAAAAGATCCAACAAGGAATCCATTGATCAAGCACTAAATTGGTCAAATGCTCAATTTACTCTTCTTTTAACAGCTATTATTTTTACTACAATAAGTTAGGTCAAGATTGTAGAAGCAAGAGAAATAAGATAGCTAGATTGTTGTGCGATGTATGTCTTTCTTGCAGAAGACTTTGCTAGAAAGCGAGTTAGTGTAGAAGTAAACTTGTGAGTAATCAAAACAATAGAAGTTTAATGAAAGCAAGTTGAAGTACAGAAGTGAGGGTTCATGTCAAGGTGAAAATATGTATTCTATTTTGCTATAGAAACTTTGAATTTAGTTGATGTTAATGTAGAACCTTGTCCAAAATTCAAATGTTACCCTAACAAACCAACTTGATGGGTACTGTGTCTAGTATTATGTTTGGAGCTTTACCAATCAAAGACATTATGACTTACATTCATGTCAAACTAGATGAGTATAATGATTGAAAGCTAGCTAATATGTGGTATAATGAGTTAACTAAAGATGACTTTGGATTGAAACCAAAGAATAAAGCACTAATAGAAAAAAATTAAGATGTATAGAATTAGTTTTTCGCAATGAAAATTAAGGAGGTAATGAGATATTACTAATGTATATGTGAAAACCTAATTTGTCGAGAGCACGCATAAACAAGAAAACGTTAGTAGCATGTGCATATATGAAGATTGAAATTGAAAGAACTACTAACTAACTTGAGTTTCACAATACTAATGCAACCAATAGAAAAGAATCCCATGTAACCTTGGAGAAACTCAACAAGAGCACCCAAATGAGACCTTGTTGGCGTGCTCAAGATTGAGGGATGTGGATGTGCTCCCCTCAAACAAAACTTTAATAAATGCTAGGATGATGGAAATATGAAAATGAGTATGGACTTATGCTAAATAAGTGGAGAACATTTCAAGAAATGGCTATGAAAGAAACCATTTTTGAAAGCATTCAAGGATTGTTGACATTCAGTCAAGTTTGGTATTAGTGACAACACTTATTCAGATTATGTATGGCTACCGAGCTCATTGAATAGTCTATAGTGTTTACCATGTATTTTAGTAGCCATCGAGCACTATAGTTCCTACCGAGCATTTAAGTGGTTACCAGGTAAATTCAGTCAGTGTGAAGTCCAGTAGTTCAACCCAAGCACTTTAGTGGTTACTAAGCTTTGCAGTTTCTACTGAGCTAGAAGTTCATGTAAAGTGAAGCTAGTGTTAACCGAGCTGTATGGAGATTAGTGTTTACTGAGTATAGTCATGGTAAACATGTAATTCAGTTTATACCGAGTTACATAGTATCTACCGAGTTGCCAATGCAGACCAAGTTCAAGACTACTCTGAGGTGATTAGTATGGACCGAGCTTCTACTTCTACTGAGTGCATGAGATGCCGAGTAATGATAGTGGATGCCGAGTATCAGAACTTCACCAAGTCAGTCTTCAGAACCCAAGTGTCTTCATTTGGGACGACTTTGTAATATTGGTGTTAACTTGTATATTGGCCGACTTTGTAATTATGTAAATTGGATTGATATATGTAATGTATTGTATCATATCCAAGTGTGTCAATAATATGAAATAGAAACATGTGAATGTGAATCAACAACAGACAAAGTATATTGTAAGACCATATTAGAATAGGTGTAGTAGAGTCATATCTATCACATAAAGGTGATCAGTACTTCAAATAATCTCTATTAGCAAATCAATTGTAAGTCAAAGATCTACTGTTTCATCCTAACAGGTGAACCACTCCAAATCTTTTAACAAGGTAGACTTAATAGTCTTTCTTAAATCTCTTAATAGAGTGCATATTTCATTGTGTGTTTGTAAAATCTCTAATAAGGTGGACCTAGCAGTCCTAATTACTCCTAATAGGGTAGATCATCAGAAGTGATCATTGTAAGCCTTAACAAGTATGCTATAGTATTGAAGTTTTGTGGGTATCATCCCCACCCCAGTTTTACTTTCTATTTGGAAGGTTTCTAGGTCACCAAATTATTGTGTTCAAGTGTTATGAATGTTTTATGTTTTTAGTTTCTCATGCATGTAGTTAGATCTAATTTAATGAACTAAATGGTAGTTGGATTATTGCAATTAAGATCTGATTTTGGTAAAGTATTTGAGGTTACTAATTCACCCTTTCCCTCTCAATAACCTAGCATAGTATTGAATATTTCCAAAAAATGGAGATGGATGCAAGAAAACAAATTAAGTTACCAATGCAAAGAAATGAATCTAAGTCAACTATCAAAGTTAACACAATGCATGAAAATCTCTAAAAAGCTATAGCACTATACTAGCATGATAACAATGCAATGGAAGGAGATGAATAATTCTTGAGACAAGGACTCTATTTATAGGCTTGAGGGAGACGTTGAGGAGGTGGCATCTATGTGGCATCTACATAGGTGCCACAAGGGAGACACATGGGCTAGAGGACAAGTCATGCAAAAGTCAAAATGAGTCTTTATGATTTGGGTGACTCAAGATTTGCTCAAACATGTGTGAGAAACCTTGGGGAAAGGAGTGGGGGACAAGGATGTAAGGGCGATGTCTATCTAGCAGAATATATGCACTAGATTTGACATTTTGTTTCATTTATTAATTAATTAAAAAGTGACAGAACCGTGCCGGTGCATTTCTTTGGCTATTTAGCCACGGGCGGATGTAAGAGTCATTTTTGGAGAATTTAATGAAAGAGGGGCTCCTAGGGATTGAGTTTCTCACACGTGTGAGCAACCATTTAGGGGCTAAAAGGTATTTAAAAGAGTATTTAGGATAATAAAGTGGGATTAGCTAGTGGTTAGGCTTAGGAGGATGAGAGTAATGGGTGGTAGGCTAGATTTTAGGTGGGATTAGGATTAAATCAAATAGGATTTAATTTAATAACATGATTAGAGAATTTAATAAAGTGGAGGGAACTAAATAATTGGAATTTATTTAAAAGGGGATATATGGAGCACTTTGTATTAAATAAATTTAATACATTAAGGAGAAGTATTTAAATTAAATTCAAATACATTAGGGAAGTGAACCTATTTAATTAAATAAGTAGAGGAATAGGTCATATAATTAATTAATATATAATCAATTAAAGTGCCAAGGGAAATATTAAATAAATTAATATAGTGTTTGGGATGATTTTAAGTGTCTACATTTTGCCCTTCTTTGATGCAGTGTTGGGATGATGTTACATCAAAGAAATTAAAACATAGGTTGCCTCGGAGAAGAGAGGAGTCCAAGGAGTTTCATTTTAACAACGAAAGGGGTGGAGGGTGCCCCCTTGAGAAAATAGGGCAAAATGGACCCATCTTGTCCAATTTTCTCGAAAAAGAGCACGAGATGAAAAAGGACAGAAATACATAAATTAGAATTTTGCATGACTTGTGCGATATACAAGAATGAATGGGATAATGATTAATTTCCCCAAAAACATGGATAATGAATCAAAATACATCATTACTACATGATACTGAGGGATTCAGTTGTGTTCATATGGGAGAGCACACCCTAGTTTGATATTGTAAGAGGGCTATGCATAAGGTTCTATAGTAGCATAGATGACAAGGTTCCTTTGCACATACTAGACTTTGAAAATATAATAGAGACTCTAGGAACATAGATGTATATTTCATAGCTATGATGGAATGAATGACATATATGCACTGGAGAGGTTCGAGCACACCCAGAATGATTTTTAGGGATTTTGGTGGAAAGTGTGCTAACCCATTGCCCTTGGTGAGCAATGCATAACCATACCTTAGAAATCTACATAAATGTGGAAAAACATCAAGAAAATAGATCATACTGCAAATGAAACATGTAGTCAATGTAAGCCATTCAAGCGTCACCAAGATATTGATGATCAAGGGAAACTTGAGGAGGCATTCATAGACACACAAAAATGAAATCAACAAAATGACCTCCTGACCAAGTAGTCATTCATTCCATAGTTCTTTCCATGAACTTGATTTTGATGGTGAAATTTGATATGTCGACTTAGGAAGGAATCATCCTAAAGGGAAAAGATTGACTGTCTGATTGGATTTTGTTGAAATGTTTGTGATTGGTTCATTGACAATTACGGTGAAAGGAACAAGTTTCTCAAATCATTTAATCTCAGTGTGATTTTATGTAAGTTCTATTTGCAATCACTATTTTTATAAGCACAATTTGATGAGATGAAGCTTAGTGTTATGAGAACAAACGATGAATAGAATAATTTGGACAAGATGGTGGATGAAGGAAGAACGTGATTGAATTAGTAGAATGATTGTGATAAGCTTGGGTTAAAAGAAACATGATACTTAGATAAGATGGAAATTGATTTGTATGAAACAATTGGAAGAACGAAATACAATTGGATTGGAGGATAAATGAATTGATTGAATTGATGAAAGGTGGAATAGATTAGAACCAATGAAAAGGGAGAACCAAGGAATGGTAAATGGATGGGAAGGGTGGGAAGACTTTTATGGATGGGATGATATAGGGATGAAATGAAAGGTGAAAGAATATGGGGGACCAATGGATATGGTATGGGAACATGGGGTCCAAGGACCATGTTTTAAAGGAGTTAAAATGCTTCATACCAAGGATAGGAAAATGGAAGGAAATATGGTGGGAAAGGATGCATGGAAATGGACAGATGGCTTGTAAAGGATACACATGGAGGAAATGGAGGTTCATGAATAGTTTCTAGAGCATACATGGATATTATTACTTTTTTGGTTTTTTAATTTTTGGTTCCTCTAGCTTCGTTCACAAGAAAATGTATGAAAGTTAAATACATATAAATACAAGACATAAGAGGAAGGGTATGAATATGAAATAGAGGAAATGCATGGGATATTCAATATCGAAGACATATGAAAGGAGGATGGGATTATATAGGACTATGGATGGAGGATGGAGGAAATGAATCTAACATAGACGAGAGGTATAAGATATGGATATGATGTCAAGATCAAATATGTGAAAGGATGGTGGAAATATGTAAGATAATGTGTGGATAATGAGAAATGGATATGGTAGGTGCATATAGATGGATGAAAGGAAAATGATAGTCAAGATCAAAGTTGGAAAAGGATGATGAATAGTAGATGGAAATATTGAAGAATAATAAGGTAGTGCGGTGTGGATGGAGCTTGTCCCCAGTGTAGAGTGCAAGTGGAAGAGGAAAAGTGAATGGATGGATAAGTGGAATTGGAAGACACTGGATACATGATATAAAAACCAAGGGAGGACTCAAGCATATAGAGACATGGATGGTATCTCTCGATATTTATTTCTCTTTCTTTTTTATTTTCAAGGAATTTTTACTATTTTCTCATAGATGTTGGTAGGATAGTGAAAATAAGGATGCAATAGGTTAGGAAATGGAGGTCAAGGACTTATGAAGAAGTTTGGATTAAGGGGGTGGAATTCTTGGGATGAAGACATGGTTGATGGATGCTAGGTTAGAAGACTTGTGAATGAGTGGATGAAGGAGGTGGAAAGATCGTCATTGGAACACACCTTGAAGGGTGATGGAAATGAGGAAATTTTGGAGGATATGAAGGAGAAAGTTTGAATTTTGGGATATAGGGACCCAAAATGGATGAAGGAGATGATGGATTTAGGACAATGGATTTGGATACATAAGGACCCAAAATGGATTTGGAAAATGGAAGTTTGAAAAACTTATGAATGAAGGAAACCTTTGGATTAGTGAAATTGGATGCTATTTCGAACTTTTCTTTTAGATTTGTTGCTTGATTAAGTAGCTTTGGAATCGACATGATTTTTTTATTTTTTTATTTTGAGCCTTTTTGGCCTTTGGATTTTTGTTTTGTTTTGGATCATATTTTTCTTTTCTTGAACATGTCTTTTAGAAGGGACATGTTGATCCTTCAATTTTTTATGGATTTTTGGTTTCATTCACTTTATCTTTGGCATTTAATTTTTGGCCATTGGCCTAGGTATGGGTGCATGAAGATAAATGGTATGGAGAGAGTGGATGAAATTATGGAGGATGAACATTGAAAGGAATTCAAGGACATGTTCCTTTTTTGATCTTTAATAGGTACATGAGGGGATAAAGTGGAAAACATGGATATGGTGGATGGATGTATGTAAGGACCCAAAATGGATGGAATTGGGGAAGGAAGGGGATTATGGATATAAGGTCCCAAAATGGACTTGGAATATGGGTGATGGGAACATTGATATTCACATGGAGGAATTTTGGATTTGGAAGGTGTACCGACATCTTGAGATATTCTTTCTTCAATGGGATACTTATAATTTTCAATGCAAGATGCAAGTCCATGTATATGGAGTTCATGAGTGGATTGGATAGGTGTAATGGGATTTTTTGAAGGATTGTGACCATGAGAGGAATTATGAGGGATAATAGTATCATGAGATGGATTTGGATCATGAAATTAAAATGAAGGGGTACTTTGGTCTTGACCTATAAGAGGATTATGTGGTCTTGACCTATAAGGGTGATGGAAAGGAGGAAATTTTGGAGGATATGAAGGAGAAAGTTTGAATTTTGGGATATAGGGACCCAAAATGGATGAAGGAGATGATGGATTTAGGACAATGGATTTGGGTATATAAGGACCCAAAATGGATTTGGAAAATGGAAGTTTGAAAAATTTATGAATGAAGGAAACCTTTGGATTAGTGAAATTGGATGCCATTTGATCTTTTGTTTTAGATTTGTTGCTTGATTAAGTAGCTTTGGAATCGACATGACTTTTTTTAATTTTTATTTCGAGCCTTTTTGGCCTTTGGATTTTTTTTTTTGGTTTTGGATCATATTTTTCTTTTCTTGAACATGTCTTTTAGAGGGGACATGTTGATCCTTCAAATTTTATGGATTTTTGGCTTCATTCACTTTATCTTTGGCATTTAATTTTTGTCCATTGGTCATGGTATGGGTGCATGAAGATAAATGGTATGGAGAGAGTGGATGAAATTATGGAGGGTGAACATTGGAAGGAATTCAAGGACATGTTCCTTTTTTGATCTTTAATAGGTACATGAGGGGATAAAGTGGAAAACATGGATATGGTGGATGGATGTATGTAAGGACCCAAAATGGATGGAATTGTGGAAGGAAGGGGATTATGGATATAAGGTCCCAAAATGGACTTGGAATATGGGTGATGGGAACATTGATATTCACATGGAGGAATTTCGGATTTGGAAGGTGTACCGACATCTTGAGATATTCTTTCTTCAATGGGATACTTATAATTTTCAATGCAAGATGCAAGTCCATGTATATGGAGTTCATGAGTGGATTGGATAGGTGTAATGGGATTTTTTGAAGGATTGTGACCATGAGAGGAATTATGAGGGATAATAGTATCATGAGATGGATTTGGATCATGAAATTAAAATGAAGGGGTACTTTGGTCTTGACCTATAAGAGGATTATGTGGTCTTGACCTATAAGGGTGATGGAAAGGAGGAAATTTTGGAGGATATGAAGGAGAAAGTTTGAATTTTGGGATATAGGGACCCAAAATGGATGAAGGAGATGATGGATTTAGGACAATGGATTTGGGTATATAAGGACCCAAAATGGATTTGGAAAATGGAAGTTTGAAAAATTTATGAATGAAGGAAACCTTTGGATTAGTGAAATTGGATGCCATTTGAACTTTTGTTTTAGATTTGTTGCTTGATTAAGTAGCTTTGGAATCGACATGACTTTTTTTAATTTTTATTTCGAGCCTTTTTGGCCTTTGGATTTTTTTTTTGGTTTTGGATCATATTTTTCTTTTCTTGAACATGTCTTTTAGAGGGGACATGTTGATCCTTCAATTTTTATGGAATTTTGGCTTCATTCACTTTATCTTTGGCATTTAATTTTTGTCCATTGGTCATGGTATGGGTGCATGAAGATAAATGGTATGGAGAGAGTGGATGAAATTATGGAGGGTGACCATTGGAAGGAATTCAAGGACATGTTCCTTTTTTGATCTTTAATAGGTACATGAGGGGATAAAGTGGAAAACATGGATATGGTGGATGGATGTATGTAAGGACCCAAAATGGATGGAATTGTGGAAGGAAGGGAATTATGGATATAAGGTCCCAAAATGGACTTGGAATATGGGAGATGGGAACATTTATATTCACATGGAGGAATTTTGGATTTGGAAGGTGTACCGACATCTTGAGATATTCTTTCTTGAATGGGATACTTATAATTTTCAATGCAAGATGCAAGTCCATGTATATGGAGTTCATGAGTGGATTGGATAGGTGTAATGAGATTTTGTGGAGGATTGTGACCATGAGAGGAATTATGAGGGATAATAGTATCATGAGATGGATTTGGATCATGAAATTAAAATGAAGGGGCACTTTGGTCTTAACCTATAAGAATGGAAGGAACAATTGGATCATGAGATGGAATGGATTCATATAATGGAGTGGAGGGAATGGAATTATGAGATGGAGTGGGTTGATCTTGACATGGAGGAAGATTAGTGAATACGGTAAAAGGAACATATTCATAGAATAGAGGATTGGTGGATGTTGACCTTGGAAATGAAAGGGAATTAATAATGGATGGTGTAGATGGAATGCCTTGGTCTTGATTAGGAAGGGGATCATGAGATAGATTAGGAGAGATAAACGGATTTTGAGGGATAAGGGAATTATGGGATGGGTAATTACTTGGATCTAAAGGAGAGGAGGAATCCATAAGGGCATGCTTTCGTACAAGATCTTGACATGGCACTGGGTGTATGACTTTGGGTGATTGGATCAATTTATTTTTAGTTTTTACTTGGGAAAAATTTCTATCAATGATTTTGGGACAAAGACATATTTATTACAAGGTGGGGATGAGGTTGATTTTGGAGGATTAGGATTGTATGGTGATTGAGAGCTAGGTAGGGGATTGGGCTGATGGTTTTGGACATTAAGCTCAAAGTATGGGGAGTTGCATGGAGGATTTGGGTTGGATGGAACATGAGGATTATGGACTTAGAAACATGGGGGAAGAGGACATATGTTTTGGAAGGTAGATTTTTTCTTTTGATCCCCATTTTGTAGGCTAAGGACATAATTCTTGAGTTCTTTAATTTATTTGGTAATGACATTTATGTTTGAGGAATTATGTGGGTTATGAATGGAATAATATGTGGATGAAGGATAATTAGGTGAATTTCCCTTGTCAATGGTAGAGGAAGAATATTAAATGTGAGATGGATTAGGATTGGACATACAATTTTGAGGACTAGTTTGGTATGTGGGTTGAATGGGAGGTATACCTCCATATCACCTTTTAAGATATTCAACCATTTGGTTAAGCCAATTATTATCCATCAACTTAGATGAGGAGTGATGAAGTATTTGATGATGGATGGAATATGACCTTAGGAATAGGAGCTATGTGCTAAAATGTTGACACACTTCTTTGAGTCATTATTTCCAAGATTTCTCAAGAATGAGGTTTCAAATGGTGACTCATAGCTCTCTATTCATGGAGTGCAAGGGCTTGTAATGGAGGCCCTCAGTTTGACCTAGTTTTTGCCCATGCGAGTACACCATAAAAAAAGAGATTCAAAGATCAAAATATGCATGCAAATGAAGATGCAAGCTAATCTAAATGCTAGCAATGCAAAGAAATGCAAGAAAGGAAATCTAATTTATGAAAGGAAATAAAAATGCAAGATTAATCTATGAAAGCAAATATGACTCTAAGATAATATGAAAATGCAAGGATGGAGCATGATGATGGAAGGTATGGATGCATGAGAGAAGAAGACAAGAAGAGAGAAGTTGCAATGAAGCTCCAATGTCCAAACTCTAAGGCTCAAACTCCTCCAAAATCACTCTCCAAACCTACAGCATAACAATACTATAGCAACTAACATCTATCCAAATGAGAAGGAGAGGGCTCCTTATAAAAGAAACTGTGGAGGTGGGAGACTTCTCACGAGAGCAATGTGGGATAAATCCCTAAAAAGAAAAGTAAGAGGAAAAAGCTCACCACTTAGAGATATGTACGAAAAAAAAAGGAATTTTTATTTGATTTATTTTCTTTTTTCATGAAAAAGAGAGCTTTAAGTGGGGATTTATTTATTTAATTAAAAGAGGGATTTTCTTATAATTAAATAAGATAAGATTATTTAATTAAAAGGGAGATTTTAATTAAATAAGATAAAACTATTTAATTAAAAGAGAGATTTTCTTTTAATTATATAAGATTATTTTATTTATTCAAAAGGATGTTTTCTTTTAATTAAATAAGATAAGAAGATTCCTATCTTCCAATAACAGCTGCTCAATGATCCCACAATACTCAAAAGGTAACTCATCCCTACCATCCACATTCTCTAAAGCCCACTTCACCAAGCAATCAACCACTATGTTCCATTCTCTAGGGATATGATGAAAGGAGACAGAGTCCAAGGAACTACAAAGAATTAGAGTTTATCTAATTAAAGAGGCTAATTGCCAAGTAACATCCTCCAAACTATGGTTATTCAAGATATCCACAACAATATGAGAATCAGACTCACAGATGATCCTCTTCCAACCTAAAGAGCATCCTCTCTCAACAAAAATCTTAATAGAAAGGGCCTCCATAAGATTATTAGAGTGTCGACCTTTATAAATAGAGAAGAGAAAAATCATACCACCACCATTACCTCTACCTATACCCCCAATACCAGCATGTCTAGGGTTCCCTTGAGAAGAACCGTCTGTATTAATCTTCAAGATCCTAGCAGGGGGAGGAGTCCAGCTCCCATCTCGACAAACCCATTGCTTGACCTGGAGAGGTCTTTTTACAAGAGTGCATCTCCATCCACTATCACCTAGGTTTACATTCCTCACAATAGCCTGATAACCAAGATCAATACGTTTAGAGATATCACACTTTACAAAAATAATCTCTTGAAGCCTACTAAGAATCATCTTCCACAATTGAAAACTTCCTAATTTGGAGTTACAAATTTTTTTGCAGTTCCTCTCCAGCCAAAGGTTTCAGAGAATGAAAATCAACCCAACCATCCACGCTACCCATAGGAAAGAAATCTTCACTGGAGGTATACCCAAAATTTCCCAAAAATCAATTAGAGAGGTAGCATGAATACAACCATGATGCCAAGCCTCCCACCATGTATTCCATATCTCTCTCAAAAAAGTGCAGAGAAAAAACAAGTGACAAGTGCATTCCTCATTGTTCAAACAAAGGAAGCAAATAAAAGGTCCCTGAAAACCTCGTTTGCGAAGATTCTCCCAAGTGAAGCATTTCTTCTGAACCAATAACCATAAGAAAAAATTACATTTGGGCCAAGAAAAGTTATTCCAAACCTTCTTCCACCAGTGCACTTTAGCTGGACCATGTAAATTCTTGTCAAGTATAACATAGCCTTGAGCGATAGTAAATTTACCTTTTGGGCTAGGAATCCAAGCTAAAACCTCTCTCACATTAAGGGAGTTGCAAAACCTACTCTCTAAAGCTTTAAAAAGAAGAGCACAATCCTCATTAGAACCACCCACAAACCACTCCTGAGGGTCTTTCTAGCAAGTCACCTCCACATGACCCATACACTTGATAGTCTTAAAATGATCCACCTTAAACCATTTAGCATTAGTAAAAATATGGTAAAGAGGCCGAAGTTGGGGGAAACCAGAAAGAATGGGAGGGTGGCCATCCCAAGAGTCCTTCCAAAATAGAGCATCCAAGCCTTCATTACAAATCCAAAAGAGACCCTCAATAAGTTGGGTTCCCTTCTTGAGATTGTCCCAAATAAAAGAACCTTTACCCACCAAAGCAAGCCATGGCACATCAAGACAATTAGCACTAGAAAAATACTTGTGGGCAAGAATCTTGGTCGAATATTAATCCTAATTGTTGCACCACTACCAATATAGCTTGGCATCCAAAGTCGTGACAACAAGAGCCATTAATCTAAGACCAAGGCCACCAATATTCTTCGACCTACACATAAACTCCCACTTGACTAGGCTCCACTTCAAGGATACAAGGCTGCCAGACCAAAGGAATTGTCAAGATAAAGCATCAAAATCCCTCTAAAAGTTGGAAGGGGGATCCTGAACACAACACTTATAAATGGGGAGAGATTGCACCACATTCTTTAGGAGAACTACTCTCCCAAGAAGCACAAAACGATTTCGAAGGTTCACCTGTAATGAGAAATGAGGAGGATGAGGTCACACATCTAAGAACCCAATTCACCCACTCCTCATCAAAACCAAAAGCCAAAATAATTTTCTATAAGAACTCCCAACTCACCCGGTCATAAGCTTTAGCCATGTCAAGTTTAATGAACATAATTTTCTCCTTAGATACAACCATAGAGTCCTTAGATACAACCATAGAGTGAACAACCTCCACTGCTATCAAAAACCCATCCAAAATTTGTCTTCCTTATAAAAAATCCACCCTATTAGCCAAGGAGTGATTTGAGTCTCTCAATAGTCAATTTGGTGATGATCTTATAGACAACATTACATAATGCTATAGGCCTAACTTGATCCAATTGATTAGCCCCTTCCTTCTTAGGTATGAGAGCCAAAAAGGTTGAATTCAAAGACTTCAACCTCTATTTGTTTCTATGTGATTCGTGAACCACATCTAGGATATCAAACTTTATTTATCCAAAAATTCTTGAAAAAAATCAATCAGAAATCTATCTGGGCTAGGGCCTTACCTTTTTTCATATTAAACACAACTTTCTCCAATTCAGGTAACAAGATAGGACTTAAGAGGGCCCCATTCATCTTAGCAAGGACTAGGTGGGGAATAAAATACAAAATGGCCCACTCCTTAGTCCCAGTAGTAAGATCCTCCTTAGTAAAAAGATTGGAAAAATAATTGACAACTTCCCTAGAAATTTCTTCACAAGAAGAGATCTGAGCTCCATCAGTTGAGACAAGAGAGGAGATAGAATTCCCGTATCTTTGAGCTTTAATTGAGTTATGAAAGAAAGCAATGTTCCTATCCCCCTCCTGAAGCCAATCAACACAATATTTTTGCTTCCAAAAAATCTCCTCTTGAAGCTCCCACTCTTCAAGTCCCTTAAGAGCCGAGGATTCGACTTTACTCAGATTAGAAGTCAACCCTTGGTCTCGAATCTGACGAGTAATATTATCCAACTTGGGTCGAGAAGCTATCTTATGAGCATGCAGGTTCCCAAAATATTAATTATTCAATCTCTTAAGCTTGTATTTCACATGTTGAAGCCTCTTACTGAAAATAAACATGGCTGTCCCATGGTCAGCATCCCCTCATACCACCAATCCAACATAAGGTCTGGTAGAGATAGGTATCTTAACCACATCAACCAAAATTTGAAAGAGGGATTTTTGGTGACTCTGTAAGGGGTGATGGAGAGCTTAATAGGCTAGTGATCAGAGCCTCTCTAGTCAAGAATTTTAGAACTGGTGATCTACCTGTTGTTCATCCAATAGCAGGAAACCAAAAATCTGTCAATCCTTTTTGAGATAACCTCCACATCACATCTCTAATTATTCCATGTAAAGATGCCATTGGTTGGCTTCACATCAATGAGATTCAAGGAAGAAATCATATCCCTAAGTAGATTTGAAGATGGGTCCAGCATGGCTAACCCCCCTCATTTTTCATCCATACTAGTAACAACATTAAAATATCCAGCCATAATCCATGGGAGAAATGGGTCCAGGGACTAGATGAATCTAATATGAGACCATAAATGGGACTTACCTAAAAAGTTAGTAGGAGCATAAATATTGGATAAAAGACACCTTTCTCTAGTCTCAAAACTAGAGGCAACTAGTGAAATGGAGGACCGACTAGAAATCCACCATAAGGGGGAAACTTTCCTTGGGTTCCATAAGCAAGCCATCCCCTTGAACTGTTCAAAGCACCCACCCCCTACTAAGAGCCCTAGGGCTAGATACGTGAAGCAGAATTAGCTAAACCATCCATAGTAACCTTAGTTTACTAAATAAAGAATACATTAGGAGACTGAGAATCAATTAATCTGTGAACCACCTTTTGTCTGGGGATGCTGTTCAACTCCCTTGCATTCCATGAAAAAATGATCATTTATGGGGGTGAGAGAAGTGAGCATCAATGGGTTTCATAGACCCAAACTCAACCAAAGTACCACCCATGATCTTCACCTTCTCTTGATCAGTCTTCCTACCACTCTTTGTTAGTAAAGGCCCTTTTTTGAAGGATTTCTGTTGGATTCCTAAGATAGGAGGAGCTTTATTCCCCTTTATGGAATCTAAAGTCCCCTTAGGAGTAAGGGGATCAGGAGCCACCAGAACTGAGCCCTTCACACCCTATAACCCTCGAAGGTCTCCAAAATCCTGAACTTGAGGAGGCAAATCAATAACCAACTTTCCAGCTTGTTGGTCCCTTGAAGATAGAATCTGATCCTCCTTCTGCACATCTTCAACTTGTACCTCATGCTAACATTTAGCCCTAGAAGAGAGCTCAATTGGAGTTCCTTCCTCTTGGACCAAGTTACCAAGAGCATCAAACTTGTTAAAAGTGCCATCAATCTGTCTGTCCATCTAGGTTCTCTTATTACCTTTGCTTTTGTTACGCGACTTAACCTAAATAAATCCCTCACTATCGGTAGGTCCATTAGATAAAGGAGCCTTCCCCTTGTCCACCCTAGGAGGTCCCAGGATAGCCAAAGGGGAAGACTTATTCCTAGGGCATTTGCAAAGTAAATGACCATATTCATGGAAAATTTTGCATCTAAATGGAATGGTCTCGTAATCTAGTTGTTGGATCTAGGAAGATGATCCCATGCAAATTTCCATAGAATCTGGCAACAGATTATTTAAATCAACTTCTACAGAAATATGGGAAAAATAAATTACCTTATGATCCTAGGTTTGTGTAGCCAAACCCACAAGTTTTCCAAGAAGCAAAGAGATTGAGTGAAGAATATCTTCCCTCCAGAATTCCAAAGGAAGCCTTAGAAAGTGAACCCACACAAGAACTTGCAAGGGGATATCCTCAATAGAGTTGAAGCCTGTGTGCCAAGGCTTGATGAAGAGCCTCACCTAGTTAAAGAAATAAGGGCCTCCTTCAGATGATTTATTCTTGTTTTTCACACTTGAAAAGATAATCAGAAAATAATTATTAGCCGCTAATAGAATCTCCATATCTCCTTCCAGGTTGCACACCCAATGTGCCTAGGATTCCAACACTGATAAAGAAAGGATAAGGCCCACAAATTTGTAAATGAGGACATGATTGCACCAGTATTTGACATCCTCTGAGACTTGCATAGGTTGAATAACCAAAACTGGTCGGTCCTCTAATCTCTGTAGACATCTGTTAACTTTTCTTAATTGAAACATTACTTTTGGAGAGGAATCACCTTCCCTAGATTGAGATTTACTTCAGATCCTTATCGCTGACATGCATCAGAGAACACAACTCACCCATCTCAATATCTCCGAATGAAATATGAGAAGAGACTATGTCTTGATCCCCCATGCAAATGAACCAGGGCTTCAACAAAATGAGAAAGAGATGGGGCATGAGCCCCACAATCATAGAACCTCGTAGGCCCCCCATTGAGAACACACCTAGGGTGGGTCTTAGACTAAAGGTGTCCACCCATGGGCTGGAAAATGGCCAAGACCACTGTTTGACCAACACACACCCCTACTAGCAAAAAATGTCCCCCTGATATCAGTAAAAAGCTCACCAGAGAGCTCAGACACAAGCACTAGATGTAGGTCGAGCTAGGGCACGCAAACCCTAGCATGAACTAGACCACCACCCAATTGCATTTTTCTTCATTCTCATACCAATCTCAAGAAAGATTTAAATTAAATAAGATAAACCTATTTAATTAAAAGAGATATTTTCATTTAATCAAATAAGATTATTTTATTTATTTAAAATGATGTTTTCTTTTAATTAAATAAAATAACATTATTTAATAAAAAGAAAGATTTTAATTAAATAAGATAGAATTATTTAATTAAAAAAAGATTTTCTTTTGATTAAATAAGATTATTTTATTTATCTAAAAAGAGGTTTTCTTTTAATTAAATAAGATTATTGATGAAATGATCAAACCTTAGGAAATATTGAAATGATTAAATTAATTGCAATTTGATCAAGGAAAATGATTTGAATTGATTCAGTAAAATATTGCAATGCATTGATTTAGGAAATTGATAAATTGAATCAGGAAATTGATAAATTGAAGAATTAGGGCCCATAGTCTAGGTGACAATTTTTGGGTGCATACATTTGCCCGTCTTTGACGAATGTGTGATCATTTCAGGAAAACATGTAGCCAAAGAATGCAATTGAAGTGTGAGGTCAATTTGGGATCACAAGACAACACAAATGTACGGTCAACTTAGGAACACATTAGGGCAAAGAATAAAATTATTTATAACAATTTTGTCTTGACAAAGGCAAGGTTGTCCTAGGTGGAACAAAGATTGATAAAGCTGAATCAAGGATTGAAGTTTAATAGGTAGTGCCCCCTCATGATCGAAATCAAAATGAAATAGAGGAGAAACAACAAATTGATACATTTGATGGAATAAAACTAAAGATAAGGTTCTTGATATTGTATATGAGAAAATGTTAGTATGCTAATAGAAACCAAATTTAAATAAAGCTTCTACAAACTAAACAAAATTCATAAACTTCAAGATAGACTAAGATGAGCTCTTAATTGAGAAAGTGAGCCATTAATGGGCTCTCTCAATAAGAAGCTCTCTTGTTGAGTAGCTTTGTCTAAATAGATAGGATGTATGCTCAAGCTTTATGCTTCAAAAAGGGCTTCAATGGATGATTGTGGATTTTTGGTGTGGATAGATGGCTTTAGTATGGATTTGGCTCTCAAAATAGCATTATAACTTTACTTCATGGATTGTGTTAAAATGACTTGGGAGAGGATTCCTTAAATAGGCAAAGGGCTTGAGGGATCAAGGGCTAGGATGCAAGGATGTGAAAAAGCTTATGGAGGGCTCAGATTGCATGAGAGGAGAGCACATGGATTGTGCTTCCTTATAGCCAATCAAGGAGTGACACATGTCACATGGTGAGAGGATGGAGGAAAGGGGAAGGATGAGTCAACAAAGGAGGCTCAAGGGATAAAATCTTCATAAAGACCCTCATAATGACTTGTAAGAGCAATAAAAGGGCTTGTAAGAGTCATTTATGACCTAGTGGACTTCATAAAGTTTTATGGTTGAGATATTTTGAGGGTGATGAGAGAAAATTCGACTTGGACTTGATTAGGAAGGTTTTAAGCTTGCTTAGGCTTGTGCAAATGATTAGAGGATGGATTAGGATGGTTTAGGATTAGCTTAGGGATAGGCAAGTGGATGGCATTTAATGAGGGTGGGTGAAGGAGGAGATATTTGTTAGCTTTGGCTTGGGTTAGTAAGTCTTAACCCATGTTTAGGGAATGTGACAAGGTTAGGAGGGGATTAGGATTAGGTTTAAAGACATCTTCTAGAAGAGTCTAGATTTTGGAGGAGGATAAAGACTTTCTAGAATAGTCTAGAATTTCCTAGGATGAGGATGGAGACTTTCTAGAAGAGTCTAGAACTTCTTAGGATGAGGATAAATTAGATTTTTAGGAAATAAATAAAGTTTTATTTATTTCAAGGGTTTGGGTTGAGGAGATATTTATTAAAACTTTTTTAATAAACATGAGGATTGATATTCAATTTTAATTAAATATTTTGAGTTGGGATTAGGGGTAGGAAATGATGGGATTAGCCTTTAATCAAAATTAAAGAAGGATTAGAAGATTTTGGAAGAGGTTATTGGTCATAAGGAAATTGGCCAACTTTTGGGAAAAAAATAAATTTTTTATTTATTTTAGGATTTTTGGTCAATTTATTAATTAAATAATTAATAAATAAGGAAATAATGTTTAAATAAGATTTAAACATTTTTGGGAGGGATTCCTTAATTAAATATTTTTAATTAAGATAAAAGGATTTAATGGCATAAAAATTAATTAATTAATTAAATAATTAATTAATTAATAAATGATGATGTCATCGGGAATTTTTCAGAAAATAAAAATACTTTATTTTCTAAAGGATTTTAGGTGTCTACATTTTGCCCCTCTTTGATGTGATGCCGCAAGTGGCATGACATCAAAGATAAGAAAATAAGATGCCCAAGGCTAGAGCAGAAGAGGAGAGAATGGACTATGAGATGCCCCCTCAAGAAGGCAGCGGGGAGAGAAAGCGAGGCTTGGTGGCTTCTTGAAAAATACAAGAATCTGGGATGAGCAAGGAGACTCAAATTGGATTAAGAGAAGAGGTTTAGTTAGCTCAAACTCTTACTATGGGAGAATGATAAAGGGAGAATCAGAGGCACAAGAGGAAGCAAGCTTAAGATCTCAGGGATTGCAGAGGATGAAGGAGCAGAGCGCTATAAAAAGAATCCAGGATAGGGAGATGGATGAGGGGATTATAAGGATGATGCAACAAGATTTCAAAGAGTTAGATTGGCGGAAGATGGGTTTCGGAGATCCCTAGGACTAGGATTGTGGATCTCGAAAGATGAGGCTTGGTGGATTGATTTGGATTGGTGGATCCCTAAGACTAGGATTGTGGATCCCTAAAGCTAAGAGTGATGATTGATTCAAAGAGATACTGATGCATCAGCTGGGGTAGGAGAGACGGATGCTGGATATGGATGGGGGATAATGGAGATGAAGGAAAACCATTGAAGCTTTTTGAGAGGGGGGATACTTCAAAGAGAAGTACCACCATGTAGTTGAGCACTAGATTTGCTATAGGACTATTGGTTAATTGCCAAGGTTACCAAGAACATCAAGGCCTTTTCACCAACCGTCCAAAGGAATGACAAACTAACTCAAAAAACACACACAAGGATTGCCCCAGCATCACACATGAATCCTAGAGGAAGCAGCGTGGAAACGACACTGGAGAACCCACAAGCAGAAAAGAAAAACAAACGAAAGACTTGATCAAGACCTTACGCTCTAATTGCCCCATTCGCAGCATACCATGATATGGAAGATCGTGGCAACCTTGAGGAGGGAACAAGGAGATTGCTTGGAAAAGATACTTCAAGACCCAAAAGGGAAGATCCCAAATCAAAAGAAAGTGAAAATCCAAAAGAGAGCCGTTTGCCAACGAGATGGGTAGGACAAGGCACTAACGGACCAAGATCAGACATGAGGAAAGCTATATCCTGCAAGGACCTATTGGAGAGCACCAAAGCTGGTGGATTTGGATGAGTGATGCATCTGGCAAGCTGAACTAAGAAAGATAACACTTTGGTGACAGGAAATCTAGCTAAAGGATGCGTTGGAATAGCTAACCAAGATGTGTGATGGGTGCAAGATGCTGATCAAGGACGAACTGACATGAACGCTGGATAGATACAATGGTACTAAGTTAAAGAGGATGTACAAGCTGATGGACCAAGATATGTTACAAATGTACAAGTTTGTTCATGTTTTGGTTTTTGTGAGATGGAAATGTTTGTGAAGGATGGGATGTCTATAATAGGTGATAGGTGGATAGGTAGATGGTTTGCGAAAAGCTTAAGGAAAATGGAATTCTTTGGGTGCATGTGATAGGATACAAGATAGGATACAAGATTATCTACAATTTGGAGTATGGTACAAGCTTTGGACAAGATTTGGATATACAAGGTATGGTACAAGACTTACAAGGTATAATACAAGCTTTGGTACAAGATTTACAAGCTGTACAGGAGGTATTTACAAGCTTCATCAGATTTTGGATATTTGGTTGGAACACCAAGGGAACAAGCAAGTGTGTCTTATGGGATGGTGGGTAAATGGATGAGGGATAGGATAGTGATAGATAATGGATTAGTCTTTAGTACACAAGGCGCCTGAATTACCAGGTTTTCACCAAGGTACCTATCCAAGGTGCTTGAATTGCCAAGTTTTCACCATTGGACGCTTGTTTCTCTTTACTATTTTTTTTTTTTTTTTGTATTTTTCAAAAGCCTGGTATACCAAGGATCTTCAAGCATAGAACTTCTTGAGATGAATGATGTTAGTAGGATCATTCAAGAGTTCTCCTTCTGGTGTAGATAGCTGATAAGCTCCAGAGCCAAAGGAAGCAGTGACAACATAAGGACCAAGCCATGTAGGTTCAAACTTGCCTTTCTTTTCTCGATCTACTTGGACTTTCATGTTTTCTTTGAGGACCATGTCACCTGGCTGAAAGTGTCGTGGAAGCACCTTCTTGTTGAAATTTCTTTTGAGACGAGTTTGATAGACTGTGAGATGATCATAGGCTTGTTGCCGCTTCTCATCTAAGAGATCTAGCTGGGTGAGTCGAGCTACTCTATATTCTTCATCTGATATTTGCCCTTGCAAAGATATGCGCAAGGAGGGAAGTTCAACCTCTATAGGTAGTACCGCTTCGGCACCATAGACTAGGGAGTATGGAGTTGTGCCTGTGGATGTACGGAAGGAAGTTCGATAGGCCCATAGGGCTGGATTTATTTGTAGGTGCCAATCACGGCCGGAATCATTGACAACTTTCTTTAGAATTTTTAGGAGGGTTTTGTTAGTTGCCTCTGCCTGACCATTACCTTGTGGGAAATATGGGCTAGAAAAGCGGTGGTGGATGCGGAGGGAAGTGCATAATTCTTCCATGTTGAGATTTTCAAAGTTACCTCTGTGGTCAGTGAAGATGGTGGATGGGATGCCAAAGCGGCAAACAATGTGGTACAAGATGAACTTGGAGACCTGAACTCCTGTAGCTGAGACTAGGGGGACTGCTTCCACCCATTTAGTGAAATAGTCTGTAGCTGTTATTATCCATTTATGTCCATCAGATGAGAGGGGTGTGATAGTTCCAACTAGATCAAGGCCCCAACAAGCGAAAGGCCAAGGTGGTGCAATAGGTTGTAGATCCTGTGCTGGAGCGTGCATAAGATTTGCATGTTGCTGACATGGGAGACACTTTCTGACAAAGTCACAGGAGTCTTCTTCAATGGTAGGCCAATAGTAGCCTGCTCTAAGGATTTGTCGTGCTAGGACAATACCACTCGTGTGGGCACCGCAAAGTCTAGAGTGTACTTCCTTTAACACCATCGCGGCCTCATTTTGGTCTAAACATCGAGAGAGAGTATCGTGATAACCCCGACGATATAGGGTATTGGCTATGATAACATAGCGGGATGATTTTCGGATGAGGTTCTGGCATTTGGTACGTGTGAGGTGAGGGGATATGATACCATCGTTAAGGTAAGCGTGAATCTCATGGTACCAAGGGGATTGGGAACCAACCAAGATACAAACACGGTTTGAATCCTCATTCGCATAGGCGGGTGTGAGGAGCTGCTCCACTAAAAACTCATACTGTGTAGCTGCTTGGGGAATTTCCAAGAGCGAGCCTATAGTAGCCATAGCATTTGCTGCTTTGTTCTGTATTCGAGGCACTTGTGTAAACTGAAGCTTTGTAAAATGTTGGGTTAGCTGATCAACTAGCTCTTTGTAGGGTAATAGCTTTTCATCTTTGGTTTGATATTCATTTAGGGCTTGCTTGATGATGAGCTGAGAATCGCCAAAGATTTGAAGCTCAACAATGTTCCATTCTACAGCTATCTTTAATCCTGCTATGAGGGCCTCATATTCAGCTATATTGTTGGTGCTAGGGAATTGTAACTTGAAGGCTTTTGGAATGTAATCTCCTTGAGGTGTGACCAACAATATTCCTGCCCCTGATCCATGAGATGTGTATGAGCCATCAAAATAAAGTTTCCATGGGGGTTGTTCTTCAATTAGACAGATATGCTCATCTGGAAATTCTGTGATCAACGGATAAGCATCTATTAGAGGTGCATCAGCTAGGTGATCTGCTATAGCTTGCCCTTTGATTGCCTTTCTATCCACATACTGGATGTCAAATTCACTAAGGAGCATAACCCATTTGGCCAAACGGCCTGTAAGTGCTGTTCTAGAGAGCATATACTTGAGAGGGTCAATCTTGGAGACTAGTTGGATGGTATGACTTAGCATGTAATGGCGAAGCTTTTGAGTTGAGAAGACAACTGCCAAACAAGCTTTTTCCATAGGAGTGTAATTGAGTTCATAACCAACTAGGGTTCTACTGATGTAGTAGATGGCTCTTTCTCTTTTGTAGTCATCAAGCTGTGCTAGAAGTGCCCCTAGAGCAGTAGGTGTTGCTGATATGTACAAAATTAGGGGACGACCAGGAATTGGTGGAACCAAGATAGGGGAATTGATGAGATACTGCTTGAGATGGTCGAAGCTGCGCTGACATAAAGGATCCCACTTGAAGTTCTCATCCTTCTTTAGTAAATGTGAAAATGGTGTACACTTATCTGCAAGCTGGGAGATGAAGCGCCGAACAGATTGGAGCTTTCCTTGAAGAGAGCGAAGTTGTCGCAGTGTCTGGGGAGGAAGCATGTCTAAGATAGCCTTGACCTTCTTGGGGTCGATCTCTATACCTCGTTTAGAAACTATGAAGCCTAGAAGCTTGCCAGATGTGACCCCAAAGACACATTTCTTGGGATTCAGCATGAGATGATATTTGGCTAACCTATCAAAGACTTTCTCCAAGTTAGCAAGATGATCCATGAAGGTATGAGACTTGACCAAGATATCATCCACATAATCCTCCAAAATGCTATGGATGAGATCATGAAAAATGGCTGTCATAGCTCTTTGATAGGTAGCCCCAGCATTCTTTAGGCCAAAAGGCATCATGTTGTAGCAAAAGGTTCCCCAAGGGGTAGTGAATGCTGTCTTATGCTGATCCTCTTCTGCAATCTTGATTTGATTATACCCAGAAAATCCATCCATGAGGGACAAAATTTCATGTCCAGCTGTAAGATCTACAATCATATCTATGTTGGGCAAGGGAAAATCATCTTTTGGACAAGCTTTGTTAAGATCTCTAAAATCAGTGCAGATTCTGATGTCACCGGAAGGTTTAGTGACAGGGACCATGTTGGAGATCCACTCTGAGTAGTCGATAGGTCGGATAACCTTAGCAGCTAACATTCTTTCTAATTTAGCTTTGAGCAATAATGCCACCTTGGGGTGCATTTTTCTAAGCTTTTGTCTGACGGGCTTGATCTTTGGATCAACTGCAAGATGATGAACTACAAGCTTTGGATCAAGTCCTGGCATGTCCTGATATGACCATGCAAATCGGCCAATATTCTCTCTTAAGACCTCAAAGAGGAGGTCAGCTTGGTCTTGTGATAGGGATGCAGCAATGTGAACAAGTCTGGGGATCTCTGAAGAACCAATGTTGACTTCTCGAGTATCCTCAATTAGAATAGAAGACACCTCTGGTCGATTATCTTGAGGAGGCAATGCTAAATCCTCATATTCTTCTTGTGGCTCTGGATTTTCTTGCTGAGGGGTTCTCTTCGTTGCCTTAGCTAGTCTCAGATTCACCTTAGTTCCAGTTTTGGGTGTATCGAAACTAGGTTGGGGATTTTCTCCAAAATACCCCTTGGGATCTAGCTTGTAGATATAGGCAGAATCTGGCTTTGTTTTCTTGTGAGGAGTTTCAGCTCCCATGAATCTTAGAAGTGCCTCCTCTGATGTGAACTCATCGATGTGTATGACACTTGGTTGGTCCCAATCTATGAGTTGTGGATGGGCGAGTGGTAGGTCAATGAGGTGGATGGATAGTTCTTGGAGAACAGAGTCTCCGAGGGAGATTTGGTCTAGGATATCGTCGTAGGCTCTCTTTTCAACTTCCTCAGGAATGTCTTCAATTTCAACAAGGTCGCGATGAATGTTTGAAAAAGCGTGACCATTCTCATTGGTGCCCCCAGTTGTGGGTATGCCAAAGCCAAGACCTGACTTCGATTCCCACTTGTGTGCGTCGATGGGGCACTGCATGCCTCTTTCTTCTGGTCCTAGACCACCACCTTGATAGTTCCATTTGTCAGTGATGAGCTTATGTTCTTGGGGATACTTTTGGCTGAAGTGATCAAGGCGTGCTTGATTTCTTTGAGGTGCATCCTTATGTAACCATTTGTTGATATCTGGAGTGACCTCCTCATGAAGAGGGATTTTTGAGGATACAAAGGTTGTTGGGCCAAACTGTTTGTATCGAGGAGGTGGAATTTCCTTAGCTTTGTGATATGTCGGTCGTCCATGGGCATGTGGATCAAGTGGGAGTGCCCGACAGCAAATGCATCTGACAGACTATACTCTCCACAACCTTTGTTATTGATCTTCATGGTAGACAGGGTAGAGGCAAGGATGGTTTCTGGGTCATTATAAGTGTGGGATGAGCTAGCGATGGATGTGCCGATATCAATTCCAGGGCAATGGTTTGTATATGAAGCTTCAACCGCATTGCAGTAAGCAAAGGGTTCTGGATCGGCATGGATGGTTACCTCAGTGCCTTGATGCGGAAATTTGATGCACTGATGGTAAGTGGATGGAACGGCTTTCATGGCATGAATCCATGGGCGACCGAGGAGGATGTTAAATGGTAGGTTTAGATCAATAACATGGCAGAGTGTCTCTTGGATGACTGGCCCAACCTTGATTGGCAGCAAAATAGTTCCTTCTGTGGTTCTTTCCAAGTTGTCATAAGATTTGATGGTGATAACCTCACTGATGATATCTGCCTCAGTATACCCAGCTTTTTTTATGAATTTTAGGGTGCAAATATTCAAGGCTGATCCATTATCTATCATTACTCTTTTTACAGCAAAGTTGGATACCATGATGGCTATGCGAAGCGGAAGGGTGTGATCTTGGTCGACCACGGGTATGTCGGTGGATTTGAATGATAGGACACATGAGGATGAGAGGTGTCCAAAAAGATTACGAAAATCAGTAGCATTGATATCAGAAGGGACACGAGATTCTATGAGAGCACTGTCAAGGATGTTCTTGTACATAGGACTAGTGCGAAGAAGGTCTAAAATGGAGATTTGGGCTGGCATGTTCCCAAGGTGTTCCAAGATATTGTATTGGCTTTTTGATGGAGCTGATGGTGTTGGTGTAACAGGTGGGCCTACGATGTTAAATCGTGCTCTTCGAGTGGTGATTGCACACTCATTGTTTGGTCCTTGGATATTGATAACATTGACGGAAGGCTCTTTCTCGGATATACAACCTATAAGGCTACCATAGTCTATATAGGATGAAGTGTGGTCATTGTTCTTCCCATGATGTTGGTTTGGCTGACGGTTGTTGGTGTTGTTGTTGTTGGTTTGGATAGGTGATTTTCCAGGATTTTGGTTGTGGTGTGGAGGAAAAGCATTTTGATAGATCTGTAAGCCTGCATTGGGAGAGGTTTGGGCACCAACAGTGATTTCCTTCTGATCAATGAGGTCCTGCACATAGTCTTTCAGTTTCATGCATCTGAGGGTAGTGTGACCTTTTACCCTATGAAATTTGCAGTACTCATTATCTTTGTACCATGCAGCTTTGGATTGGCTTGGGTCAATTTGCTGGGTAGGAGGAAATTTGATGAGGTTTTCTTTGACTAATTTCTCAAAAATGACATCCAATGGCTCGCCAAGGGGTGTATAGTTTCTAGGTGTAGGTTGGAATCTAGGCTTTTGTCCTGCAGCTACATTGATGGCATTAGCTTGATTGCTAGACCCTTGAAAGTTGGGTCTTGGAGTGTGGTTTTGATAGCTTTGGTTATTTTGTTGTTGGTAGTTGATAGCTTGTTGATTTTTTGGTTGATATGGTGGGTTGGACTAGTTGTGAGAAGGACCAACAATATTCACATGTCTGGTGTCAGTGACGCCATCTGTTGCAACGTGCTTGTTTTTGTTCCAATACCTAGACTTGTCATTGGAATGTGTTTGATTTTGGTTGGCTTCCTTGTAAAGCTTGACCACACCATCTTTAATGAGTCCTTGCTCAAGGATCATTCCTTTCTCTTTGATATTTTTGTAGGTTTGCAAACAGTTCATGGTCATGTGGTGAGCCAAGCTAGGATGGGCATTATCAATAAACATTTTCACAACATGGCGTTCTGGCAAGGTGCAGGATATGTGGGTGGTAAGGGTTTGCCATCTTTGCAGGTATTCGGCAAGGCTTTCTCCACCTTTTTGCTTGGTGTGGACAAGATCAACTATTGATAGTTCTGTTTCAACAAGATGGGCATATTGGGCTACAAATGCCTCAGATAATTCAACAAAGTTTTTAATTGTACCATAGGGGATTCTATAAAACCATTCAAGAGCTGGTCCGGCTAAGCTTTTGGGAAAAAGGCGCAAGAGGAAGACATCATTGTATGCTACATCCTGGCAGTGCATGTAAAATTCTTTGATATGTGTGACAGGGTCTCCTTTTCCTCTGAATTTGTCAAATTTGGGTACCTCAAAGTGTTTGGGAAATGGTGTCATGGTAATGGCTCTGTCAAATGGGTAAGGACACACATTCTCAAACTTGAATGTCTTCGGATCATTCCCTTCTTGGATGGCTTTCAGAGCTATCTTCATTTGCTCCCATTCTGAATTGATAGGTGATGGCTGGGGTGCCCCCAATGTAGGAGTGCCTTGAGGTAGGTATGTACTGGATGGGGCCACTGAATATGGATGGCTATGAGGGATTTGCTGATAGGGATTGTACATTGTTTGGGCAGTTGCATGGTGGATGATAGGTTGCTGAGGGGGAGGTGGCGCATATTGCTGCATGTGCTGCGAGGCTTGCTGTTGATATGGGATTTGAGGTTGGGATTGAGGAACATAAGCTGGCTGTGGGATAAATGGATTTCTTTGTGGAGGTAAGGTATAAGATGGTTGAGAGGCTTGGGGAAAGGATTGGGGGGCTTGTGGGGTTTGACCAATATATGTGGGTTGTGCCCCCATTTGGGATGGTATCTGCAAATAATTGGTGGTTGGCTAGGGTGGTGGATTACCTCCTAGAAGTGGCATTGAAAAGTAGTTGGTAATTGGAGGTAATGGATTAGTTGGTGGTGGAGGTGGTGGGAATTGAAAGCTTGGGAATGGAACTGATGGGGTTTGATAGCTTTGTGGTTGGATTTGGAAGCTTGGTAGAGTGGTGGCAGGGGCTGGGGTCACTTGGGAGCTTGGTAGAAAATTGGTAGTAGCTTGTGGGATTTGATAGCTTTGTGGAGTGAGGGTAGTAGCTTGTAGATTTGTGGCTAATGGTATTGAGCTCCCAAGACCTAATGGAAATGATGGGATTGTGTGTTGGGCTGCAGTGAACAAGCTGGGGGTGATGAAAGGTTGATTACTTGGCCCCATGGGTGGCATCCCTGTTGTATATTGCTGAGGTTGGCCAAAGATGCTAGCACTGATTTGGGAGATGGGTGGATTTGGAAGGCTGGGTTGGGGAGCAGCAGCAGCAATAGTGAAGGGGGTGAACGGTGAGCTGTTTTGGGTAAAGGGGGTTTGGAGCGGAGAGGTATAAACCAAGGATGGAGTGGTGGTGGCTGGGTTGGCTTGCGGCATGGAGATTTCAACTTGGGTGGATGATGGTATGTTTGGGTCTGTTGGATCATATGGATTGGCTGGAGGCTCTTCTTTTGGCATATATTGCGGATAATTTGGATCATAAGAGCCTATGGGTGGTGGTAGCTGCCCAAACAATGGGTGAGATGGATCTGATAATGGAGGGGGTCTTCCAAAGTCAAAGGTTCCTACATTTTCCCTTCAAAAATTAGCCATGATTGTCTCTTTGTTCTTGTCTATAATGGCATTTACCAATACTGCATTTCCTGGTTGGTTCATGAAAGCTTCAATGTCAGTACGTGATGGCATAGCTTTCTCTGGGCTGAAGGAGGGCTGAGTGCTCAAGGGGGGTGAGGCTGTTCGATCCAAATGATAGGGCTCCATTGTTTCTTTCTTCTTGGCTAAGCGAGTGACGGGTGGCATGAAAAATGCTCTTAGGGATGAGATGCAATAATGCTGATGGATGCAAAAGGGGGAAGGCTTCTCTATGCAAATGATTTCCTAGGTTAAGGCAAAGCTATACGAAAAAACCTAAGGAGGATTGGGTTGGAGATTCTAACTTCAAAGATATGTTGCCAAAGCACGAAAGGTCTGCTTTCCTATGTGTAAGCTTGGTGGTGATTGTGTCAACTTAAGGATAGACTGATGATCCTTTAGGAAGGACACGAGATTGACCACTTGTGGATCCCAACCTTTAGCTTAAGGTGATGAGGGATAACAAGTGACAAAGCTGGATCACCCTAGACAAAGCTCTGTCAAAGGGATAACCTTGGTGAGATTGATGGATTTGGAAGATTTTAGGAGTGGCAAACTTTTGGCAAAAGTGACAACAATTGTGAAGGCTTGGATGTGAGGTTTTGATTGCTGGCTAGATGGTTTGATTCTAAATGAGATGGATGAGCTAATAATGCTTAAGGGGATAACCTAAGATGGTTGGCTTTTCTACAAAAATGACTCTAAAGTGAAGCTTATCCAAGAAGATGTGGAGAAACAAGGGTGTCTAATCATAGAAATCATGCCTAGTTGGTAAGGCATAAGCAGGATTAACTCCTAGATGTTGGCTAAATTTGATGGTGCGCTCTAACCAGGCCTCTTGAAGTGCTTTGTCGGTAGCTTTTGCCTCTACTTTGTGGAGTTTGGCAATTTGTGGGCTTGGTGTTATTTCTTTTCTCTTGGCTGAAAGTTCTTGGTATGCTAGAGATGGTTTGAGTTTAACTTTGTGGAACTTCTGTTTGGGTTTGAGTTGCTCTGACATCAATTTCTGAATTTGCTTGGCTTTGAGAGATCTTGGTTGTTTTGCTTCAACTCATTCAACTTCTGGAATAGGCAGTGACTACGCTAAGTATGCCCTAAGCTAGGATTGACCAAGTTTGGCAAACATTCATTCAACAAATAAAAGATCAAGCAATAGATAGAAACAACCAGATAGAAGTTTTTGATTCTCAGAAAGTGATACTTGCGCCAAGGAGTGTGTATGTTCTACAAATGTTTCGATCAGTCACCTCAAACACATTAACATCCTAGATGGTTGTCTACAAGGCTGACAGTTGGTTTAGCTATGGAGTCCTCGATATACCCAAGGTACGTGAGGCCCAAATCCGTAGATGAGACCAAAAAGATGTCACACAGCCGAGAGGAGCGGTAACCCACTTCTCCTCTTTCACTTCTCAAGGGTATAAAGTTCCTTGAGGCTTAGCCCGAGTGACAAAATCTTGATCCCAAGAGAGGTGTCTTTCGATTCACCTTCCGATTCTTATACTCCGCCAGAACGCTGGAGTTGAGGTCGTCCAAGGGGTGATGAAATCCCCAAGCAGGCCTCCTAAAAAGAAACAAGGTTTTGGATCCTAATCTTATGCACCCAAGATGGCCTCGAAAGACGACAAGGGGAGAGAAGACTTGGATGACCTTGGGCTAAAAAACACATTTGTTCTTTTACCAACTGACGCTTAAGTTTTCTGATCTAGACTTTGCAAGCACTCATGTTTAAGATACAATGTTTATTCCAACTTGAAGCGCCAACAAAAGTAAATCGATCGAAGAATGAAAACAATAAGAAGAGTTAGGGTCAACAAAAGCAAACTCGCGCGCCCAGAGGCCCTCCACGTCAAGTATCGATTAATTTTCTTTAAGGCATTCAAGATTGAGTGTGAGTTTGTTTTAAGCCCAAAAGAAAAGTGTGTGAGATTCAATTTCAAGCGCGCGCTCGAAGGCTCTCCACGTCAGTTGTTGTTCAATTTTAGTGCCCAAACTTGAAGTGTGATCGATTTAATCTAGATTTTTGATCATTTAAGAATTTTGATAAAGTTAAAGCAAAAATTCAAAGACCAAGTGAGTGAGTTAGATTGTGGAACATTTAACACCTTTTTCAAGTAGACCCATCCCCATAAATGGCGCTGAGATTGCAACCAATGGTTAATATTTGATGGGTGATTAGAAAAGAGGTGAGTCCAAGGAACTACTCAAATTGATTTTTGCAAATTTGTATTTTAACTTAACAAGGTTTCTTAAATGTCCAAAAATCAAACTTTACCTAGATTGCATGTGGAAAAGAGATTTGTTTTGTTCAATTTTTAGAAGCTCCAAATGAAGTGTTTGATATTGCAATAGTTAATTGATCCTTAGAATTCAAGATTGGATTTGTTGTTTTAACCATGCATTCAAGGAAAATTTGATTTTAATCCATGGCATTCAAGAGTGATTTTAGCAACATGCATTCAAAGAAAAGTGGTTAAACATTCAAGTGTTTTCTTTTGAGCATTCAAGATTGAGATTTTGTGTGTTGTTTTAAGAACTTTGAAGTGCTTTGTTTTAACCTTAGATCATTCAAGATTGTTTTGGACTCAAAAGTGAAAATGACTCTTTGGACTTTGGTTTTCATTCAAGATTTTGTGTTCTAGTTTGCATATTTTAAGCCCAAAAATGATATTCCTAGATTGTTTTGATGCATGAAAATCCTAAGAAACATTCAAGATTTTGCAATAAGACATTTGTTTGGAACAAATAACAAAGCTTTTAGGACAATTTTTGGCAACCATTTAGGACTCTTAGTTTTTATGAGATTTTTTAAAAGAACTTTAGTGTGCACTTAGTGTTGATTTTGAACCTTTTGAAATGGAAACTTGAAGTTCTTTTTAAATTCCAAAAATGAAGTGTTCCTAATTTTGCATGAATGTATCTAAAACCTTGATGTTGCAAGGATGCAAATGATTAGATTGGTTTAGTTTCACTTGTTAAAAGATTTTTTCTTTTTTGCAAATTTTTAATTTTTCAATGGATTTAAGTATGATTTGGGGGTTCATTTTAAGCACTAAAAAGAAGTGTGTATGATTTTGCTTTCTTAAAAAGAAATGGCCAAGATCTCCCACAAGAAGAAGAAGAAGAAGTAGATGGAATAAGAAGAATATAGACAAGAAGAAGAAGAAGAATTTCAAGTTCTTTGTCCACCTATAAGCTTGAAAAATCTGCAAACACTATGAGATAGATTATGAGTTCCTTTGTCTTCTTCATGCTCATGTGGACCTACAAAACCAATTTATACAATCCTACCAATCACAAAAACAAGAAAAATTAGCCAAAATCAACAAATGACATACAAAACTTGACTAAAAAAGCTAATGAAGATGACCCATGCGGGGTCCCACCGGGCGTGCCAAAATGTATATGAGAAAATGTTAGTATGCTAATAGAAACCAAATTTAAATAAAGCTTCTACAAACTAAAAAAAATTCATAAACTTCAAGATAGACTAAGATGAGCTCTTAATTGAGAAAGTGAGCCATTAATGGGCTCTCTCAATAAGAAGCTCTCTTGTTGAGTAGCTTTGTCTAAATAGATAGGATGTATGCTCAAGCTTTATGCTTCAAAAAGGGCTTCAATAGATGATTGTGGATTTTTGGTGTGGATAGATGGCTTTAGTATGGATTTGGCTCTCAAAATAGCATTATAACTTTACTTCATGGATTGTGTTAAAATGACTTGGGAGAGGATTCCTTAAATAGGCAAAGGGCTTGAGGGATCAAGGGCTAGGATGCAAGGATGTGAAAAAGCTTATGGAGGGCTCAGATTGCATGAGAGGAGAGCACATGGATTGTGCTTCCTTATAGCCAATCAAGGAGTGACACATGTCACATGGTGAGAGGATGGAGGAAAGGGGAAGGATGAGTCAACAAAGGAGGCTAAAGGGATAAAATCTTCATAAAGACCCTCATAATGACTTGTAAGAGCAATAAAAGGGCTTGTAAGAGTCATTTATGACCTAGTGGACTTCATAAAGTTTTATGGTTGAGATATTTTGAGGGTGATGAGAGCAAATTCGACTTGGACTTGATTAGGAAGGTTTTAAGCTTGCTTAGGCTTGTGCAAATGATTAGAGGATGGATTAGGATGGTTTAGGATTAGCTTAGGGATAGGCAAGTGGATGGCATTTAATGAGGGTGGGTGAAGGAGGAGATATTTGTTAGCTTTGGCTTGGGTTAGTAAGTCTTAACCCATGTTTAGGGAATGTGACAAGGTTAGGAGGGGATTAGGATTAGGTTTAAAGACATCTTCTAGAAGAGTCTAGATTTTGGAGGAGGATAAAGACTTTCTAGAATAGTCTAGAATTTCCTAGGATGAGGATGGAGACTTTCTAGAAGAGTCTAGAACTTCTTAGGATGAGGATAAATTAGATTTTTAGGAAATAAATAAAGTTTTATTTATTTCAAGGGTTTGGGTTGAGGAGATATTTATTAAAACTTTTTTAATAAACATGAGGATTGATATTCAATTTTAATTAAATATTTTGAGTTGGGATTAGGGGTAGGAAATGATGGGATTAGCCTTTAATCAAAATTAAAGAAGGATTAGAAGATTTTGGAAGAGGTTATTGGTCATAAGGAAATTGGCCAACTTTTGGGAAAAAAATAAATTTTTTATTTATTTTAGGATTTTTGGTCAATTTATTAATTAAATAATTAATAAATAAGAAAATAATGTTTAAATAAGATTTAAACATTTTTGGGAGGGATTCCTTAATTAAATATTTTTAATTAAGATAAAAGGATTTAATGGCATAAAAATTAATTAATTAATTAAATAATTAATTAATTAATAAATGATGATGTCATCAGGAATTTTTCAGAAAATAAAAATACTTTATTTTCTAAAAGATTTTAGGTGTCTACGGATATAAGATGAAAAATATAAGGATCACAAAACCAAGGTAGATCATCAAGCATGAATGATTATGCCCCAAAGTTGAATTAGAAGAAAAGAAGTGGGGTGAAAGCAAATGGAAGGTAGAAGTTTGGAAGAGGTGGGAAGAAATCGAAAGAAGAAAGAGATTTTTCCTCAAGAAAGAGAACACCTAAATATCAATCAGCTGTTTACGATAGAAAATTTTGATTGAGATCAAGAAAGAAGATAAGGAAATGGAGATCAAGACATGACCACAGTTGGTTAAAAATCCATAAGAAAGATGAAGGAAAACCCTCTCAAACTCAGAATTCAACCTAAAAATGAAGTCTAATAATGCAAGCTACATGAAACTGCAAAAGTGTACTTGCAATAGAAGAACCGTAACATAGGATTTTGTGTTCATCTTTCATTAGAGAATGTTAAGGAAATTATTTTTATCATTGGGGCAATATTAATAGACATCGAAAAATCACACAATCATCACTAGTCACAAGCGCAACTATGAAGATATGAATGTGATTTATATTAGACTGGAATGTGGAAAGATTCTAACATAAGCATCAAAGACATAACGGTCAAGATGACTCTAATGTTAGCTTACCCAATTTAATGTAGAAAAACCATGTTTGCATCAAGGCATAAATGCTAGGATGACCATAAGAACGGTTGTGCAAAAACAATCAAGGATAATGGCTCAAATCTCCTAAGTATTTCAAGGGGACAACAAGAGATACTCTAGAGTTTCAAGACCACATCCACAAGAAAAAAGAAAATAAAAAAAATGCTCCATGTCCCAAGTCCTCTAGATATGCAAATTAGAGAGACATTTTAGACAAGAACACTCAACAAAAATCAATAACAGTCAGCACACAAAGAAACAATCATGACACAGCTCAAGCATTAAGTGTTTGTGTTTAAAAATCTAAGTGTGCTAATTGATACTGAGTTCTGAGCATAAGGATCAAATTCTTGCAAGTAGGTAAGATCACATGAAAAAATTGGGTAAGACCAAACCAATAAGTGTTGAAAAACATTCGATGTCAAGGGTTGTATTAAAAAATACAGTTGGGGTGGTGTTGAAAAATACTATTTATGAGGTGTCCTAAAGACCAATGCATCCAAGAGACCAAAGTTAACATAGTTATGCACCCTAGACAAAGAAAAAGACCAATTCCAAACCAAGGAAACAAGGACAAGGAATAATGGAGAAAGGCTAAGTGTCAAGGACACATCTAAGAAATAGGGGTACAAAGGCCTCAAGTAGCACCCATTTCTAGGTTTTCACCACTTGGATTTTATTGCAATTTTTTTTCATCATTTTTTTTTCGAATATATAATTTTTTTTGGAGATACATCAAAGCGCCTATTGCTAGGTTTTCACTAAGATGATCATTTTAAAGGAAATTTTCCAATTTTTTAAATTTTTGACAATATATAATTTTTTTTGGATTTTTGAAATATATCATTTTTTTGAATTTTTGAAATATATCATTTTTTTGATTTTTGAAATATATCATTTATTTTTATTTTTTCAAGATCAATAAATATGTATACAAAGGATGCCCTCGGGCATCATGGATAAAACTTCTTTAGGTGCAAGATATTGATAGGATCAAGGAGTTGCTCTCCCTCTTATGTAGATAGTAAACAAGCACTGGACCTAAAAGCTGCTATAATGATGTAAGGTCCAAGTCAATTAGGCTCAAATTTCCCCTTTTGATCTCTCTGTTGTTGATTCTTAGGATTCTCACATTGGACAAGATCTCTCACCTGGAACTCTCTAGGGCAAAATTTTTTGTTGAAGGCTTTGGACATGTACTTTTGATAAACCATCATATGGTCAAATGATGCTTTATGTTTCTCATCTAGAAGTTCTAACTCTTGAAGTCTCATGGCATGGTAATCTTCATACTTAATCTAATTACAAACTTCATTCATTCATTCATCCATTTATGAACTCTAACATTCAATCAACACAATCACATTATATTCATTAATATGATATAAAATTCATTAATACAAAATACTAATCAAGACTTCATTAACACATAACAATATTCATTAACATAAAATAAAAATTAATATTAATACACAACATTCATAGATTATTACTTAAAGAAAAGTTCTTTCATTATCCAACAAGGACCTGTAATAAAAAAAAAACTCAATACACTAATATTACATGGGTTTTTATTGAAAATTGAATCCAACAACACTTTTGCATTATAATACAATGAAGTTTTTGCAATTTTGAGTGCAATTCCTTGTGTCTCCAAGGATCCAAAACATAAAAAGACAGTAAACATATGCATACAAATGTTTTGGAGCAATAACTCTTAGTGAGCATATCATTCAATGCATTGAATTGTGTAAAATGTAGTCATGATATAAAATTGGAAACCTAAATAAGTTCAACCATTTCATGTAGTCATAGCATAAACACTAGCATTTCCATAAGAGATATAATCAATATATAAGCATCTGGTAGTGACCACAAAAAGAGAAGTTAACTGATTTGCAAGATGCTAAACTTTCAATCAAGCAAAACTTTGTTGAAAATGGAAATCAGTAATGTTTGTAGAGAAATGTAACATACTTGGGATTGCCAGGGGAATCGAGAAGTTTTGATATGCCCATTCCAAAACAAAATAAGAGAATCAAAATATAATAAAGATATTACTGGCGAGGGCAATATATTTAGAGAAAGAAGCATCTCTATTCAAGTCCTTAGAACAAACAACATTACAAAAATAAGTTGATGAAGATTTAATGAAGCATAGAACTTTCTATTTATTTTGACTACAAAGACTTGAATATGGAAGCAATAGAACTGTCATAACTATTTTGAATGTTATTAAGTCAAAAAAACTTAACTAATTGTTACACATATAATTGAACAATGCTAGAGACACATTAGTGATGTGCCAAATCTTTTCTTCTAACCATGGAACTAATAGTATCAACTAACCTTCAGGTGGAGTAATCATGCCAGAGCTTGTTGCAATTGATGCATTTGCCATAGTTAAAGAGATGGGAAATGCAAACCAGTGTGTTCTTATTTTTTTTGGATGCATTTATGTGATGAGGCACTAGAAGACACTATTAGATATCTTAGTGCAACTATTTCTTCCATCTAGCTTTAGCATTTTCAGTCACTAACTACTGAAGTAAACCGTTGTCAATGAAATAAAGTAGGTTTCCTTCTCAATATGTTGTTGAACTATGTACAACCTTATAATGATGTTTGTTAGTACTTTTATACAAAGTAACATATATCCAGACATGCCAACTAACATTCAAGCATCTCAAGAGCAAATGAGTGCTACATTAAAACCAAGGTAGGCCAAGAACATGGGAAACAAAAAGCTAATAGAAAGTTAAGCAATCAAAATAAGAGATAGGTAGCATTGGCCTATAGGTGTTGTAGGAGTCTCTTGAGCTGCACTAACCACATGAAAAACTCCTCAAGAGTGAGACTTTCCATAAGAAAGGATCTCTTTCACATTTATTTTATTGATCATCTACTCATCTTTCTTGTAGGTCATAAAACCTAGGCTCTCGTAGGTTAGTTGTATGGATGAAAAATCCATAGAGAGGGTTATGGAGCTATGCAAGGGCTTTAGGAACTATTTTGAGAAGAATGAAACAATTTGCTAAATTCTATGAGGGTTTCTACATTTCAGGGATTGATTGGGAGTTGATTAGAATGTGCATCAAGGGACCTTTGGGATCATTTTGGAAACTTTTTTTACAATTCCTTTTTTTGGAGAGTATAGGGGAGACTCCTAGGTTGCCTATAATATTCAAGTATCATCCATGGACTAGTGGCATCAGTTAAACCTCAATTTAAAGTCTAAATGATTAGTTTATGAATAAATTAGAAATAATTAAATTATTACCTAAGTTTGATTAACATAAAATAAAATAAAAGGTCTCATGGCACAATCCCCTTGGAAATTGAGCTATAAGTTATATTTAAAAGAGGGCTACTCTTATTCATGATAATTAAGGCCTTAGTGGTTTAATTCCCTATAGGGAATAAAATAAAATATAATAAAGTTAATTAAGATAAAATCAAGAAACCCCTTAATTGTTCAATTCACCTGGAGTGAAAAGGAATATGTGATAGGATTGTGGGAAGCCATTCTCAATTATCCAAGTTATTATTTTCAGAACAACATATTGAAGTTTTAGCTCTATGAAGGGTTGGAGCAATAGTCAAGGTTCAAGGAATGAACACTCTTCAAGGTTTAGAGATGGCATCAGAGTGTCTTCAAATTTGGAGGAAGATTCGCATTGGACTGAGAAAAAAAGGACATATTGGTTATTCAATTATAGGAGACTGTAAGGCAAATCAGATACATTTTTGACTTCATTTCCTTGGCCTTATTACCTCTAGGCCAAATCTAGGCATCCACAAGTTTGGTGTTAAGGCTTGAAAAATCATTTCATGAGCATCAAGTATCAGGTTACAGATCAAAGTTTTGGAGTTGTGTATTAATCATTTTCTAATTAGTTTGTTCTAGCCATAAAACATCAACAGTGACTACAAACCATTTCTAGCTAGACGTTGAGCAGTATGATCATAGCAACTAGAAGCAACACAAAATTAGAGTTTGGTGGTTTCTATCAGCAAGACAAAAATAACAAAGATCACAATTAAGAGTTGCAAAATATTCAATCCAAATATTGCAACTATTACATATAAGTAACTTGGTATGGCTAGATTATAAATTATTTGAATAAAAGTAAATTTCAGATTTTTGGTCTCTTTGGTGTGATTTATTTTCATAGTTAGTTTCCTTTCAGTATGGTTATCAATTTCCAAGCTAAGCATTGAAATTTCTATGATAAAAAAATTACAAAAAAATTGGAAAAAAACAAAAAACAAAACCAAACAAATTTATCATAAAATGTTGGTGAAAGACAATCTTCACCAAAGCCATTGTGTAATGTCCCATTTTTGTGCTACCACTGTCTTTAGCAGAGTTGGCCTATTATTTGGTTCCTATAGGCTAGTAGACCACATAGGGGACCCATTTAGAAGCTTTTGGAGACATATTAGGGCTTTGTGAGCTAGATTGACTAGTTTGGGACAGATTCATATATTTTTGAAGGAATCTCTATTTTTGAAGGGTGGACTAGGAGTTGCTTAAGATGTACCAGGAGACCTTTGGGAACAGCCTAGAGACTTTTGGCATAGTTCCATTCTAGGAGAGTTTGTAAAGTTTAGGTAAGGGACTGTTAGTTAGCTTGTAGTGGTAAGACAACATTAGTGGACATGTGTCATCCGACAAAACTTAGATCAGGGTCCAAGCGAATGAGCTACAAATAATTTGGAAATAATTTAATTATTTCCTAATTTATTATTGATAAATTATTAATAAAAATGATTAATATAATCACTTTATGATAGAATAATTTATTAAAATAATTTTCCCAAGTCCCTAGGTAATAAAATAAAGTTATAACTTAAAGAGGGCCACTTTATCATGATGAATGATGGGCCTTGAAGAGATTCAGTTTCCCTAGATGTGAATTTAATTAAAATAAAACATATCATTGTTTAATATTTTAAAAGCCACAAAACCCTAAGAGGTTTGAATGGCTTGGAGGGAAAAGATAAAGAATAAAAGAGGGAAATTATGGAAGAATCTATTTATTCTAGGTTACTTTGTAATTGTGTTTTGGGAGATGGAGCTCTGTGCAAGGGTTTCAGTTGTTTGCATCATCTGAGAATGAAAAACCTCAAAAAAGTAACAAGCCTGTAGGTGTGAGACCATTCAAGGGGTTGGAATCTATATGGATTAGCATTGTATTTCATTCCCATTGGAAGATGATCAACAATTCGTAAAATTTGGTTTGACAATTTGAGGCAAAGTAATATTTCTTGTTACAGTTGTAGATCAATGATTTGGGAGATAGGTTTTAGCTAATTTAGTGCACAGTTACCAATCCTACAATGCCAAATCTTTCCCCGCAACTCCTAGGTTGGATGTTGATAGAGAAAATTGGAAAATTAGAACTAATTTCAACCATTTTCAAGCAAAGAATATACAATATTAGGACTTCATGATATTCTTGAAGGTTGGAGAAGGCAGATTGAAGACAATTTCTCAGCCATATTTCAACAAGGGCAATAAGATTTCCAAATCTAGGTGACATTGGGCATTATTAGTAGTGAGTTACAGTCTAATAATAGAGGTTTATTGCTGCTATCAATATTTTGTCTTTAGAGATTTAGAGTTTGCTGAAAACAACATTAATTCATTGCTTGCAGTCAAGTCAAATATCTGATTCTAATCAATAGCATTTAATATAACTCTGATGAAGTCCTAGTCCATATTCCTCTTTGACGTTAATTCTATGCTATGTCAGGGTCATGACAATAGTATTCATTGTCATTAGACATTATAGGGGTAGATTATATTATAGAAGCATCTTGTTGTGCACAAGTGTTGTGGATGAAGTAGACACTTAAAGATATGAAGGTTGTAGATTATGAAGTAGTTTAATTATGTGTTATAATACAAATGCTATAAATAATATAAGTGTTATTAGTATTTTAAAGAATCCAATAGTGCATTGGAGGACATAGTATATTTCTATCCAATGTCATTTCTTGAGGGAGAAAACCGCTGAGAAAGAAGTTAGGGGTTACTACCCCTCCCTTGAAACTAGATGCATAAGAGTGTTCTATCTTCTTAAGGGGAGAATCAATGTCTATCTTTTGTCTCCTACATTGATGTGGCTACCACTCTCATGGGGAGTAGTGAAGATTGTGTTTTCTGGTTGTAGGATAAATGTTGTAAAGATCAGTTGTCCCTAATAGGACGAGAGTTGTTTTTTGGAACAATAAGAATATTGTTAGTATGACAAGAGAAGTACAATCTAGAGATAATATTGAAAGGGGAAGTGATGTTTTGGGACATAGTAACAAATTTATTCAGTGATTGTGCCCTTTCTCCTTGCTGTTAATGTGATGGAGAAAAAAATAAAGCAACAAAAAACTAGTAAAGCCCCTAGAAAATGTCACCCATTGAAATCAAAGTTAGGCATCAAAAGTGTCCAAACCAAGGCTAGGAAAGTGTTAGATATTGTATTTGAAACCAATGGTGAGAGAAAACACATGTTTAGGGAAAAGTCACCTTTAGGAGGAGATGACTTTTCTGATGATACAAACTTGGATCTCTTTGGCAGGCTTATACAAGATTGGTTGGAAGAAGAAGAAGCATTAGTTGAAATTTTCCAACAATGAGAAATAGGGTAAGAGGTGGATATGATAGATATACAGGTCCAAGGTTTGAGAAAGAAACATGATAATAATCTAGAGATGTTGGTAGAGATGGCTGGAAAGGAATCCCATGAAAACATTGATCCAAGAAGTGTACACAAACTCCCCATGTTACTAATATTCCCCATGATTATACAATGACCTCTTTGCATGCCATTTCCCTAAAACTTTGGAAGAGAGATCAATTGTTATAGCTATAGGAAATAAATGGTCAAAGGAAAGCAAAAAATTGCAAAAGAAGTATGAAGAGTTGTAAGATAAGGATCGAGAGATTGCTAGATTGAAAGGAAAGGTAGACCATATTGTTAAGTTAATTGTCAATTGAAAAACACTTGCTAGGGTATACACCATTTTCTAAGAGAGTGGCTATTGAGTTTTCAATTCATGCAACTATATTTTGACCTACCTTTCTTCTTGGTGACTTCTAGACAAGTTTTAGCATCCAAAATCCACTTTTGTGTTCTTTCTATAATGAAGAAACCCCACTTGCAACAAATACAAGTGACAAATGTAGACTGAGTAAATTCCAATCAATTCTCAACATAGAAAACTAAGCTACATGTCATTTTTTCTTTGAAAGAGTAAGAAAGAGTAAAATCTAATAATTTATGTCAAGCCCAAGAAGACATTTTAATATCCAGATAATTATGTATGTTTGCAATAATATTAACATCTTTCATTTCAATAAGAACTAATTACCTCCAATGGATTTTCCTACAAAGAAGGCTTGATCTTTAACTAAGGGAGAAGAATGTCCACAAATAGCCTTTAGGGTGCCACTATGGCCATTTCAAATTTCTTGACTTACAAGCTAACCAATGCACCAAACACTTTCCAATCTTGCATGAACCATAACTTAAGAGGTAACTAAGAAAATTCTTATTGACATTTTTTAATGGGATTCTAATCTATAGTAAAACTTAGAAGGAACACCTAAAACATGTGGATGGAGTACTAGAGATACTTGAGCAACATTCCTTAAATGTTAAATTATCCAAATACAAGTTTGGTATGGAAGAGATCTTGTACTTTGGGCACACAATTAATGCCTATGAAGTAAGAGTGGACAAATAAAAGATTGAGGTGACTTAAAGTTGGCCAAAGCCAAAGACTTGAACATACCTATGAGGGTTCTCAGAACTATGCAACTATTACCATAAAAGGATTCTCCAAGATAACCCCACTACTCATAGAATTAACTACGAAAGGAGCATTTACATGGAATGATGGATCAAAAATAGATTTTGAAAAACTTAAAGAGATGATGAGTTCCTACCCCATGTTGGCAATACCAGATTTCCCTTCACCCTTTGAGTTATATTGTGATGCTTAAGGGGAAGGCATCAAAGCATTATTAATGCAAAGGAAACACTCCATAGCCTTTGAAATTAGAAAACACAAGGACATAGAAAGAGCATGATCAATGGTAAGATGTTACTAATTATGTGTTCCCTTGTAAAGTTTAGACAATAGTTGATTGTAAGAAATTCATAGTAAAGACTAACCGCAATAGTTGAAATTATTTCTAAGACAAAAAAGTCTAAGACTTAATAAGTAGACAAAAAAATTAGTGAATAACTTGCAAGAATTCAAATTCAATATTGAATACATGAAAGGCTAAAACGATGTTATAACCAATACCTCATCAAAAAGATTTGGCTTGTCTATGTATTGACCAATACCCAAGAAGATTAATTGCATAAACCCTGTGGGACTTTGCAAGAATAGGAAGATTCTTTCTCCACTGATTGATCATTGCAAAATGAGCCTTACAAAACTGTATGAACCTTACAAAACAATACCCATGATAAATGGTAGGGGGTTGGGGCTCATAGTTTTGATGCAAGGTGTTGGATCAATAATGCAAGTTGATTGCAAGAAATTCATAGTAAAGACTAACCATAATAGTCAAAATTCTTCCTAAGACAAAAAAAGTCTAAGACTTAAATAGTAGATAACAAAAATTGGTGAATAACTCGCAAGCATTCAAATTCAATATTGAACACATGAAACACTAAAATGACGTTATAACCAATACCTTGTCAAAAAGATTCAGCTTTTTTGAGTATTGACCAATGCACAAGAAGATCAATTGCATAAACCTTGTGGGACTTTGCAAGAATAGGCAGATTCTTCCTCCACCGATCGATCATTGCAAAATGAGCCTTACAAAATAGTACTCACAGTAAATGGTAGGGGGTTGGGGCACATAGTTTTGATGCAAAGTACTGGATCAATAATATAGGATTAAGTTCCCATCCTTCCCTACCTCTCATGTGCTCATGGTCCATTCAACAATATGTAGTCTTTCTATTGGTTCAGCTACCTCTCTATCCATCCCAATAGTGGAATAATAAGATATTGGGGTTGGGAAGGAGGGGAAGGAAACCACTACAAAATGAGCCTCAATATTACACACAATTTTTAATGAAGCCTATTACTCATGATTTTCAATGATACCCTATGCAGGAATAAAGCCCGCCTACATAATAAGAATAAAAACATACAATAAGCTTGACATGTGAATATATAAGATTAATAACATACCTTTTCTTTGTTATGACCCAAGTTGGTTAAAATTTTGACCAACTTGGGAAAACTTAGGACATTTTAGATCAACACGGGGATGAAAACTAAAAAAAGAAAATAAATCATAGCTTTGGTAAAAAATTTTGGTAGAAAAACAAGTGCAAATGTACTAGTGATACAATACTTAAATTTTTTAGATTATTGTCTTAGGTCAAAACAACTTTGCAGAAATGTAAACATGAAACAACATAAGAACATTCACACAATTTGACACAAGGATTTTGCATGGAAACCCAATTTGGGTAAAACCACCAATAACATGCTACTAATTCTTAGTCTTCTAAAGTGATTCCAATCAAAGGCCAACCCTATTAAAGGTTACAATACACATTGTTAAATGAGACACAATTAAAGGATTTCAATCACCTTCTTAGGAGTGAGCCTTGTGAGAGGACTTTAGACCATTCTATTAGAATGCCATCTGGTTAAAGGATTTACAAATGACTACTAGGTCAACCTTAATCCAAAGGATTTACCGTAGACTGATACAATGATTAGAAAGTAATAGTAAGGATTGATTTGATAAAAAATTACAACTCACTTGCAGATCACATATCTCTATTTCAGTCGTCCATTCTTCTTGGCATTCACACACTTCAACTCTAATAGATTGTTCACCCTTCAAGCATTCATACTCTTAAGCCTTCTTTCTTTTCATGCCAGTTGTAGTCACCTCTATTCGAATACTGAATGAAGGAATACTATAGACTCGTCTTCCTTAGGTTCTCACACATGACAACCTTTTCTTTTGACTGGCTATCTCTATAATTAGAGAATTTAGATCTTTTGCCACTTAACCACAATCATCCATTTCAGGGTTAGGTAGGATACAATGAATCTACCTGTTGTCACTTAGGTTTGCACCCTTGTCCAAGGCCTATGCGCGAGGACAACCTAGTGAAACATGGAAACAACCTCCAAGCTGTGGGACTTGAACTGCGAGGTTGAGTCTTCGGAGAAGGCTGGCTTCCTCTTACTGTCAGGGCGCACCTATCTATTCTCAGAAGGAAAAGGGAGAAAGAGAGCACTAAAGAAAATCTACCTAGTCTAATCTAAGGCGGTGATGCACCAAAACAGAGTGTTCAGACTCATTTCTGCCCATATATGCACTACAGAACTAGGGTAACATCCAAAGTCATACATTCATTCAGACTTATATCGATCAACAACCACATACAGATCAGGAAACCAACTAAATAACACCAGGAACAGAAGATTTCACTTGTATATTATTCAATAGGCCAAAGATAGATACAGTATGCAGACCATTGATCTCAACAATACATCAATGAGAGGCAAAATGATACACATACACGTTGATGGCTGAAAGAGATGATACAGGATGCTTATCTAGCTCAGAGACAAAGGGATTTTTACACTGCAAGTCTGCAAGCAGCAGCAGAGAAAATCAGGGAGAGTCGACCCTAAGAACAGATCACCAAATTGCCTTTATAGATTAGGCATAACTGAAGATTTTTGCATTACATTCACTTCTCACCTACTGGCATTAACTTTCTATCCTGAGAATCCAATCAAAGATCTGATTGAACATGGCCTGCATACCAAGAAATCTGATATCCCTCTGAGAAAGAGCCTGGAGAAGATAGGAACGACGCCACAACATTCCCTGACATGGTAGATGGATCGACCGGATGGATGGAGTGTCTTTCTGTGCTTGGCATTCATTCCGAGTTGGTGGCAATTAATCCCACCATCGGATTTGTGGCAAAACCCTGATTTCTCATCATTCATGATTCGTGCATCCATCGAATCGATTAGTCAACAGGCTCGACGAGCCAACTGGGCCATGCAGGCCAATGACACCTTCGATCTCGCCACCCTAGCAGTCCTTTTATGTTTGACTGGGCACTTACCACCCTTTTCGTGCAACTGGGCGCTATGTCGCTATCAAAAAAGTCAGGGTTTCAACTTGACTACGCCACCTTTACCATCTAACCGCAACCGCGCGCTAACCGCTACGTCGACTACGATGATTGCAATGACCGCCATCCGTTAATCGTCTTACTTACTATGCTTCCAAATTCGAGCCCATGAGGACACGCGGCGCACGGGCACTAACTCGCTATCATAAAATTCACGCGGCTTCTCCATGGTGAGATAGCGCCCGCCGCTGATCTCCGTAGATCTGACGGTGTAGAACTCGCCCCTGCAATGTGCTGGTTGCGTCAAGAAGCTGGTCCCATGACATGTCCATGCCCTGACCTAGTATGTGTGGCGATTCTTGATTCGTCGTGGACCTTCCAATCCGCGATTGGGCCCATCCTATTTGGCACCACCTCAGCGACGCATCCTGGCGAGACTTGACACCACCGACATGTGGCGAAAGTGTGCCAAGTTGCTATGCTAAAAACCCTGCAGCTTCGCCATGGTGAGATGGTGCCTGTCGCCGATCCATTTCCAATCCGACGGTCACAAAACTTGACTTCCCGCGACCCTCCTTCTCTATTGATTCGTCGGGCCCGCTGATATGTGGCATCTCCTCGTTGGTCTATTGGTTACTTAAATCTAACTGCATCGGCGGCATGAAATGTGGCCCCGCCAGGACACGTGGCACACGGGCGCTATGTCGCCGATGTTAACTCCTGGGCAGTTCTCGATAGCGAGACAGTGCCAGTCGTAGATCCCTATGGATCTGACGATCGTGAAGACTTGCCATTCCTTTTGAGACTATTGGGCCCACTGTACGCTGTGCATTGACTCATACACACATGGCACTTTCCTATTTGGTTTGATGAAACGTCAGTTGGCAACCCAGGACCTGATCCGTAGAGCGATCACGTGTCAGCTAGGCGCCATGTCGCTATGCAGAAATTGAGACCAAATTCCCATAGTGCCATAGCACTCACTAACAGCATGCCCTGAGATTTACACGTGTCCCCATCCGATTCGCTATCCTGATGCCGGGCTAACAAATTACGTTGCAGAGTACCGACGGGACCCATCTGCCCGATCATTCCTCACCACGGTGAACTTTTCATTTGGGTGCTATGTCGCCATCAGAAAATGCATTGGTTTTCCATTGGCGCCATGGCGCCTCGCCATTTTTTGAAACCTCCAGGCCGTGAAACTTGTTTGCCCGCCACCGTGAAGCTTTTGACCTGCCATACTCTGCGACTGGACTCTAAATGACACCTGGCAATCCCTGGTGAGACCTGACCCATGTCGATCCACGTGGTGGATGGTCGCTATGTCGCCATGATAAAATTTGTGTATTTTTGCCATAGCGAGATGGCACTTATCGTTGATCCGAGCTAATCCGACGGTGGTGATCATAAACCCCGACTGTGTTAGCCGTGCCGACAGAAACTCCGACCTGGCACATGTGGTTCCTTTTGATTTGTCACCGTGACACCTGATTCTACTGGTCGTTGAAACTCGCCGCCGTGAAGCTTCTGATCTGCTGGGCATCGGACCCACCCCTGCAACGTGTCGACAGGGCATCATCGCGCTATCATAAATATCATGCATTTCCTTTATAGAACGATGGCGCCAATCGTCGGTACCGCTTAGATTTGACGGCCAAAAACTCGTGGGTCGTAGCATTAAATACTAATCCGAGACTAACCGTTGCACGAGCCACACATTCAAATTTAAATCCTTGGCGGTAAAACCAGAGGTAACACTACCCACTTTTCTATTTGGTTCCTCTAGAAAATTCTTCTACAATCTTCCTTGAATTTTCCTCAAAATAGTTTAAATTGAATTCTATGCCACTAGATCATGATAGCTTTCACATACTTAACACAATTCAAGAAAACAAAATAATCAGCCTAGATTCATCAAATATTTAATTTAAATTGTTTGTTATCACTCGAAATCTATACTATTTTTTCACTTGGCCAATACTAGTTCACATAGAAAATAGTAAAGTTTACTGATGCTTAACACTAACTAAACTTTACTCAGTGTATACTAACAATCACTTGGCTTGTACTGACTACTCGACAAGGCATGACAGACACATTTCTTGCTTGATCTTCTTCTATTCTTAACTTGAGTAATCTTTCATTTTAGACTTTAAGTAGATAAATAATACACTATAGTACCAATATCTTACTTGGTCTTAGTGCTTCTTTTACATACCAAATAACTCAACCTTTCTCTAGGTGCTATTGTTATCTCCTCTTTTCAAATCCTCTTCATCAATCAACTAAATGATAGCTTTCGGACCAAAAAGCAATTGTCTCACCAATAGGTAATAGGTTTGACATCATTGACAAAATAATGGTTATTCCATTACACATTCTTCACTTCAAAACAATCTTATATCAACAATCTCCCTCTTTGGCATTGACGAAAAACCAATACCAACAAAAATACCAAAAAGAAAACAAATCTTTGAAATTTCTCCCTCTATCAGTGTAGCATATGTCCTTCCTTTGTGTAGGGTAATGTGAGCTTTATCAATTCCTTTAATGTATCTTCTCCCTCTTTCTTATATCTCCCTCTTTAGAGTATCTCTCCCTCTCTCTGATATTCAAGTATCCATCTATCTCTATACTTGTTTGAAGGGACTCTATCTCCCTCTAGTTATTTCTCCCTCTTTGAAAAAATTTCCAAAGACTTGTCATCTATTTTATGTAGATATAATCAATTCAGCTTCCCCCTTTGTCACCTTTCATGTGATTGTAAATCTTTTGATTCAACTTCTTCATTACTTTAGGTAGATCCTAAAGTAATATCCATGATATCAAGTTGTAGGTTACAACATTCAACTCAGTTGATGCAGGGAACTACTCATGCTTCTTAAGTATCTTTGGATAGGGGTACCACCCCTTGTTTACCTCTAAGATACTCATGAGCATCCTTATGTAAATCTTTTGTGAATATATTAGCTATCTGTTCTTTTGTATTCACATATTCCATCCTCACTTCTTTGTCTTGAACTAAATCTCTCAAGTAATGATACTTGATTGCAATGTGCTTAGTCTTTATGTGAATCACAGGGTTCTTTGATATGTTTATAGAACTTGTATTATCACAATAAAGTACCACAAGTTCAATGATTTCCTCCCTCATACCTTTGAGTAGTTGTTTGATCCATACTAAATTTTTACAATTTATTGCAACAATGACATATTCAGCTTCAATAGTAGATTGAGATATGCAATTTTATTTCTTGCTGATCTAGGTGGCCAACCTCTTTCCTAAGAAAGATGCTACACCACTTGTGCTCTTTTTGTCATCAAATTTTCTAGCTCAATTAGCATCTGTACAGGATCTTAACTCAAATTTTTCATTTATCTTGTAGTATAGACCATAGTCTTATGTTCCTTTTTGATATCTCATAATTCTCTTAAAAGCCATCAAATGATCCTCCTTAGGATTTGTAGAAAATCTTGCAACAATCCCAATAAATATGCAATTCTAGGTCATCTATGTACTACATATTGCAATTTACCAATCATAGACCTATACAATGTGTGATTCACATCACTAGAATCATCATTCCTTGATATTTTGTGTCTTGTCACCATAGGTGTGCTAACTGGTTTTGAAGCTTCCAATCTATGTTTTTTCAATATTTCCTTCACATATTAAGATTGAGTGACGTATATACTATATTTTAGCTGATATACTTGCACACCAACAAAGAACTTGATCTCTCCAAACATAGACATCTCAAACTCTTTCTACATTTCATTTTCAAATTCCTTATGTAATGTTTCTTGACCTCCAAATATGATATCATCAAAAAAAAATTTAGCTAGGAAAATACCTTCACCTTCTTCTATCTTCAAGTATAGATTGTTTTTATCTCCAATCTTCTTACAACCAATCTTTATAATATAATTGTGAAGCATTTCATACCATGTTGTTGGGGCTTGCTTCAAACCATTTAAAGATTTGTATAGTCTACATACCATGTTCTTATTGTTAGCATCAACAAATTTTTTAGGATTTTCTATGAAAACTTCTTCTTCGAATATGTCATTCATAAATGTTGACTTCACATCCATTTGATAAACTTTGAAACCTTTGTATGTAGAGTAAGCAAGTCAAGTTCTTAGTCCTTCTAATCTTGCAATAGGGGAAAATGTTTCTCCATAGTCTATTCCTTCTTCTTATGCATACCCCTTGCAAAATATCTTGCCCTATTCCTTGTGGCTTCACCATTGTCATCTAACTTGTTTCTATACACCCACTTGGTTTCAATCACATTCTTGTCCTCTAGTCTAGGAACTAGAGTCCATGTCTTGTTCTTCTTAATCCAATCAATCTCTTCTCTCGTAGATTTACTGTAGTCATCATTCTCTAAGGCATCTTTCACTATCCTAGGCTCATGCATGCTCAATAAACATGTATCACTTCTCAACTTGTTCTTTGTCATTGGTATAGCATCTTTATCTCCAATAATTTGTTCAGCAGGGTGATGTCTTTTGACATAATTTAACAATCTTGGTTCTGCTCTTCTTTCTTCAATAGGTCTGTCAACTTCATAATCACTATGTACTTCTCTATTAGGTAACTCAACATCTCTTTCATGTACACTTATCTTAGAATTAGAATGTCTCAGCTTCTGTCTGCAACTCGGCTCATAATTGTACTTGGTTTTTGAATGCAACTAGACATTCATAGTATGTGACTTGACAGTAACTAGAAATTTTTGTTGATTTCCAACTTGGTTTATAGCATCTTCATCAATAGACATACCTTCATAGAAGTATACAAATTATTTGTACTCTTCACGTCCATTCATAGGTTTAGCTTCATGTACCTCTGTATATTCATCAAACATCACATTTGTAGTTTGCAGAACTTTGTTAGTGTTGAAATTTAAACACTGATAAGCTTTAATTCTTGTGGAATATCCAAGGAGTATACCTTCTCTTTTAGAATCTAATTTACCATTCTTGAAATCCTTAAGAATGTAGAACTTTCTTCCAAATACCTTAAAATATTTTAAAATTGGGTGAGTATCCATACCATAATTCAAAAGGTGTTGAATGAGTACCTTTCTTGACTTGTACATACTTCAAGGTATAGACAGTTGTACTTACAACTTCTCTCCAGTATTTGAAAGTAACATTCTTCTCCATCATGAGTGTCCTAGCATAGTCCATTATAGATATGTTCCTCCTTTCATCAATTCCATTGTGTGGAGGGGTTCTAGGTGCATAAGTATGTTTCTTGATTCCTTTATCATTACAAAACATTTCAAACTCATTTGATGTAAATTCTCCACCTCTATTAGATCTCAAACATTTCAAGCTTTTGCCTATCTCCTTTTCAACTCTAGGTAAGTACTACTTAAATATTTGAAAAACATCAAATTTCTATTTTAGTAACATAACTGTCATCATCCTAGAATAATCATCAACAAATATGATAATGTACTTGTCATCTTTGTAGCTTTTCACATCAATTGGTCCACACAAATCAGTATAAACAATTTCCAAAATTTCTTTAGAGGTGTGAGTCTTACTTTTAAAACTAGATTTTGTCATCTTACCTAACTGACATTGTTTGCAAATCAAATTGTCAGGTTTCTTCAGTTTAGGAAAACATCTAACTTTATTCATGTTACTAATACTCACTAAGTTATTAAAGTTAACATGACATAACTTTTTGTGCCATAACCACACATCATCAAATTCTACAAGAAGAAAAGTAGAATCATTCATACCAAGATAAAATATATTACCTCTAGTCTGATCACCTCTCCCAATTAGTTTCCCATCAACATCATAGATCTTTTTTTATATTTTTCTCAAACTCAACTTTACAACTTGAACTATTTAGTTGTGACACACTCAACAAGTTATAGTTAATTTCTTCTACATAATAAGCATTGCCACACATGATCTTTTCTGTGAGTTTGATTGATCCTTTTCCTTTTATCAAATAGGGTGGATCATTAATGAACCTTACACTATTTCCATCATAATAATCAAGGGTAATGAAATTACTTTTATCTCCATTCATGTGATGTAAACACCCACTATCAATGATCCATTTGTCACTCTTGTTCACATAAGATACTAGTGTAGTTTCCTCATCCTCGTTAGAATCATCCTTCATTGCAACATACACCACTTCATTATCATGGTCATCATATCCATCTTTGGTCTCCTCTTCAGCAACATAACAAGACTTCTGGCCTTTTCCTTTGTAATCTTTGTTATCCTCATCTCTTTTTATTTTGTATTTATCTCCACTTATATTGCTCTTCTTCTCTGGATATCTAGTAGCAATATGACCAACCTCATTACATTTAAAGCACATGATAGGTAACTTACCTTTGAATTTTCCTTTGCCTATTTGAAATCTCCTTTCCAGCAATGCTTCAAGTTGTTCTACATCTATATCACTATAACTAGAAACATATGTGACCTTTTTCTTCTTCTCTTTAGGTTCTTTTATTGAAAATTTAGCTTTGAAAACATATTCAACATTCTTAGATTTGGAATTATCAAAATTAGAGAGTTCAAAGATAGTGAGTCTACCTATCAATCCTTCAAGGGTCAGATCATTACCAAGTATGTACCTTAGTTCTTGTATGGTAGAGACTTGAATAGCATAGATGAGCAGTAGGGTTCTTAGTACTTTTTTTTATCAGAGTCCCATCTTCATTGTTACCAGTTGCTCCTCTAATAGGATAAACTACTTCTTTTACTCTAGTACAATATTGAACTATATTCTCATCTTCTTGCATTCTCATATCATCAAACTTACCTCTTAGACTTTCATATTTGACTCTTAGCACATTTTTGTCTCCTCCATAGATCTTTTCTATAACATCCCACATCTTCTTAGTAGTATCACATTTCTTGATGCCATCAAACTTAGTTTAGCTTAGGGTAGATGCAATCTCTAACATAACCTAATAATGTTCTTTCTTCTTTTTTAGATCCTTGATAGTTAGAGTTCTAGTAGGGTCAACATGCTCAATGGTGATAGTAGAGTGCATGGTCTCCAAGACCTCCTAGGTGTAACTTCATCAGAATTTTCCATGCAAGGGAGTTCTCTTATTAATCTTGGGTACCTCTCTTTTAGAAATTTTGATCTTTTGCTTCAATTATCTTCAAACTAGTCCTCTCAAGCACTATGGCTTTGATACCAATTGTTAAAATTATTTAGAATAATTGAAGGAGGTGAATTAGTTATCCAAGGTCTAGATGTAAAAATTAAAATTTTCAATGCTTAGTAGAACCATATCCATAAAACCTCAATATGCATGCATCCATTAGATCATAGAATACTTAAACTTTGTAGGTTATTGTCATAGGTCAAAACAACTTTGCAAAAATGTAAACATGAAACAACATAAGAACATTCACACAATTTGACATAAGGATTTTATGTGGAAACCCAATTTGAGAAAAACCATTAGTAACATGCTACTTATTCTCACTCTTCTAAAGTGATGCCCTATGAAAAGCCAACCTTATTAAAGGTTATAATAAAATCTCTTAAATGTTACTCGGATAAAGGATTTCAATCACCCTGTTAGAAGTGAGCCTTGTTAGAGGACTTTAGACCATTCCATTAGAATGTCACACAGTTAAAGGATTTACAAATGACTGTTAGGTTAACCTTAATCGAAAAGATTTACCCTAGATTGATACAATGATTATAAAGTAATAGTAAGGGTTGATTTGATAACAAATTACAATATTTTAGTTCTCCATTCTTCTTGGCATTCACATGCTTCGGCTTTGATAACTTGTTCACCCTTCAAGCATTCATACATTTAAGCCTTCTTGCTTTGTATTTCAACTGTAGTCACCTCTATTTGGCCACTAAATGAAGATTTACCCTAGACTCCTTGTCTTCCTTAGGTTTGTGTACATGACAACCTTTGCCTCTGACCAACTATCTCTATAAATAGAGAATTTAGATATTTTGTTTCTTAACCACAATCATCCATTTTAGGGTTAGGTAGGATATAATGAATCTACCAACTTTTCTATTTGGTTCCTCTAGAAACTTCTTCTACAATCTTCCTTGAATTTCCCTCAAAATGGTTTACCTTGAATTCTATGCCACTAGGTCATCATAGTTATCTTCTGCACACTTCACACAATTCGAGAAAACAAAATAGTTTTCTTAGATACATCAAATCTTCAATTTGACACTATTTTCTATCACTTGGCATCTATATTTTTCTTTCACTTGGCCAACACTGGTTTTCTTGGAAAATACTAAAGTGTACGGATGCTTGACACCAACTAAATTTACTCAGCATATACTGAGAATCACTCGGCTTGCACTATTTTTCATCTTTTCTTGAAACCTCTTCTTTTTCACTCGACTTTTACTAATTTCTGCTCGGCTTGCACTAATTACTCAGGAAGGCTTGGCAGACACATTTCTTACTTGATCTTCTTCGAATCTTAACTTGAGTGATCTTTCATTTTAAACTTTCAGTAGATAAAAAATATACTATAGTATCAATGTCTTACTTGGTCTTGGTGCTTCTTTTACATACCAAATAACTCAGCCTTTCTGTAAGTGCTATTGTTATCTCCTCTTTTCAAATCTTCTTCATCAATCACCTAAATGATAGCTTTTAGACCAAAAAGCAATTGTCTCACCAATAGGTGGAAGGTTTGATATCATTGAAAAAATAATGATTGTTCCATTACAGGTTCTTCACTTCAAAACAATCTTATATCAACATCAAATTGACTAAAAATGGTTATTCACGTAGCACTATGAAAATAATGTATAGATCAATGATTGGTGGCTTACAATATTCAAATCATACAAGACCAAATATTGCTAATGCAATTGGGATTAATGCAAGGTATCAAGAAAATCCTAAATAGACAAACTTTGCAATAGTAAAATGTTTTTTAAAGATTTTTTAAGGGAACAATAGAATTTTTCTTATGGTATGATAGATGTAGTGATTATATATTATATGCATATATTTGTGTTGATTAGGTACGTAAATGTAGATTATAGAAATAACATGAGTAAAAGAGCCTTTTTTGTAGGAGGATGGTTAGAATCTTGGTTATGTCAATAACAAGATTGCATTTCTCTATCCATATTAGAGGTAGAATATATAGGAGTAGAAAATAATTGCAATCAGATTATATGGATGAAATAGATGCTAAAGGATATTGGTATTATATTTTTAGAACCTACTATACTACATTGTGACAATAGAAGTACAATGCATATATCCTAGAATCCCATTCTACATTCAAAGACTAAAAAAATTACAATTAAGTATCATCTTCCAGAGATAAGGTTGCAAAGAAGGAATTCATATTGGTTTATATGAGTAAAAAAGAGAAGATAACATATATATTCACTAAACTATTGGAAATGAACACGTTTGAGTACCTTAGATAATATCCCCACCTAGTGTAGAGTAACTTATGCAACATTTCATTAGACTAGAATAATAAGAGCATTATTAATTCATGTGGATGTGATGCTTGGTAATGCTCCTTAGGGGAAGTGGTTATAGTGAGAAAATCTATAAATAGAGCTGTTATAATTTGATTCTTGGAATAACAATTTTTGTTTCACTTGATATGTTTTTGGTTGTAGATTGGATAGATCCAATATGTTGCCACTACAATTACAACAATAGCTATGTTGTTAGTGATTTCAAACCTTAATCTAAGACATTTCCTAATAGTGTAGAGTGCCATATCATTTGATTGATGAAGAGGATTTGAAAAGAGATATAACAAAGTAAACTAGTAAAGTGGTTGAGTAAAGAGGAGTAAGTATGATGGAAATACAAAGGGCACTTGATTAGTTAGTATTTGATAAGATAATATGTTGTTTGATCATTGTATTAAGTGAAGAAGAAGAAAGACAAGTTGAAGTGTAGAAGAGATTGTTGATGCAAATCACGAAGTTAAGTAAAACATTGGTTTGATCGAGCAACCATTACTAGGTCAATGAATAAGTCAAGAATTACTGAGCAAAAGATTAAGCAACTTAAGTATCAGCTAAGAAAAATAATATTAGCCAAGTGATGGTAGTGACCAAGAAAGATGAAGGAAAATTGAAGTAGTGACTAAGCATCGTGATAGCCAAGCAAGCCAGTACAAGTTGAGTGAGATAGATCAGTAGTGACCAAGCTACCAAGTGATGACCAAGTAGAGCAACATAGTGATGAATGAGTGTTAAAACATTAAAAAATTGAGAAACAATCAAGATTTGAGGCTGACATAGTTGAATTTACAGAATAGTTAAAACATGTTAATGATGAGGATTGATGAGTTAATACATTGAATGCATAAATTAAGCTTGATGAAAGATCTAAGAAGAAAACTCAATGAGAAGTTTCCAAAAGTTTAAGAGAAAGAAGAAGAAAGAGAAAATGATGAATAGATTCAATGAATCTAATCAAACCCTAAGATCTAGTATTAATCTCAAGTATAAAAAGATTAAACCTATCTATTTATGGAGCTATATGAGATATTTTACCTGTCGGCTAGTAAATTTGTGAAGAATAAGTGGAAGAACAAGAAGTACAGAGGAAAAGTTAGAATTTGATGAAAGTGATATTTCTTGAGGTGTTGCCAAGAATATCATAGATGGAGAATATGATGAAGACCATTCAATGAACTAAGAATGAACTAAATGGAGATTTGAACATGAAAAGCAAGTTGTAATTTATTAGATCACCTAGCTGTTACTTTCTAACCATTGTGGTAGTAAAAATCCTTTAATCAAGGTTGACCTAATAATCATGTTGTAAACCCTTTAGTCAAGGTGGCATTTTGATGGGATATTTTTGAATACCTCTAACTAGGCCACTCCTAGCAGGGTATTTTAGATTATTTAACAAGGTCACAGCTAATAATGTGTTTTATAACCTTTAGTAGGTTTGGATCTTAATTGAGCTCATTTTAGAAGAGTGAAAAAGTGGTAGAATGTTATTTGGTGGGTTTTTCCCAAATTGGGTTTCCACATTAAATCTTGGTGTCATACTTGTGTTAATGTTGTTTTAATGTGTTATATTGTTTATTGTTATATATTTCTACAATTCAACTAATACTAAACGAGGGAGCTAGGTGTTGATATAAGTTGAATTATTAATGATTTTTTATATTTACTGAGTGGATTTATGAATTTAATTTAGTTATTTGAACTTGTTTAAAGTTGAATTGGTACATCTAGACCTGAGGATAATTGATTCACCTCCCCCTAATCATTCCAACAATTAGTGTTAGAGCTCTAGTGCTTGCAAGGAAAGTTTGAAGGGACTTAAGCTAAAGATAAAAATGTACAAAAGAGAGCTATCCAAGGTGAACAAATTCAACTTCCCAACATGGAAACATTTGATGAGATTACATCTATCTAGATTTGGATATTTTTCACTATACTAATTGGACAATGAATACATAGAAGTACCTAGACCCATTATAGTTGAGAAAGTAAAAGAAAATTAGGAGCACAATAAAATTATGATCTAGATCTAGCATCATCCCCAAGTTATGTTGAGTTTGATGATATGAAGGATTGCACTACAATAAAGAAAATGTGGGATAAGCTGGCACAAATTCATAGAGGCGACAAAAATGTGTTAAGAGCTAAAGCTAAAAGTTTAAGAGGCAAGTTTGATGACATGAGAATGAAAGAAGGAAAAAATATTTCCTAGTATTGTGGCCAAATCAAAGAAGTTTTCATTGCAATTAGAAGTGTTAGAGGAGACATAACTGAAGAGACTATGATCAGAAAGGTATACAAAACTCTACTTCCTATTTATTCCGTTAGAGTATCTACAATACAAGAACTAAGATGTACACCTCATAATGACCTAACCATGGATAGTCTAGTTGGTAGACCCATTGCATTTGAATTGTCAAATTTTGATAATTAGACACCTTTTAGTGTTGAATTTGATTTCAAGTCTCAACTAACCCTTGATAGATCTACAAGAGTAAAAATTTCAAAAAGTGAGCTTGTGGACAATGGTAGTGAATCAAATGATGACCTTGAGGATCTAGAAGCATTAATGGAAAGAAGGCTACCAAGAGGAAAAGAAAAATACAAAGGTAAAGTTCCTATAATCTATTTACATGTAATAAAGTTGGTCATATTATTGCAAGGTGTCCTGATAGAGATGAAAATAAGGAAATGAAAGACAACACATACCAAGGAAGGAGAGACAACCGAGGTAACAAAGACTATAATGGAAAAGGTAAGAAATCTTGTTACAATGCTAAAGAAGATAGATCTGAAAGTGATTTTGATGAACACAATGAAGAAATTATTTATGTTGCAATGAAAGATGAATTTGATGAAAATGAAAAGATTGAGGAAAGTTCTCTTATTTCACATGTTATTAAGAATGATAAATGGATAATTGATAGTGGTTTCTCATGTCATATGACTAGTGATACAAGTAAGTTTGAATAGATAGAACACTATAATGGAAGTTGTGTCAAGTTTGGAAATAATGCACCGCGTTATATAAAAGGTAAAGGATTTATTATAGTAAATAACAAGAGTAGATGTGACAATGCATATTGGGTCAATTGATTAGAACATAATCTGTTGAGTGTGGCACAACTGAATAGTTTAGGCCACTGAGTTGAATTTTAAAACAAGAAGGAAAAAATCTATGATTCTACTAGTAAAGGGATTGGAAGTGGAGTGCAAAAAAGAGGTAACTTGTTCTATCTAAACCTATTTGAAAAATATGTTTATTTTCATAATTTGAAGATGTTTGATTATGGCATAAGTGGTTGTGTCATGTGAACTTTGATAACTTGGTAAACATTAGGAAGATGAAAAGAGTAAGAGGATTACTAAGATTGAGAAAACCTGATAAAGTGATGTTCAAACAATGTCAAATGAGAAAAATGAAAAAGTTTAGTTTCAAGAGAAAGACCTACTTTTTTAATAATATTCTGGAGGTGGTTAATACTAATTTATGTGGTCATATTGGAGATAAAATTTATCATAGTGACAAGTAATTTATTTTATTTGTTGATGATTTCTATAGAATGATGGATGTGATGTTTCTCAAAGGACAATATGATGCTTTTCAAATGTTTAAGAGGTATTTGGCTAGAGTTGAAAAGGAAATAGTTAAAAGTCTAAAATTCTTGAGATTAGATTGAGGAAGTGAATTTATATCAGATGAGTTCAATACATTTTGAAATGGTAAAGGAGTCAAAAGATAAATGTCAGCTCCAAGGACTCCACCACAAAATGGGATAGTTGAAAGAAGAAATAAATCAATTATGGACTGTGCAAGAACACTAATGATAGAAAAGAATATTTTACAAAAGTATGGGAGAGAAGCTATAAGTACTTTTGTTTATACACTTAAGTGAGTTCAAGGCAAGAAAGGTACAAACAAAATCTCTTTTGAACTGTGGTATGGCTATGCACCTAATGTTAACTATTTCAAAGTATTTGGAAGAAAGTGTTATATATTGAAAGATTCAAGGAATGGAAAACTTGATGCAAAGAGTGATGAGGGTATATTCTTAGGATATTCCACTAAAAAAGGCATACAATTATTTAAATATGTAAGGAGCCTCTGCGTATGCACTTATCAAATATAAATCCTCTATTAAAACTGTTATAGGAGATTGAATTGGATATGAAGTAACGTTTTATGTTGTGAATGTCCTAATGAAATTGAGAGCAGTTGACACATCCATGTTTAATACTCAGTGATTCAAGAACTACTACATCATCTTGACTGTTTAAATATTAAAATTTCACTAACGATGATACACGACATTTTCACCTGATGATAAGGGTGTTGATTTTGGTACCTCAATGATTAAGTTTTATGCTTTCAAATAGTTCAGTATTACTTAATTAGTGATGTTTATGATGTTAGGTATATGAATGCCTAACGATGATTATTCTAGTATTTTAATTTTAATTAATGAATAAGTTATGTTATAATGATTATGTGATTACTAATGATTAAATGTGAGTAGAAATGAATTAAACCATTAATTATATGAAATATTATTGTTTTGATTTATGTAACTATCCAAATAAGTTTTGAATATATATGTGCATGTGATTATCTTGAGCTACTGATGTGTGCAATGAGTGTGCAGGATATTTTAGCTGGAAAATCTAACGGAGAAATATTACTGAACCCTATGTACCTATTGTGGAAACCAGGGTTGAGCCTAACAAAAGATGCAAACTCCGTTGTTCGTATTGTTATTTATATCATGAGATGTATGAATGTATCATTCTATAATCAATAAGTATTAATATGTTTGTAACAGTGATTTTTCAGTGTCACTTGACACTCGTAAATTGTATATGCATTCCAACATGATAGTTAGGGTTAACCGAGTAACATAAAGATCTAAGTTTGACTAGGTTAGTGACCTTTTTGCTAACCAGTTAGTAATCGAGATTAATTACCTAATCAATATTAGTGAGTAATCTGCATTTTTGAAGGTTGTTAGAAAGTCTTAAAATTTCTTACCTTTTGATAGGTCCCTAATTAGTCGTAAAGACCAAAAATCATGAAATCTAAGTACCTAAGAGGTATGAGTATGGGTTGGGAGTATTTCCCACCCCCTAGCCCCTTTTGTTGACTTTTATGGTCACTCAAAAACCTGATTTTTGCTTTATTGCGAAAATTGAGTGTTTCATCATGAGTTAGATAACTTTAACTCCACCTTGAGGTTAGCCTTATGTCTAGTTGAGTTATCAGCCTCTAAAACTTTAGGCAAGTGGGGAGTTATTACTTTTTGGAGTGGTTGAGTTTAGGATCTTATTTAGGGGCAAATTTGAGAGAGTTTGAGTGTTCACCCAATCTCTAGTTTTAGAGTGGAATTCAGGATTGAAGGAGAAGGAGAAGGAAGGAAATGCTCATCTCAAATTGTTCAATTGCCATAACCTAATTTTGAAGGTAGGAATCCCTCAGCTCATGTTGTTCATGTTTTGTTGCATGCTTAAGTTATTTTGTTTGCATATGTATGTTCATGTGTGTGTTGAATATGTTGGGAGGGATTGAAATAAGTTTTCTTAAATGTTTTACTTTGTATTTTTCTTTGTTTTTCAAAGGGATTATATGGGTTATATTGGCATTACTCACCCTCAGATAGGGTAGAAGTGGCCATGTATGGGAGGAGGTCTTTAGTTGGACTCTGATAGTGTAGAGTCTCTTCTCAAGATGAGAAGAGGGAGAGAGGGTAGGGTGTTATGGGCCCCTAATCATTAGCACAAATCATGTTTTGAGTTTGGAATGTAAGAATGGAAGAACAAAAGTTCTTGAGTTTATAGCCCCAAAAGGGAACCTGTTATGGTGCTGTGTCTGACTTCTCCTATTGAAAAAATCCACCTTCTCCCTAGTTTGGTTCAATGTTGAACCTGTTGTACAAACCCAAAATTGGAGTGAATGTTTGATTTTTTATTCATGTTATGATTTGTTGTCTCCCGGTCAGTTTTCATTCTCTCCATGATCACCATGATGTATTGCAATATTTGTAATGGATCCCTTGTTAAGGGCCAAGAAGGAAATTCAAAATGGTTAATGGATTTTAGTTATGTTGGGAGATTTCTCCTTGGGATTGAAATCATGTGTAAATATGTTATTGTTAACTTATTGTGGAAATGGAAACAATGTTGACTTTTCTTCCTAGTTCTTTCCTGGCGGAGCCTTTGAATCAGGGGATTCAATAAAAAAATGATTGAGTAATATCCTTGCTTATGATATTTCTAGTTCATTTCAGTTTTTGCATATGTACTTATAAATCAGTTGTGATGATGTTTACCTTACTTCGAAAATCTTATGTTTTCAAAATTTTACTCATGTGGTTAAGGTTAAGTAGATAAAAATGATGATATAAAATTTTGCATTTAAAAGTTCAAAATATGTTAAATTTTTTTTGATGATATGATTGGTATTTCATTTCATAAATTTCATGAGTATTAGGAAGCATAATGCTCCTTTTCAAATGTTCAAGCATTACATTCAACATCTACGTTATAAATCAACTTAGAAAAAAAATACCCCACCTTGACTAATAAATAAATTTGAAATTTCCATACTTAGACAAAAAATGACAAAAAAAAAAAAAAAAAGTGTTCCCAAGAGCAAAAATGCTCATTGGATTATGTATGGGGAACAAAATTAGTTGTCTTGTTACAATAGAGAATAACTTGAAGATTCCTTTATTATCCTTATTTGATCTTATTTAATATTATGTATTTAAATAGAAAGCAAAAAAATAGAAGTAAAATATTATTTATACAAAATAACCAATATCTTACTATCCTATAAGTCTTACCAAATAAACTTTTAACAATAAATTCCCCCTTTTTATCCTAAGTCTTAACTACCCTCGCACATTCCTAGGCATCAGTTTTTGAACAAGGGGCAGATTTGAATTTTAAACCAAAGTAACATAACCCATGCATTCACTTAAATTTTGCAGCCCCTAATAACCACGTGACTTGACAAGGAGGGTGGGAAGTTTGAATTTAGTTTCTAAAAAAAGAAATTGCTTGTTAAGGTTGAGGATTACCTTGGTTTCTTTCCCCCATGCAAAATTGGGCAACTTTATTGGGATTAACCCTAGGAAACCCACATACAACCACCTTCATTGACCCTTTCTTTGATTTGCAGGCTAGGTTAGTGTGAAGGGACTTAGAGAAATGCCCAAGTGATGTGTAGGTTGGTTAGTGGGGTGTTAAAGTAATTGTTATTATTGTTTAGTTTTTTGGTTGGTAATTTAAATTAAGTTTTAAAATTTATGTTTATATAATTTAATGTATATGTTTTAAATGTTAGTTGTATTTAGTGATGTTGGTTTAGAATTTTAGTATTAGTAAAGTTGTTAGTTAGTTTTATTAAATTAGAATTTAATATAATTAAAGTTATAGTTAGTGGTTATTTTATATTTTAGTTTTAGTTGGTCGTTAGATTAGTATTGTTAAATGTTAAGTTAGGATTTGTTAGTAGAAATGAAAGTTAGTTGTTTTGATGTTAGTATTTAATAAAGTTATTAATAACTAGTTAGTAGCTAGGATAGTTAGTATGAGTAGAAAATTAGTAAAGTTTTGTTTTGGTATTTTATTATTTGTTTTAAAATCCTAGGTTGTGGTTAGTATTTAACATTAACCATTCACGTGTTAAAGGATGAGTAGACAATTGAGTTAGTAGATTAAATGGTTAGTTGGTAAGTAATACTTAGAAGATTCTTAGGATTGATTAAATAGAAGTTAACAATTAGTGTTTAAGTTTTATTAACTCAATCTTGCTTGTGTTATTAGGATTGATACTTTATGATTGTAATTAAAATTTTGAAGTTTAATAAGAGTTGTTGGTCTTTAGAGATTTAGTAAGATGATAGAGTTAAATATAGTTAGATGTTTAAGTGTAAGATGTAGTTAGGCTTATGATTGATACTTAAAGTTTTTAAATAGTTCTAAATAGGTTATGATCATACTTGAGATTCAGTATTAGTATGTTATGATAAATTAACTCTTAATTGTAGAATTAGATTCTCCTAAAAAAAAAATTGATCTAGTATAATGCAATAAGAGATAGCATCATAGTCGACATGTGAACTTGGAAACCCTAAAATGTAATATGAGTTGGAAGTCATACTTTTGCAATTGAACATAAATGTTAATCGATCAACTCATTCAACTGGAACTAAATGTTTTCATAATATTAGGACTTAGGGTTTCAAACATGTGCAATGTGTTGGTATACCAAATCTGCATCTTAATGAGATGTATTCAAAACTCACTTTAAACCTATGTCAAATTTCCATTTGGATTTCAGTGTAGCACGCATTTATATAATGAATTAATTATATTTTAAAAAAATTTGGTGTGTTTTGCCCTGTATTTCGGGCATGACATTTTGGTATCAGAGCAAGGCTTCGTGACACTTGGGCAATAATGGGCCCATGATAAGTGTGGACATTTAAATTTTACTATACAAAGCGGGGATTTCCCTTTGCAAAAATTGGATAAGTAAATGTGTTCCTTCTAAACTGCGACACTAATAATTAAACATAAGTAAAATTTGAACTAGTATTAACAAATGTAAATGGTTAACCACATCAAATAACCCAATCTTAATGACTTGAAATGAATGTTTAGATGCAAAAATGCTATATTTATATTAAAAAGTATATTATGATCTCATGAAGAATTCAAAATTATATTGAATATGATCACCTTGAGGGAAAGCTAAATTAAGGACCCTAAAACAACTTTGAAACATGAGAGTGGAAACGAGTACATAACCTAGCGACCAGTGAAACAATGTTTCTCATCATCTTTAATAGAAGTCAGATTTTGTTTGACCCGATCACTCGTGGGATAATTTAATATATATTGTTCCATTAATCATCAGAAAGAAAACAAGAGCTAATTTAGAATTTGCAAGTAATATTTGGAAACCTCGAATGATAGGAGTACTAATACGAGAAGTTGTTCAATAAGAGAGAGTTAGATAGGAATGTACAAGGAATATGAATATCTTAGTTTACTATAGGGAATGGAACCCTAATCAAGGAATGAATCTATCTAAAATATATGGTGCTAAGAAAGAAATTAAATTGTGCTAAGTGTGTAACATATAGTATTGAATTAGTAAGATGGTAAGACGTAAATTTCTGAGTTAGGGTTATGTGAGTCTATTATGTTGGTAGGCTTATTCTATAAGCATGAGTAATACTAAATTTTAAACTATCAAGTGTATGCTCGTAGACTCTAGTATTGAAGTTATTGGATCAATTATAACCGTACAATATAGAGAAAGTAAAGTTGTGATGATGTCACCAACCTAATATGAACTAAAGGGTTTAGGTATCAAAATTAAGTTATAAGAATATTATAAGCCATGAGGCATGATAAGAACAATGATGATGACCTATATTAACAACAAGGAGATAGTTGTAAGAATGACTAAGTAAACATTGACAAATGGTTTTATACCTAACTAGTTGCAACCTTGCAATGTAAGGATGAATTTCATAAGTCATTTATGACTAGGAGAAATGGAATATGGAATTATAGATAAGGACAATAACATTCAATACATTCTTGGATGATAATCAGAACTTGTGTAAATGATGGAATAACAAGTATAGTAATATATTTATGAATACAAGATCATACCAAATTTTGTGAGATTGATAAAACAACTTCAGCCAGTATATTATGGTGAATTTGACCTAAGAATGATTATGGGTATGTGTTAGGATAAACCATAGACAGAAATAAAAACTACATGCAAATATAACCAATAACAAAAAATAATAGATCACACAAAAATGAACACAAGGCACCAAGATTTAATGTGGTTCACCCAATCCCTTGGCTACGTCCACCAAATAGCAAGTTCGATCTTATTACAATCCAATGATTACAACCTGATTATAGTCTATAATCCCTTACAACTTAATACTGCCGCAAGAAGCAATTTTGCATCACAACATAATGAAAATACCTAACCCTAAACCCTTTTATACAAGTATTTTATCCATTTTAGGGTTACAACATGTCGGCCATAATATGTCGGCTACAACATTGGCCATAATATGTCGGCCATAATATTTGTATTGTGAGATGTATGAATGTATCATTCTATAATCAATAAGTGTTAATGTGTTTGTAACAGTGATTTTTCAGTGTCGCTTGACACTCATAAATTGTATATACATTCCAGCATGATAGTTAGGGTTAACCAAGTAACCTAAAGATCTAAGTTGGACTAGGTTAGTGACCTTTTTGCTAGTCAGTTAGTAATTAAGATTAATTACCCTAATTAGGTTTAGTGAGTAATCTGCATTTTTGAAGGTTGTTAGAAAGTCCTAAAATTTCTTAGCTTTTGATAGGTCCCTAATTAGTCCTAAAGGCCAAAAATTATTAAATCTAAGTACCTAAGGGGTATGGGTATGGGTATGGGTTGGGGTCATTTTCCACCCTCCTAGCCCCTTTTGTTGACTTTTATGGTCACTCAAAAACTCCACTTTTGCTTTATTGCGAAAATTGAGTGTTTCATCATGAGTTGGATAACTTTAACTCTGCCTTGAGGTTAGCCTTATGTCTAGTTGAGTTAGAAGCCTCTAGAACTTTAGGCAAGTGGGGGAGTTATTTCTTTTTGAAGTGGTTGAGTTTAGGATCTTATTTAGGGGCAAATTTGAGAGGGTTTGAGTGTTCACCCAAACTCTAGTGTTCACAATCCATATCAAAAGCTAAATATATTACAACAATAGTTAATTATTCAAACATAGTGTGGATCAAGAAATTATTGAAAGGTATGAAGGAAGATATTACTAAACCTATGGTGATATATTGTGATAAGAAAAGTTCTATAAACATATCCAAGAATCCTATGATGTACACAAGGACAAAGCACATTGCAATCGAGTGTTATTACTTAAGGGAATTAGTACAAGACAAAGATGTAAGATTGAAATATGTGAATACAAAGGAGTTGATAGCTGATATATTCACTAAGGAATTTCCTAAGGATTCCTTTATGTATCTAAGAGGTAAGTTAGGGGACATTTCCCTATCTAAAGAAAATAAGACAAGGTGCAACAATGAATCAATTGTTATGATTAGAATATCTTATAGATTGATGCGAGAGATTACACTTTAGGAGCCTCCTAAAGATGTAAAAAGAAAGTTAGTATCATGAGTTGATAAAGCTACAAGTAGACACATGGTGGTACAGTCAAGGACAAAGATAAACAAATAAAGTGATGAAAGAGGGAGAGATAATTCAAAGATCAGTTAGTATAGAGAATAAATACTTTTACATGAAGTCCCCAACATTGTTTTCAAAGAAGGAAATGTGTATCAAGTTAACATCCAATATCTAAAGGGAATGAGAAACTACCAGTGAAATGAGAGATATGTCAAAGACGGAGCCAATACAATTGGTATTATGATTGGTATCATATAGGGAGAAGTGTAAAGAGGAAAATAGAGAGCATATTAGAGATCCATATGGATGAGAATTAGACTAAAACTAAGGATATTGCATGGATGAGAATTAGAATGAAGGTAAGGATATTAATAAAGATTTGATTCAGATCATATAGGGGGTTGACAATGACAATCCAAATAGAAATTTTTCCTTTGCATTGTAACTAAAGGTGTTTCGATCGATGCCAAAGAGGGAGATTGTTGGAACTATAATTGGAACAATTGTTATGTTGTCATTGATGTCAAACCTTACCATTAAGGTATTTTCTAATAGTCTAGAGTGCCATATCATTTGATTGATGAAGAGAATTTGAAAAAAGAGATAACAAGATGAACTAATAAAGTGGTTGAGTAAAGAGGAATTAGTATGATGGAACTACAAAGGGAACTTGATCAAGTAGTATTTGAGAAGAAATATGTTGTTTGATTATTGTATGAAGTGAAGAAGAAAGATGAATCAAAGTGTAGAAGAGATGATTGATGCAAATAAAGAAGTTAAGTAAAACACTAGTTTGATTGAGCAATAGTTACTAGGTCAATGCAGAAGTTAAGCATTATTGAGAAGAATATTAAGGAACTTAAGTATTAGTTGAGAAAAATAGTATTGGTTGAGTGATGGTAATGATCGTGCAAGATGAAGGAAAAATGAAGCATTGACCAAGCATGGTGATGGACATGCAATCTAGCGTAAGCCAAGTGAGACAAAGAAATAGTGACTAAGATAGCATGTGATGAATAAGCAGAAGAACATAGTGATGACCGAGTGTGAGCACATTAAAATTTTGAGATAGAATCAAGAGTTGAGGCCCACATTGTTGAATTTAAAAAATAGTCAAAATATATTAAAGATTAGGATTGATGAGTTGGCATGTTTAATGTATGAATTACATTTGATGAGCAATCTAAGGTGAAGATTCAATGAGAAGTTTCCAAAATTTTCAAGGAAAGAATAAGAAATATAAAATGATGAACATATTTAATGAATATGATCAAACCCTAATATCTACATTTATGTTTAAGCAAAAAAAGATTAAACCTATCTATTTAAGAGGCATATGAGATATTTTATAGGTTAACTAGTGAATTTGTGAAGAATAGGTGGAAAAACAAGAATTATAGAGGAAAAGTGAGAAGTTGATGAAAGTGAGATTGCTTGAGGTGTTGCCAAGAAGATCAGAGATGGAGAATGTGATGAAGACTAGTCAATGGACTAGAAATGATTTGAATGGAGATTTAAATGTGAAAAGTGAGTTGTAATTTATCAGATCAACACAGTTGTTACTTTCTAACCATTGTGGCAGTAAAAACCTTTAATCAAGGTTTACCTAATAGTCATGTTGTAAACCCTTTAGTCAAGGTGACATTTTGATGGGCTATTTTTGAAGACCTCTAACAAGGACACTCCTAATAGAGTATTTCTAATCCTTTAATAGGGTCACAACTAATAGTGTATTTTGTAACCTGTAATAGGGTTGGCTCTAAGTGAGCTCACTTTAGAAGAGTGAAAAAAGTGGTAGCATGTTACTTGATGACTTTTCCCAAATTTAGTTTCCATGTTAAACCCTAGTTTTATACTTGTGTGAATGTTCTTTTCACATGTTATGTTGTTTACTATTATATGTTTCTCTAATTAGGCTAACACTAAAATAGAGAGCTAGGTGTTGATATGAATAAGTTGAATTACTAATGATTTTCTATATTGATTAAGTGGATTTGTGAGTTTGATTAAGTTATTTGAAGTTGTTAAAAGTTGAATTGGTATATTTGAACCTGAGGATAATTGATTCACCCCCTCTCAGTTATTCTAATCATTCTAACACCAACGTAGGTACTTTGATGGGGATGTTGATGCATAGAAATCTAGGGCCTAATGGAATTCAATGATAAAATGCAGAAATGTCATACTTTTTAAAATGCTCCTAATACAACCTCAAGGCTCAAATAGCCGAAATCAAGTGTCTAAACTTCTCAACAACCCACAAGGATTCTAAGGGTTTTTAATTGACTAATCCAAACCAAATGATAAGTTTCCAAGGCTTCAAATGCCTATTTCCAAAGAAAACCCAACTATCCCTGCCTATTAGGCTTACTAGCCCAATTAGGACCCCAACAACTAATTTTAGCTTTTTTCTCTAAAACTTTCCAAAGGACCTTCAAAAAAAATTGCATATTCTAACACCTATTTGAATCTTATTTAACATACAAAAATGTCACTATCAAGTGTTTAGGACCAAACCCATCAACTAGACAATTTGACTATTTTAGGCCTAAAATAAGGCACTTTTACGAATAAACCCCCTTTGAATCAGAGTCCCAAAGTTTTCTACTTTGTACACAAGGCTAAATAGAATCCAATTAGAGAAATATTCAATTAATTTGACTTTGTGAGCTTTCCAAATACAAAAGCCCAAAATTTCTCTCCCATCCCCTCATTAAACTAAGACTTGATAAATGTAGGCCTTCCAATCTCAATCTTGACCAAAACAACTTGTTTCACCAGCCATTCGACATATACTAATTCATTCAAACATAAATAGGTACCCTCATTTGAGAATATATCCTATTGTGATACCTTAGCCTTGTTAGTGTAAATAATTAATTATTATTACACTTTACTTAAGTTTACTTTAGTTAATGCATTATTATATTAGTTTTCATGTAGACACCTAGGAGTATGTGTAGTCATATGAGCTATCTTGTTGATAACACAGGAGTTTGCATATTCAACTGAGTTGTCATGTAGACAACACAATTGTTTGTACTCTAATTGAGCACATGGTGTCTACAACATCTCTTTACAAGATACACCTATGTAAGCTTATCCTCTCATCATCACAAAAACTCCTACTCTCAATGGAGGATAATCCACTCTTGGTGGACATGTGCTTAGTTGGGAGGCTTATCACTTTGCTAACCCTTAGTCATTATAGAGGCCTTTATATATAGGCACTTCTAGTGTACATGTACATCAATTATTCATTTTCATGTTGTTATTATGATCATACATTGTTGGTCCATATTGTGCTAATATATAGGCACTTCTAGTGTACATGTGCATCAATTATTCATTTTAATATTGTTATTATGATCATACATTGTTGGTCGATATTGTGCTAAGTTGTTGAGCTTTTTGATCTTGGTGTCATTTTTCCCTAAGGAAAATTCTTACACGGTATCAAAGCTAAGGGAGCTTCATTTCATAGCCATTGGAGACCATCCTTGCTTCACCTCTCGAAGGACCACGATTTAGATCTAGAGTATCTGTAGCTATTGGGAGTGTCTAGAGCCAAAACAAATCTCACCATTGCATCTAAAGCATCAATTTGGTGAATTTTGACTATAAATTTTCCTACCCTAGGCCATAGTCAAAATCGAGGAAGATTGTTTTGCAAACCAAAACCCGAAGGCTCAATTTGTGGAATTGGTATGATCTCTTTAGATCTGTGCATTTAATTTTTAGATTTGCATATTTGATTTGCATCTCTGCACTTTTTTATCTGCATTTTTTTCAAAAAAAATTGGTCATCAGGCCTATAGGAGGGCATTTTTTGTAGGCAAAATGGGTGATCAAACCCTGACAGCCCACGCGAGATATTCCTCTTTGGATCTGGCACATCCAACCACATAATGATTAGCATATTACATTGCAATTGGAATATACCACATAACTGATGACATTTCCAAATTCCATGGTGACCTTCACAACCCAACTGACATTCAAATTTTTGGTGGCATCCACGCCGCTTAACACTCTGTGGGTCCTAGTCTTTAAATATATTTGATGCCTCACATTTAATGAATGTGGGACTAAATTCCCACACCCACCCTATCATTTTCTCCAATTCTTGGTGCTGTCGTTCAAACTCTAGCGACTTCCACTTCCCAGCATTGACAACCACTGCTCTCACCAAAAAGACTTTTCTGGCACATCTATGGTGACATGATGAGACACATCCACTCCAATGGCTCCACGTGGTGTCCTTTGCACTATCCATGTGTTGTTCGACACATGCTCTATCAACTGTCAGCTTATGCTGATCCATGCCAGCAGCCATGTGGTGCCACATCAACATCTAACTATGCACCATGTCAGTGACTGTCACAATGACACATAAGCACTAAATCAACCTACCATGTGTACATCCACATTATTGTATAGACCTACACAGTTAGCCACATCTGCTACTACCATCACAACCACAAACCTAAATTTGATAGCCATTTTACCATCACAAGTAGGTGGAATTGCACTACTACAATGGCCTTTTGGATGTCAATTTTAACACAATGTTTTCCTGAGTAGACCCCTCATCATACATAGTTTTGACTTGATAGTCCAACTTTGAGAGGCCATATCTTAGTCTAGACTCCAAGTTAGGTGCAATTTTCTTAATATTCAGGCTAGAATTTCCTAATTTTTTTTAGTGGTGCTATTATTTTCCAATTTTGGTGCATGGATTTGTCAGAAAATTTAGTTTTTGGTGATTGTACCTATTTAATCCTACATTTTTCAACTTCAAACACTTTGTACGGGCTCATCTAGACATATAATCAGGTTTCATTTTTTTGAAAATGCATAATTTTTTGTCTAGTTTCTAGATCTGCAATTAGATTATAGGCTTGTGTGGATAGAAATGGCACTCTTAGAAATAGGTCCTTTTTTGTATTGTATTGCTTTGATCAAACTTCAAAATTGTTGTATATTTGAGCTACATTGCTAAGAACCAAATTTGAACACCAAAGGAGGTTGTAAATAGAAAAATCAAAAGTATACCTTAGCCTAAATTGGCAAGTGGCTATTGTAATTACACTACATATAAAGTGCCTAAAGCATTCATTTGTTGGGGTGGGTTTGATTGAGTGAAAGGGGGGGTCTCTCTTGCTGTAGTGTTCCTCTTTTCTTGTTGTTATCTTTCTTTACTTGCATTATGGGAAACCTTAAGGTTCCAAAATTAACACCACATTACTATGCCACATGGTCAGTTAAAAAATGGTGTAAATTGATGAATGGAGAAGTTTCTCAATATGCAGATGGATCTTTTCCAAAACCAATAGGTGATCAAATATCTCAAAGTGAAATTCGTGCTTGGGAAACAACAAATAGGAAAGTCGTAGGACTCATTAGGTTAGGGGTTGATGATAAGATCCTCTATCAGATCATAAAATATAATACATCCAAGGAAACTTGGGATGCAATCAAAAACCTATATGGGAAAGTAATTGAGGAGGATGTCTACAAGATTGAAGATTAGCTTATCTCCCTAGATCCTAAGAGTTTTGATTCTATCCAGGATTTCATCATTAAGATGAATGAGTTGAGAACAAAAATTAATAATTGTGGTAGTCTATTAAGGATGATAGGTTGATTTATCTAATTCAAAATAAACCACCATTAGAATACTCCACATTTGTCTCTTCTTTCAATAGCACAAAGGCTACCCTAGGGTCTTCTTATTAGAAAATCACTTTTGATGACTATGCTCAATTGTTAGAGGATGAACAAGCTAAGTTGATAACAATGGGGATTCTCATGTCTTCAAAGTATAAGGCATTGGTGGCTAACAATGAGAGTTCTAAAAATTCAACTAGTGAAAGTTCAAACAAAGGTAAAGGAAAAAAGAATAAATGGAAAGATAACAAGAAAGGGAACATAGAAAAGTCACCACCAACATCAAATCAACAACAAGGCAAGTCTTCTCCTAATAACAATAAAAAGGCAGACAGTAATTAGGAAAATAAGAAGGGTTCCTATTGCAAAAGAACTGGTCATGATGAACATTAGTGTTATCATAAGCAGATTGATGAGTTGAAAAATATCATGAAGAAATGAAATGTTCCATTGCCTAATGCTTATAAGGAAAAGGGGTCTTCATCTTTAGATTCTAAGAGAAAAGGGCAAGTTTTACTCACAAAAACTATTAGTTAGGGAGAATGGATTATTGACTCAGGTGCCACATATCACATGGGTGCTTCAAAGAGAGATTTTTCTTCCATGACACCTTTAGAGGTACCTCACATCTTTGTAGGGGATAATACTAAAGTGGAAGTTGAAGGAAAAGGTGAAGTTGAGATGGAAAATGGAGCATTCAAAAATGTTCTTTATGTTCCTAATCTCACCTCCAACCTTCTTTCAATCTACCAAATCACTCACTATGGAGGTGGAAATAGGGTTGAATTTCTTCCAGATTTAGTTGTTCTGAAAAGCGTCAAAGATGATTCTATGGTTGCAATAGGTGAAGCTAATCATGATTCAAGGCTATACACTTTCTCTTCCTTTGTGCCTAAATCTAATGCACAAGCCTTGTTAATGCATTCAAATATAGAAAGTAAATTGTGGCATGAGAAATTTGGACATCTCAACTATAGGCATCTTCAACAGATTAGTAGCAAGAACATGGTTCCTAGTCTACCTCAAGTCCAATTTTGAAAAGGTGTTTGATCAGGTTGCACGCTTGGGAAACATCTAGAAAAAATGTTTAACAAGGTGAAGTCTTGGATAGCACAATGTGTTCCTGAACTAGTTCATAAGACCATTTCTATTGCCATCATTTGAAAAGTCTTGCTATGCACTCACCTTCATTTAGGACTGCTCTTGATATATTTGGGTATTCTTCATGGCTCATAAGAGTGAAGTGTTTGAACAATTTTTCAACTTCAAGGCTCAAGTAGAAAAGTAGTTAGAGAAAGCCATCAAAATCCTTCAAACAAATAATGGAGGGGAGTATGTGAACTCAAGTCTTATAGAATTTTGTACTTAGGAGGGAATTAACCTTCAACATTTAGTTCCATACATGCCACAATAGAATGGTGTTGCTGAAAGGAAGAACAAAACCCTAAAGGAGATGGCCACTTGCATGCTACTACATAAGTCTCTTGATCAAGTCTTTTGGGCTGAAGTAATGAATTTTGATAACTTCATCCAGAATAGGATTCCTCATAAAACTTTGGATGGTGTAACTCCTTTTGAAGCTTGGACTGGCAGGAAACCTTCTGTAAAGCACTTTAGAGTCTTTGGTTGTCTAGTATGGGCACAAATACCTCCACAAAAATGTAAGGCATTGGAACCTCAAAGTAAACCTTATATCTTTGTTGGTTACGCAAACTCTCATAAAGCCTACAAGTTGATGGATCTAGAGACACATGATATTTTTGATGAGAGGAGTGTACACTTTGAAGAAAGTTGTCCCAACTTTACTTCTTCAACTCTTCCTTCTTCCTTCTTCATTGAAGAGAGTGACAATGATGACAGTGACTTGGAAGATGTTCATCCATTACCCAAATATAAGCATCAGATAGATGAGGTTGAGGATATCCCTTCTACATCTTCTTCCACTAGACCTAAATGGGCTCAACAAATATTGGATATGACAGGACCATTAGTAGGGAATCCTTCAAATACTGTGAGGACGAGATCAAAACACAACTCACTCCCTCATGCTTATATTGCAGTTGGTTTTGATCCTCAATCATTTAAAGAAGCTTCAAGAATTCCAAAATGGGACAAAGTAATGGAGGAAGAATATACTTGTCTTATGAGAAATAACACATGGGACTTAGTCTCTGCTCCTAAGGGAAGAAAATTAGTTCAGTGTAAGTGGATCTATTGGACCAATTTTGTAGCAGATGGAAGTGTGGATAAATATAAGGCTAGACTTGTTGCAAAAGGTTTCTCTCAAGTGCCTGGTATTGACTACACTAAGACCTTTGTACCAGTTGCAAAAATGAACTCCATTCATTTGACAATAACTATTGCTACAACTTAGAAATGGGTTGTTCACCAGATAGATGTGAAGAGTGCATTCTTGAATGGTGATCTTCATGAGGAGATTTATATGGAGCAACTACAGGGTTTCATTCATGATTCTACCTTGGTTTGCAAGTTGAAAAAGTCTATCTATGGACTAAAACAATTTCCAAGAGCTTGGTATGCCAAGATGAATTCTTTCCTTCTCCTAGTAGGGTTCACCGGATGTTATTCCAATCTGAATGTCTACATTCTTTGGTGGGATGATTCTCACTTACTACTTGTGCTTTATGTTGATGACTTGATGATTACAAGGAGTACAACATCCATCATTGATAGTGTCAAGGCTAGTTTGTAGGATATATTTTTGATGACAGACTTGGGTCTACTTCATTACTTCCTTGGTATTGAGATACATTAGTCTTCATTAGGGATCACATTATCACAACCCAAGTATGCTCTTGATCTACTTTCTCAGTTTCACATGAGTGACTACAAGGCTGCATCTACTCCATTTCTTTCAAGTGTTAAGTTAGAAGCAAAGTGTTCCACTCCACTTGTTGATGCTACTTTGTATAGACAATTGGTTGGAAGTCTCATCTACTTGACACATACATGCCTTGACATATCCTTTGTAGTTGGCATGGTTTCTTGCTTCATGCAAGAGCCACATGAACTTCATTGGAAGGTAGCCAAACACATCTTACACTATATCTAGGATACACATACATATGGGATATGTGATGTAACTAGTACCAAACTACTATTAGTGGGTTATACAGACTCAGACTAATAGGGAATCTTGATTCTTGCAAGTGCACTTCAGGATACATGTTTCATCTTGGTTCTGGCCCCATTTGTTGGTAGAATAAGAAGTAGAACACTATTACTCTTTCATTGACTAAGGTTGAGTATCGAGGAGCTGTCAATGTGGATATAGAAGCTATTTGGTTACAATATATTTTGGAGGAGTTTGGTTTTGATATAGCAAGACACACAATCATACATTGTGATAATCAAAATGCCATTGAAATCTCAAAACATCCAGTGCAACATCAATGCACAAAACACATTGAGGTTCATATGCACTACATCAGAGAGTTGATTCATGAGTAGGTCACTACATTGTAGTATTGTACTACATAGTAGTAGATTGATGACATCTTCACCAAGCCCTTCACTAAGGTCAAATATCTTCATTTGTGAGATCTCTTGGTGGTGCAAGATTTTTCACCAGGGGGGGGGGGGGTCACATGACTCTTCTCTTCTTTATTGTACTTATCTCTTTTTTTGGGGGAGGGTTTTTCCCATGAGCTTTTCCCTCTTTCTCTATTTTCAGAGAGATTTCATTTCATTTCATTGCATTACATTGCATTACATTGTATGTATAGCATTGCATTTGTACATGGGTACCTAACATGGCCTAGTAGCTAGGACCCATCATGCATTTTCATCATAGCTTTTGTGAGGTTAAGTGAATTCCCATAAGTTGCACTTAAGGGGGGGTGTTAGTGTAAATAATTAATTATTATTACACTTTACTTAAGTTTACTTAGGTTAATACATTATTATATTAGTTGTCATGTAGGCAACACAGTTGTTCCCACTCTAATTAAGCACATGGTGTCTACAATATCTCTTTACGAGATACACCTATGTAAGCTTATGCTCTCATCATCAAAAAAACTCATATGCTCAATGGAGGATAATCCACTCTTGGTGGACATGTGCTTAGTTTTGAGGCTGATCACTTTGCTAACTTTTAGTCATTCTAGAGGCCTTTATATATAGGCACTTCTAGTGTACATGTACATCAATTATTCATTGTCATATTGTTATTATGATCATACATTGTTGGTCCATATTGTGCTAAGTTCTTGAGCTTCTTAATATTGGTGTCATTTTTCCCTAAAGAAAATTCTTACAATCCTCAATTCAGTATTCCTTCAAGGCATGTTAATGGTGATCACCAAAAAATTCTTCCTTCTATCTGCACATTAGATGGTTAGGAAACTATCATACATGTTAGAAAAAGGTAATTCCATGATAATCAGTCTACCCTTAATAGTGGAATGACCATTGACCTCATAGAAAAATCAAAATTGTGTAATTAAAATTAGTTTCTAGAGTTTGATAAATGGATAAGAACATAGTTAAAGAAACTCTCTAGTCATATACATAGCTTTTTAAGATGCTTATTGATTCTCCTCATTCATTTGGAGATTGACAAACAAATGAACAACCAAATTATCATAGATCTTACAATGGAAATCATAGAAATCTAGTAATTTTAATTTCTTTTACACAATATTTGTCATACATCCACCTTCTCTTCCATACAATGACCCTCAATGGAGCTTATAGGAATGACAAATACCAACCCAATTGAACCAAATAGTTGGATCTCTTAACAATATTTAATTATATGTAGTTTTGACTTTTCCCTCCAAATTCAACTAGGCATTAATATTTTAAATTTTAAATTTCTAACTCCTATTTTATTGCCCTACTTGAATTATAACTTATTAAAATTGCATATAACTTTATTGTAGGATCTAGTTTTCCTATCTAGGATCTTCCTAGTCCATCTATACCCCCTTGGGTACTATTGACCCCCATATAAGTAATTAGATCCTAAGGCCCTTATCAAGACCTTTATGATTCATATATATTTCATTGTTTTGATCATTACAATTGGCCATGATCTACCCTAGGACCTCCCAACTAACCTTTTTTTATTCCTTTAAGCCTCCTTTCATTCTTGGCATCTTCATGTGACCAGTCTCTTGCTTGGGTGCTCCTACACCAGATATTCATCAAAAGGGGAGCATTTTAGTTTAATAATTGATATTTGGCATATTGGCAGCTTTGCTATTGATGTCAAAGGGGGAGTTATTTAGAGAAAAAAATAAATGCATCTCAAAAGGGGAGACAATTCAATGAGAAATATACATAAATAGGGGGAGAATGTTTTGTATGTAGATTGTAAATGTTGAGGATATTCAAAAAATTGTACTAATTTGTCAATATATTATGTTTGGATTCATGGTTTTTCGTCATATATTGCCATCAATTACAAAGGGAAGTATTTCTATAGATAGAGGTTTGGTTGGAGCTTGGATGTACTATTTATGTGTTATATTGATGATAGGTTTTATCATTAATGACAACAGAGGATCATGTGTTCATGACACATAAAGATTCTATATATCATAGGTTGATTGCTGGCACATATCAAATAATGTTAGAGATAGTTGGTGACATATTTTCTATATCTTATGACTAAGATGGAATTAATGTCATGGAGCTTGGATTGTGGTAAAATACATACTTGCTCAGCTATGTTCCTGATAACAAGGCTTACAGATTATTTTGGAATGGTCACTATTGTAAAATGTATGGTATGTTTTACTAGTAGCTGATTGAGTTTAGGAAACATTTTGTATATCATGGAAAATGTAATAATTATATTTTAATATGTGGGAAAATTAATTTAATATTTGTAATGATTCTTATGAAGGGGTGTATGTCTTATCATGGTCCTATGTAATTAATTGTACTTTAGGGAAGTATTAACACACTAACATAATTAGTTAATTGTAAGGGTATAAAGGAAGGAAATTTTTGATGGTTGGAAATCATCATGATCATTATGTATGCAATGTATATGGTAACTAGATGTGAGATTTAATTATGGAGTATCATATCAAAGAAAAGGTAGAGTTATTTGATTGTGTTCAACTTCAAAGGACCTACTTTGGAAGGTAAGTTGTAGATCAATCAATTCGCTTGTTTTGGATATTTTATCCTGAAGATCAATTATTCATTCTTGTTGGAACATTTGGGAAGCGGTTCTATTTGTTTCCTATCAATATTTAACAGTGTCAAAATCTTGTAAAAAGGGTTGAAGGTCTCCTAACACAAATTTTTCGTCTAATAGGGTTTTTTGTACTAAATGCATTGTAATTGACTCCTAATAGGGTCACATCTTTTCATAAGAAAATTATATAGTAGTGTGGTATCTTCTGGGTGTCATCCCCATCAGGGTTTTTCCTCTAATAAAGGGTTTCCCTAGTCAAAAAATTGTTGCATTATGGTGTATTATTTCTTATGTTGTGCATCATTATTTCATATTTTGGTAATTTAATTTATACGTTTGGATTTAATCTTAATTGGCCACAACTAGCTGATCTGCCCAAATTGTATGTGGACCTTACTTCTTAACAAATTGTGCATTGATTTAGTTTTGCACATCATATGCCATCAATGCCAAAGGAGGAGATTGTTGGAATTTTTGCATTATATGTTCTACAACTAATGTTTGTCACTGATGTCAACATTTTTTTTTTATTCCTAGCAATTCCTTAGTTTTTCAATGGAGAGATCAGATCAATGTGGTTTTTGTATTGAGAATTAGATGTTGCATACTTCTAGATGGTTGAAGGGATGTATGAATTTTACCTATGCCAATTTTCATAGGTTGAGGTTCTGACTTGAGAAAATTATAATTTGTTGGTCAGAGACTTGTTTATGAGCTTTTCTAGAAATGATAGTGTTGTAGGTTTAGATCAGTGTGGATCTGTTATACAATCTCTTTTTTTGTTAATCCGATTGTAAGTTTAGGACACATCCTCAGTTGGAACAATTCATCATTTAAAGACAAGAAATATATTTTTATTTGATGAAATATATTGCTATTTGATGTTCATGATGAACATTATAGAGTTACTTGTGTACTTTACTACAAAATTATTTATGTTACTGATGTGGTATTTCACATTTCTTGTTGATGCTTCTAGATCATGTCATGTTCTTTTTGTTGGATTGCATTGGGTTATATGATTGAATTTAGTAGATTTCTTGAATTATGTTGATATGTTCTTGGTTGAATTGGTGAATATAACATGTTGTAATGAATTGTAGCATGATTGACCAATCATGATGATCCTAGCTATATCTTTATTGACTTATCTTGGATCACATTATTAATTGTAATATATTTTATGTAATTG